>JAIXHY010000053.1:0-258268 GCA_020449905.1 Globodera pallida
CCGTCGATGATACGTTACGGAGCAGTACAAGGTGGCGCTCCAGAAATGTTTTTTTTTGAACTTTCAAAAAACAATGAAAGAGAAAAAAACTAATTTTGTTTCATTTTCTTAATCATTTTTGCAGGGCGCGAACATCAAGCTGTGATGACCACAACCAGCAACAGTTTGCCACTTTGCACCAACTGCAGCAGGCCATGAGCACGCCGCTGGGCATGGGCCGAGCGAGTGCGAGCAACGCATTGGATAGAAGTCAACAGCGACATCACCCCCGGGGATGGGCCGAACCGGGCACGCGCAGCTCCTGGTCGTCCCAGGTAGCGCCTTTTACATTTGGCGAAAAAATTATGTCAAATGTCACACAGGGACAAAATGTCCCACAAATTCAAAAATCGAAAATGTCCACAAATGAAAGACGAAAATGGACAAAATGTCTATTAGTAAAATCGAGACAAACCACTCAAAATCCGGCATGTTAACTACTAAAATTGAACAAAATGCCACTATTAAAACTTGGACAAAATGCCAACTATTGAAAGTGGACAAGCCACTATTATTAAAAATTAGACAAAATGTTCCGTTGATGGACAAATGTCGCCATTAAAACCCATAATTAGAATCAAAATTTCATTCTAGACTTTTTGTCTAGGTACACATTGTGCCCCGATTCATAACTGTTGGCGTTTTGTCCAATTTATTGCGGCATTTAGTTGTAACTAGGGTAGGACGGGACCGGTTCCGGGACCGGGACGGGACGGGATTTCCCGGTTTTTTCAGGTCCCGGTCCCGGTCGGGACGGGATTTTTAAAAAATGAAAAATCCCGGTCCCGATTTTTTGGTCCCGCCGGGACCGGGACCAACCGGGAAAAAAGTACACCCCTAATGATGGCATCATCGACCGACAATTTCAACCATTTTTACTAATCTCTCCTAAGTATGTCGATGGCTTAGTGGTTTGCCTTTTTGGTAATTCTTAAGGTGAGTGTTGGGTTCGAACCCGCTTGAGTGCAAGCACTTATTTATTGGTTTTCCCCTCTACTCAAATTGGCATCCCCTCATTAATAAGATTTTAAATAAATATCTAATATTTTTTATAAAAATGTGCGCAAAAAAAAGAATAGATAGAAGAATTTTTGAAATAAATTCATCACGTCTTGCTAAATTTTTGCTTCAATTTCCTTAACAAAGATTGCCAATTTTTGTAAAAATTTCTCCGGCGGCGCCTGTCGGCACCGCCGGACATCATCCACTCTCATGCAAATCAGTTTTTTCCCTGAAATTCCAAAGCAAAATTCATAATTTTGCTAAACTTTGATGAAATTTCTTTAACAATTGAGTCAAAATTTCAAAAATTTTTCTCGGCGGCGCCTATCGGCACCGCCGACCCCCAACCCTTAAAAGTAAAGCAGAATCTCAAAAAAAAGAATGATGATGACAATAACATCGAAGGTCAAGAAGATAAACAATATGTGTTGCCGGAAAATTAAAATTTTTTAGTGTTTGATAAAAGAAAAATTTTTCCTTGAAAAGTCCCGGTTGGTCCCGGAACCGGTCCCGGTCCCGGTTGAAAATGTTGGTCCCGGTCCCGGTCCCGGTTTTTCTGGTCCCGGCAAGTCCCGGTCCCGGTTTTTCCCAAAAGTCCCGGTCCCGTCCTACCCTAGTTGTAACTAGAGTTGGTCGGGATCGGGATCCCGGTCGGGATTATCTCGGTTTTTGGAATCCCGATCCCGGTCGGGATTATCTCGGTTTTTGGAATCCCGATCCCGGTCCCGGTTTTTACCAAAAATCCCGATCCCGACTAACTCTAGTTGTAACCATGAAATGTTTATTGAATCATTTCTGAACCCAAATTCCACCAAGCAGGACCAGTTCACGATGATGGGCCAACAACAATTGCGGCCCTCCGAGTCGTTCATCCGTTCCATACAGCAGCACCAACAAGAGTTGCAGCAAAAGAATGACCAACAGCAGAAACGGCACAAATTGAAGTCGGCACTTTTTTGTTTTGTGTTTTTTTGAAATTAATTTAAAATTGAAACAAAAAATGTTCAGGTCCGACTTCCCGCTGCAAGAAGTGCATTGTTTCATTGCGCCGGCGGAGCGTGAAAAAATTGACGCGGTGACCAGCCCCCGCGGGGACAGTCTGTCGATGCGCTCGCAGCGAAGCGGCAGCGGAAGCACCGTAAGCCTTTTTTAAACGGGACTCAGGCGGCGGCCCAGCCCTGGTGTATTAATGATCAGGGAGGCCAGAATGCCTTATTTTTTGCCATATTTCCACACATGCCATAATTTTTTGCCATAATTTAGAACTTTGTGAAAAATTTATTTTTTAAATAAAAATGAGAATTCCCGAAAATATTGTACAATTTGAAATGTTTGGTTGCAAATCTCTCAACAAATTGTTTTCTCGGCGGCGCCTATCGTCACCACCGCGATCCCCCCCCCCCTTCAGAAACGAGCAGAATTCGCAAAAAAAAAATTGTTTTTTTAAAAAATTCCTTAAGAAAACTGCCATAAAAATGCCATATTTTCTCGAGGGTGATCTGGCCTACCTGATAATGATCCCGCCCCGTATCCCGTCAAAAAAAAATGGGACACGAGACATCAAAAACACGGGGGATTTTCGCTTTTTTTTTGTCCATATTTTCCATTTTTTATCCATATTTTAAGTGTTTTAGTCAGAGAATGCCGAAATAACAGCAAAATTCCTTGTTTTTTTGGCAAATTTTTTGTGATTTTGATCATTTTTTTTTGTCTATATTCAAAACATTTTATCGATATTTTTGAATTTTAGTTCATACATATTTGGCAAATTTTCCAAATTCTAAATAATTTTTTTTTCTTTTTGCAGTTTGAGACAATCCAAGAATGTGCTGCCGGCGCTACTGCTTCAATTGGGCCAAAGAGGGACAGCAGGGCAAGCAACCGGCGCCCATCAAGCCGGTAAAAACAGTTTTTAAAAAAAAATTTTGTCTTAATGTTTCAAAAAATGAAGGCTCTCCTCCTCTCGGACACAAAATTTTTTTATAAATTTTATTACTTATTTCAGACAATTTTTGGTATGCGCCATCTGACTTAACATTTTTTTTTCGAAATGTTCTCTTTATTTTATAGGCTAATTTTTGTAAAAATCCGAAAAAGCCAAATTTTTGCAACAATAAAAATCTTGCTCTGAACTACTTATTTTTGTGCATAAAATCAAAAACTTTCGATGAGGTTGGACTAAATGACAACAATTAGCATGTTTAATGCTTAAGTTTTTGGAGCATATAAACCCGATCGACCCCTATTCATTAGCACTGAATTTTTAAATTTTTACTCCTTAATTTACATATCACAAAAAGGAGCTCTGTGACTTAAAAATTTTTGTTTTTAAATGTTCTCTTACTTCCTCTCCAAGGCTCGAAAAAATCGAAAAACAAAAAATTTAATTTTTTAAGGCCCCCCTCGTCGCTGGCGTCAGCCGACTCGCAGGCAAAATTGCACCAACCGACCAAGGCGGAGGAGGAAGACGAATACGTGCTCAGCAACAGCGAAGCGCTATTAAAAGTGATAATATAATCAATCAATGAGTCCCCACAGATGGAATTTTTTGTTTTTTTTTACATTTTTTTAACCAAAAAACTGTCGCGCACATCCAATCCATTCATCCATCCAATCTGATCAATCAGTGAAATTATTTTATTGCTTAAATTTCTAATTTATTTTTCTTATCATTTTTTCAACAATTTGTATACTAAAATGTTCATTTTCGTATTTGGCATTCTCACATTTTGTTGTTCCCAACCATCGCATTTTCAATCGACCAAATGTGAAATTTTTATAATGAATATATTTTGATTGGTTTTTCGCGTCAAATCGCCTTCATTTGACCAGCAGTCCCATCCGTGTTATGGTTGCACATCGGAGTGCAAGGAAGGAATTGAAAAAAGTCCGAAAATGGAATTTGCAGGCATTTAAAGTTTCGGGTTTTCTAATTCCGAAATTCCCAGGCCCACCGAGAGTTTGGGTGAAAGGCCATCAACTCGTTCCCTTTATCTTAAAAAATTACGACATTTATGAATAAATTAAATTTTGCGAAAAAAAAGTCTCGGTCTCGGTCTCGAGTCTCGACTCGAGAAATTTCTCGGGTTTTTTGGGTCTCGATCTCGGTCTCGAGTCTCGGTAAATTTTGGGTCTCGTGCATCACTACAAATGAAGTCAAAAATTATTCCCACCCGAGGGGTCGGGGAGCAACCCTATTTTGAACCTAAATACAAAATTTTCGTAAAAGTCTCGGGTTTTTGGGGGTCAATTCTCGAGTCTCGGGATCAAGTTTCGGGTAAATTTAGGTCTCGAGCATCACTAGTAAGTGATGAACACTTTGTCCAATGAATCATCGATTAAAATTTCAGACTGAATTTCACTCGGAAAATTTTTGATTTGGAACAGTTTAAGAACATTTATAACCAGGGCTTCCACTTTTAGGCACTAAAAATTGCAAAATAGGCGCTTAAATAGGCACAAAAAAGTTCTAAAATAGGCATGAAATAGGCACAAAAATCCTCAAATAGGCACAAAAATAGGCAAATAAAATTTTTTTACCGAAGGTTTTACAACAAAAAAAATAGAAAAATAAGCGATCATTTCTGCTTATTGCAGTTACAAATCAAAAATTTTTCGATATTTTTCGGCGTAAAGCGCAAAAGTGGAAGCCCTGTTTATAACTGTTCTGTTCTAGAGATCGGAACAGAACAGGAACAGAACAGATAGGCTGTCCTAACGAGGCAAACATCCCTTACTGTGACCACTCAGATCACTTTCAAACCATGCCAATCGTGTAGAGCATCTTCGATTTATTCTTGTAACAATTTATTTGTGTGAATCATTGGATAAAACGATGAGCAGTGAGCAAGCAGCAAAAAGAAAGTAATGATTTCCATTTATAAATTATAAAAAATAAAATGAATGAATAATTAGGTAAAAAAGGACTAAAAATAGAGCTTTTCACATTACACCACTTAAATATGTATTACTTTGCCGAACTGTTATCCAAAACAGTGACAAAACAACGTTCGGCTCTTCTTTCGCGGATTAAATGGTCTAAAGTTGATGGTCTGGTAAAATAAAAATTCCGGGAACGGAATTTCAAATTTTAACGGGACGAGAATCCCGCACCCGATTCCCGTCATTTCCCCGTAAAAATCCCGCCAAATTTATCACGGGAATCCAGAAGGAACGTAAAAGGCAGAAATCAGAGATCTAAATTATTTTTTAAATTTTTCTCACTAACTTTTTGAAATTATAAAAATTTTTTATATTTTTTTATTCTCTCATTTTGTTTGTCTAACATTTTGTTGCCAAAAAAGTCAATTTTCATATTGGAAAGGAAAAAACAACAATTTAAATATGTCGCAAAGCAGTTAATATTTTCCTCCAACTTTCCTCGTCCTCAGCTCTTTCGCTTTTTGGGCCTACTCGGACCTTCTTTTATTACGTCGAGGAGGTTGAGAATAGGAAAATAAAAAACGGAAATGGGCGTGCGTGGAATGGAACGTAAAGAAAATCCGCCAATCTTGTGATTGATCAACGGCCAAATCCGGTGCCATGAATGTTTCGTCAGCTTTTGACACATTTCGTGGCTCCGAGGATTCCTCTTCCGCCGTTCAATTCATTAGAGTTGGCCGGGCCGGGATTTTTGGGAAAAATCGGGACCGGGATTGATCGGGACCGTGAAAGCCGAGATCGGGACCGTGAAAGCCGGGATCGGGACCGTAAAAGCCGAGATCGGGACCGTGAAAGCCGGGATCAGCACCGTGAAAGCCGAGATCGGGACCGTGAAAGCCGGGATCGGGACCGTAAAAGCCGAGATCGGGACCGTGAAAGCCGGGATCAGCACCGTGAAAGCCGAGATCGGGACCGTGAAAGCCGGGATCGGGACCGTGAAATCGGGGTCGTAGAATTTTAATACATTCGAATGGGCAAAATTTTCGAAATTTTACACAATTTTCTTAACAAAATGTTAAAAATTATAAAAAAATTTAAACCGACGGCGCCTCTCGGCGCCGTAGGACCCACCAACAAAACCCAAGAATACGGCTCTGGTCTCGGCAGAACACAAAAATTGGGCTGCTGATTTCGATTATAGTGATTTTGAGTTGTTAAACTAAGTCAAACATGACGAAAAATACAATTTACCAACGTTTTGCCTTTAAACATTTTTCTGATTAAAAATTTTTGGGCGCATTTACAAATTTTTGGAATTTGGAATCGGTTTCCGGAACCGAAAAAATCGGAACCGATTCCGGAACCGGGTCCCGGAAGTCCGGAAAAAATGGAACCGGGACATCACGGACTAGTACTGAAAGATTACCATTTTAAGTCCTTCCATTTCCGTCGGAAAAAATTCGCATTTCAACACCTTTGGAATGCCATCCCCGCGGGGCGTGTGCAACCAACCATATGGACGCTCCTTGCATTTTTTGTTGTTGCAAATTCAATTGATTTTTATGATTCTAATGAGTTAAAAAGTAAAAAGCGTCCGGACATTTTGCCTTTTCTATGGGCGAAACGTCCGATTTTAAGCAAAATGTCCTGGAGCCTTTGACAACCAACATCTGTTGTCAAATTCATTATTAATAGGGCCCGGATTTTTTTAAGAAAAACCTCAAAATAGTTAACTAAATAGTTGAGAAAAAGTGGCAAAAATTGAATTCATAAAAGCAAAAATAGTGCATATTTGTTTTTTGAAAATGGGGAAATATTTGTTCGGCCAAATGTTTCGAATTTGGGTTCGAGGTTCGACATTCTCAAAATTCAGCTCGGATACCGCAATTCTGCAGATTGCCTCTCAGCGCATGATTTTTTCCTGTCGCGCAATGATCTTGCACCTCGACCTCAAAACCTCGACGCCGAAAACCCCCACCCGAAAGCCCGATATCCGAGATTATTTTAAATTCCCTTTTAGAAAATTCCGTTTTTAATTCAGTTAGCCAGTTACATTCATAAATTTAATTTTGAATTTGCAACTAAAAAAAATTGAAAGAAATGTGAGTTTAGTTTGATGAGAATATAAGCAAAAAACTAAAGCCATATATCGAATTTTTAGTTTCATTTGCGACGATGTTCTGTTCGATGTCTTTAAATTTTGTGGACATTTTGTGCTCGAATTGAAAGTGGCGCTTCTCAGCAATCGAGCTAGAAGAGAAGAAATGGGCCAAGCGGGGAAAAGAAGCGGCTGAGTGGGATTGGCATCTTTACTGGAATAAAATCTCCAGTACCTTTAACGACGGGGGCATCAGCGACGGGTAAGGATCGATTAAACCCCCTGGGGTTGCAAAAATGCCACTATTCGTTTTATATTGGAAATCGGCTGTTATGTTATTGTTCCATCGACTTTTTTACAGGAAAAAAAGCTGAGTTCATTCTTCAAATATTTACAAATAGATTTATAAGCTCATGGTAAATTATTTGAAGTTAAGAATAAGTGCGAATAATAAAGGCACAGTTTTTTTATCAAGAAAACACAAAATTAATTTTTATCAACTAAGAATAATGCAAAAACTTAAGAAATTCAAACACCGTAAAATGTGATTTTTCATTATACCCCAAAGAAAAGAAAGAAATGATGCCGTAAACTATTGGCACAAATTTTTTGGACACAGTTCCAGCGCCATGCAACTTTGTAGCAACGATAGCTCTCTGGAAAAGCAGTACCGCGACTGGTGAGCGTGATAAACGGATGGGGTTTGCCGCCCTCTGTCACAAATAAATTGTCGCCGCCTGAAAACATTTAAAATCTTATCTGGAAGGGGCTAGCGGGTAAACGTACTCTTGAGTATTCCATTGCGCATGTAGATTATCTTAGAAGGCGTCCAGCTAAAAAATGTTTTTTGCTTTTTATGCACTGTACGCCGCCAGTTGAGGACTCAATGTCTTGTTTATGAGCAAACAAAAACAAATATTTTTCAATGAACAAAAAATTTCTGGATTGTCAGGGGTCGAAATCTGTCAAAATGGAAGTGTCAGATTCGGACTCTTTTTCATTTTCAGCCCATTGACTTACTCGCCACCACAAGACTCGATCTCCACTTCGTAGTAAATGATGTTAGCCTCGTTTGGCATCAACTGAGGACCACGGAATGTTTGGAAGCCTGAAAAGGCGTTAAACCATAATGAGCCCTCGAAAAATTAAAAAAATCTTAGTGCACCTTTTTGTTCCCAGTGTAACTGATAAGAAAATTCTGCTTTAGCGGGGTAACGGTGAGACCACCAGCAGCCTTATGGTACATCAAAAAGAGCAAATATTATTTTTAAAATATCGAATTTGTTGGTGGGGGGGGGGTTGGCGGTGTCGATAGGCGACGCCGATAAAATTTTTCGCATTTTTGATTTGATTTGTTAAAAGATCAATTTGCAGAAAATGTGATGCTTTTTTGCTTTAAAAAATTGAAAATGAGGGTTTTTTATTAAGAAAATTTCCAATTATTTCCCATTAAAATAAAAATAGAGAAAAAAATGGGAAAACATTACGCCAAATTCAAAATTTAATATCAGGGCAACAGACTTTAATAATAGCAGAACAAGCTAATTTTTTTCTATATATTTTTCAATAGCTTATGCACTGACTCATCCCTGTCCATTTTCTTTAACTTTAGCGCGAAATGGGCAATATATTGGTCTTTTCTTTCCAGACCAAATATCAGTTTTTTAACCACTCGCCATTTGTACTTATTTTTTGAATTTTAATTTATTACTGATGTACTTTCTATTATTGAATAAAGAATTTTAAAAAGCTGCAGTATTAAACCAATGTCTTCGGTACCGGATAGTAATTTAACCGGATATCCGTCCCGATACCGGATAATTTTCAATATTCAATTTTAAAATTACTAATAAAAATTTATAAAAAATTAAAATTTTCACGCAATTTCTACCAAAAAGTTAATCAAACGCATAAAATAAACGAATAAAATTAGCGCTTTAAATAATGTATTAATTTTTATGAAAATTTGGGCAATTTTTGTTGAGAAAATTCATCCAAATTGCATTACACTTCGAGTCGCTTATATGCAGTCGAATTGTTTTGTGAAATTGGTAATAATTATAAAAAAGGAATTACAGAAGCCACTTTTCTCTATTTAATTTTAATCGGAAAACAGCAAAATGTCTTACGTAAAATTCCAACATTTTAATTAGCACTAACACCATCAAAAAAAAACCGCCGGTTCAGTGCCGTTTTCCTTTGCGTGTAACCATAATGTAGGGTTTTTAGCGCAAAATTACCGCTATTTGCGATAATAGCAATCATTAAATGACACCGAATTTTATCGGCCTTATTTCAAGCTTCTTAGAAAGAGTTTTTTTGGAAGCCTAAATTTTGTCTTCTTCGCCTTTTTTTGACATCCGTTACATCCAAATTTGTGCGTGGGTGGGCGAGAGAACACGAAGAGAGAGAGAGCCTAAAGCCGATGCTTAAAAGCGTCACGCTACACAAGCTTGTGGCTGGGCGAAAGACAAAAAAGCTCAAAGCCGATACTTAAAAGGGTTGCACGGGACCGGTACCGGGACGGGATTTCCCGGGTTTTTCAGGTCCCGGTCCCGGTCGGGACGGCACTTTTTGAAAACTGGAAGCCCCGGTCCCGGTTTTTTGGTCCCGCCGGGACCGGGACCAACCGGGACTAAATGTACACCCCTAATGATGGTATCATCGAACGACAATTTCAACTATTTTTACTTGTCTCTCCCAAGTAAGTCGATGGCCTAGTGGTTCCTCTTTTTGGTGAGTCTAATGTTTGTGTTGGGTTCGAACTAGAGACCGGCAAAATCAAATTTGCGAATCCTGTTGCAGGATTGAAATTCAAAATTTTTTGCAGGACCGGATCCTGCAGGATTAATCCCTGCAATTCTGCTAATCCTGCATTTAGAATTTGCAGGATCCTGCGCAGGATTGCAGGATTGAGTCAAAATTTTGAAAAATTATTTTGGCTTCAAAATTAGGATTCCTCACGGCCCTTCGGGAGCGGGCAAGTCGGGGGTAGGGGTTGGCTATGTTGGGGATTGGGAACGTCCAATTATTCGGGTCGGGGTGAAGAGTTTTATCAAAAAAATTTTTTCATTAAATTTCAGCAATGTCTTCAGTGGGTAAGCATAAAATATCAATTTTTTATATCCATTTATCTAGTAGGCAACTTAGGGGTAAATGTTAGTTTGTCCTTATATTTGGTACTTTTCGGCAGAATTTATTTTTAAAGCTTATTAGGAATGGGAGGATTGGCGCAACTGATTGGTACTTTTCGGTTGAATGTTTCGTTAGATTTTGGCATATTCAGTGCATAAATCCCCGCCCCTAATTTACAAAAAGCACAGGATGAGGAAAAAATTCCTGTTACTTGGGGCCAAGACTTTTTTGGGGCGTTTATGTATTTCAATTCTTTTAGTAAAAATTTAAAAAAATGTAAAAACATTTCATTTTTGTGCATTTTAAAGCAGGGAGACGTTCACAAAAACTAACTAACCAAGGGGTGCGATCTCAATTTTCAAAAGCATCATTGAGCACCAAAAAGCATCGCACTAAAAAATACAAAAAATTCAAAAAAATAAATACCTTGAAAAAAACGCCATTTCTTCATTAAAACCAAAAATTTATGTAAATATAGCTTCATTCGTTATATTTATCGGCGCAAACATTTGAAAGTGGACAAGAACAACACAAAGCAGCAAATGTTGTCATTGATTAATGGCCAAATGATTTGCCAACTGCGATAAAGTTATGTTGAAATTTAACAAAAACATTTGAGGAAAACATTTATGGATTTCAAACAATTTAAGCCGTCAATTATCTTATTCGAAGGAGTTCGAAGCCGATAACATTGGCTGTAAGCGGCTCTTGCGGAATTGGCAGCCGACGCTCGACAAACCGACCAACGGTAATTGCTTTTCGTAATTCCTAAACCTATTAAACGTTGAAGAACGGATATCCGGAACCGAAACCGGCATTTTAAATTAATAAATAATAAAAAATCAGTATTTTTCTTCCTTAATTTAATTACTTTAGCGTTTTAATAGTGCGGGTGGCAGTGTAGTCTGTACAGTTTGATTTCCTCCTCAGCAGTCTTTTTCACTTTGGTGCAACGGTCCTTAATAGAATTGAAATTGTTAAAAACAGCAGCACTTTTTTGAAATTTTTTTTAGTAAAAATTCAATATTTTTAGGCACTTTTTCCCAAAATTTGTTAAGTAAAATTCAGTAAAAACGAAAATGTATTCTTAGAATTGAAAAATTTTTTAAACCAAAAATGCACCACTAAAAGATCAAGATTTCCCGAAAAATTTATTATTTTTTATAAAATTTTGACCGGACGAAATGTCCGTCGGACCTTCTGTCGTCGTGCCTTTGGGAGTTTTTTCGCTCGACTCCTCTCTAAGGGTGCTAGGTCGTTTCGCAAAATCCGCCACTGTGGGCGTTTCGCAAAATCCGCCACATAAGCATTTTGCAAAATCACTAAAAATATTATTAATTTTTAATATAAAAAAAGTATATAAAAATGAATATAATCTGCATTTGAGAATTTAAAGCGGTTTTTGAATCTGTTGAAATTTTTAAAAAATAAGGAAACCCGACTTTTTAAGTAACCCCAAAGCCGTAGAGAATAACTGGGGGAAATTTGGAGACTTAGGGGTTCGTTAGGCTTAGGCCTAAGCCACCTGGCTTTATAAAATGTTGCCGATTTTTGATTCTCTACTTCGAGTGAATGAGAATTTTTGAAAATTCTAATATCCTGTTAAGAAAATTTGTGCAGAATTTGTGAAAGTCATTGGACGCATAAACTTTGATTGGATGCATAAACTAAAGTAGAGGCCATATTTCCCTTATTTTTCTAGTTAAAAGAACCAAGGCTAGATTTCTTGTTTTAAAAAATGTATTCATTTAGAGTAGAAAAAAGCGACACACAACAACCATTTTCTTAGTTTGAATTGATTTTCCATTCAAATTCCATTCGTCCTCAATTCTTCCTCTTTTTGGGCTCACTCGGACCGTCGTTTGCGTCAAGCAGTCTGAAAATTGGAAAACATCGTAAGACAACGTCACGTTAATGCCGCCAAGTTTTATTTGAAGGTAAGGTTGAAGCAAATTACAGTATTTCTTTACGCCCCCCCCCCCCGGGCTTGAAACCCATCCCTAAAATTCTGCTACCAAAATTAATAAATTATTTAAAAATACTTATACATATTTTCCGTTGATTATTAAAAAGATAAGATATTTTATTTCAGTGTATAAATAAATTTAAATGGACCAATTCAACTTACTAATTTTTAGAACTGAAATTTAGAAAAACCAAGCCCCCGGGGGTGAACGGAAAATCGGTCACCGGAAAATTGGTAGCTTTCTTTTGCTATGTTACTCAACTCGAAGAGATCGTTTGATTGATACTAAATGAAACCAATTAGGCTTAGTATAAACAAAGTTAGCGCAAAGGGGCGCATGTTTTCTTGGAAGCGAACCATTTTTCAGCTTACAACATTTTTAAGTCTACAGAATACGAAGAATTTATTCTTTTGACAGCATTTAGTTTGAAGAAGCTTTTTGCAAAAGAAAGCTAAGCTTTTAGAGTTGTTTGAAAAAAGTTAGAACGAAAAACTGGAAATATCCTGGTGACCGATTTTCGGTAACCATTTCCAGGACTCCTATTTTTATGTTCCGACAACAAATTTCATCATCACATTTAATTGATAGTTAACAATATAGAAATAATAAAGTAAAATATTTGTAAAAATTGTGGGATAATATACTGTATCCTTTAATTGTTTTTTCAATCCAAAAAATTAGAAAAAAATCATTGGCAATAAAACTTTAGGGCCCTTCTTTATGTTTTAGATTTAGAAACGGCCACCAACTCGTTCCTTTTGGATCTGTTCTGTTCTCAAAACTTTTTGAAAATATGTTTTATTAAAAAATATATTTTAATTATCAATTATATTTGCTAAGTAATAGTAAATTTCCAATTAAATTTTTTTGATAGTTGAATGGCAAATCCCATATAAATATGGTACTTGGACCACCCTGGCGCCGCCGCGGAGAATATTTGTTTGGTCAATCCATTTTTTCAGACAATTTTTAGAATAAAAAGTATTTTTTCGAGCATGCCGAGTAAGCGCGCCGTAAGAGTTCCGAAAAAGCCCAAAATAGTCACTTAAGTACTATTTTAGCCAAAATTTGGATGAATTTTCTTAACAAAAATTGCTTAAATTTTCTTAAAAAATTAACACATTATTCAAGATTCGCTTATTTTTCGAGTTTATCTAGATTCAGAATGTCTTCGACAAAGCGTAAAATTGTATTCTTGGCGTCAATTTAGAGCAATTTTAGAACAAAATATCTAAAAATATTCAAAAATTATTTCAGAAATAAAAGCATTAATAAAATAAAAAATAGCTCTAATCCAGCAAATCTAAATATCGTATTATTCAATTAAAAATAGTAACATTCAGATAAATAAATTTAAAAAAATCACAAATAATAAAATAAATATAAACACTTCAGTTCTCCACATTTTTTTGATGTCAGAATATTTATTTATTTACATTTGGAATATTGTATTAGCATTTTTGCATTTAATTTTTAATTATCTTTGATGATTGCTCCGAATTGCAGAAATTAACACATTTATTGGTATGGTTTTTTAAAAATTTGATTTGGCATCAGGTTTAATTTGCAAGGGTGAACTTTTATCAAAACATTGTTTTGTCATACAAAAAATGAAGTTTTAATGCTCTTAATTTTTAAGCTGATTAGCTCAATCACTTTCAACGTTTGACTCTCTCTTTTCCAATGCTATTTCTTCAAAAGGGTAGCATTTACACCCATAAACCTCCAATTTTTAGCATAGCACAAAGAAACAATTGGAAAACAGAAAAAAAAATGCCAAACAAAAAAAAAGAAATCAAAAGATCTTTTTTCACTGCCCGTGCTTTCACATCAGAATTTGTATTCAAGGGTTGGCCCAAAGTTCACTGCAATTTTGGTCGGGCCAAAGTAAATCGAAACGCATGGAAACAATTCGGTGGCAGAATCGACAAACAAATTGGCAGTGTCTGCAAAAACAAAATAAATTAGTTAAGCAAATATTTAAATTGAAATTGCCGCTAATTGTATTCTTTTTCTTTCTCACCCAAAAGCTCTCCGTTATTTGTGTGGATGATTTGGCGAGTTGCCAAATTCACGCCACAGCCGACGACGTCACCCGCGCTAAACGAACGATGTAAGGATGCCCACTGGTGGTGTGGAAACATCTTTCAACTTCGTGACCCCAAAATTTGCCAAGGCAATCGTATCCGTAAGTGCCTTCATAATGTCCAACCCATTCGTCCAATGGCAGTTGCTTAGACGCAAGTCCAATGCAAAAGTAGCTAAATTTGATTTATTTTCAAAGCATAACAATTGCTTTATAATATTTACAAGTTACCTACCCTTCTGAGATGGTCACTTCGTAGTAGAAAATACCGTAATTTTGTTTCGGTATTGGACGTTCACTAAAGACGCTGGCAGTATTCTGTAACAATACATTAATTAAGAAAGTTAAAAAGGCTTCTTCAAACATTCAAAAGCTTAAAACCAATTTAAACACGTTTACAAAACTCCAAAAATTCTTTACTAATAAACGTGCTGTGCTTATGAAGCACAGTGAGTCGTTCGAGCTCAGAGAGTGTGAGTTGGTCGTGACATGCATCGGAATCCCATCGATTTTGAAGGATAAGCCCTAAGCAAAATATAATTTTATTTTCAAAATATTAAATGCCATTTCGCTTTTGTGCAGGTCGTTACATAAAAAGTGGCACTTTTTGATTTGTCTATGAAAAAAACATTGTAAAGCGGTTGCAAATTTCTGATTTTTCTATATGCAAAATACTCCTATATGAGTAGAGCACTTTGATATGTAAATTGGTAGAGAGAGAGACCACCTGTAAAAGCACGCCCATTAGTTGGGAATTGCAGCTGGTAAAGCTCGGGCAAAGCGCGATCCGGATGAGAATGGTACACATAAATGCTCATCATCTGGTTAAGTGTCAACATTCCGGACGGAACTGTCAAAAGCAAAATTCAACCGATTTTTGGAGTCGGAATTATGAAAATAGATTAGGTGTTTTGGCATTTTTAAATTCAAAATTGTCAAATTCAATGGATTCTACCAGTATTATCAGAAAAATCCTCTTTTGGAACGAGCGGAAAACGAATTTTGAAAAGTGCCGGGCCGAGCATTGCACGTCTATTCGCCGTCGAACTGTCTTTCCAATTTTGACGGCATTTTTCGTCCGCCCAACGAAGTGCCTAATTTAAAAGAAAATTATTTTAATTTGTTTTATTATTTTTTATAAAATTACGGCATTCCAAAATTGCAATTTCTTCGCTGATGCACAGTTCGTTACGGTCCAGAATCTCACACAATAATTTTTGATCAATTTGCAAAAACTCTTCCGAGAGGATCAAAGCGTCCGCATTCTGGTCGATGTGCTCCAAACAACGGCGAGCAAAATCCTAAAATAAAAAATTAATCTAAATAAATCAATAATTACTTTTTCCTTGTGCAAATGTTACGGTAAATTTTGGAAATCGGTTAATTCCAGAATTTAATATCATTACAGTTAATTCATAACGGTGCGCAAAGTACCAAAATAATAAAACAAATTAATCATGAATTTGGTTTTGGCATTTTACAAAATTATTTTATTTAAAGGCGTCTGGAAAAAGAATTTAGAAATTAATCTTTTGCCCGCAGAAAATGCAATAAAACTCGAAAATGCACTTCTAAAAATCGACTTTAATTTCCAAAAACAAGCCCTAAAGATTGAATTTTTCACGACAAATAATTAAAAATTGGATTTTCCAAGAAAAAGAGGAGGATTCTAACTAAAATTGGCTTCATAATGAATGAATGATGGATCAGTAATCAGTGAAAGTACTTATAGTAAGTAGAGTATACGGAGGACAGGCATTTTTGTGTCATCGAGTTACAGGCAAAGATTTAAAATTGTTCATTTTTGGAAATTTTTAAATGTAAAAAGAGAAATTGAGAAACGATGGATTAATTTCTTTGCCCTGCCGCATTATTGCGCACATTTTTCATGGCAAATTTTTTGCGTCGACAATCAATCAAAAATCGGCGGCCGACGGGACGGACACGGTGATCAAAAATCCGTCAGACAAAAGGCGCAAATATTCAATTCATTCACTACCAATTTTAATTTATTGAAAAGTTCACTTTTTAAAATTGCATTTTTTAAACTTACATTTTACAAAGAATTTTACAAAAAAAGTCAATCGAATTTTAACAAAAAAAAAGACAAAATTCACTCTTTTTGTCCCCGGTTTCTCAATATTTTGTTCTTAAATTGTCACAACCATTTAATATATATATATATTTAATTATGGAAAGCGGCTGTATGTTATTGTATCATCGACTTCTTTACCGGGAAAAAAAGCTGATTTCATATAAGCTCATGGTAAATTATTTGAAGTTACAAATGAGTCGTCGAAAAAATTAAAAAATCTGAGGGCACCTTTTTGTTCCCAAGTGTAACTGATAAGAAAATTCTGCTGGTTCAGCGGGGTGACGGTGAGACCACCAGCGAATAAAGTATAAATTGGAAAATTTAATCTTTAAGACCATGGGATCGCAAAATGAAAATTTTCAAAAGCCTCATTTGGCAGGCAAAAAAACCTAATTTTTACCAAAAAACCTCATTTTACTAAAAACATGTATTTTTTGCGCGCGGTTTTTTCTCAAATACTTTTTTAGTGGGGAGGGCGGGATTAGCGGTAGGGTTCGTATAATAGGGTTGGAGCCGGGCGGGCTTTTTTCCAGGGCAGCCCAAAAAGAGCCGGCAGGATTTCCGGACGGGTTTTTTAAAAAATTTTTTGCCCGAGCGGGCGCTAATTGGGCGCCCGCCCGATGCCCGTCCGACCGTGCTACTGTGCCGAACCCAAGAAAAAGGTTTAATTTGTAAGGGTGAACTTTTATCAAAACATTGTTTTGTCATACAAAAAAATGAAGTTTAATGCTCTTAATTTTTAAGCTGATTAGCTCAATAACTTTCAACGTTTGACTCTCTCTTTTCCAATGCTATTTCTTCAAAAGGGTACGCATTTACACCCCTAAATCTCCAATTTTTAGCATAGCACAAAGAAACAATTGAAAAACAGAAAAAAATGCCAATCAAAAAAAAAGAAATCAAAAGATCTTTTTTCACTGCCCGTGCTTTCACATCAGAATTTGTATTCAAGGGTTGGCCCAAAGTTCACTGCAATTTTGGTCGGGCCAAAGTAAATCGAAACGCATGGAAACAATTCGGTGGCAGAATCGACAAACAAATTGGCAGTGTCTGCAAAAACAAAATAAATTAGTTAAGCAAATATTTAAATTGAAATTGCCGCTAATTGTATTCTTTTCTTTCTTACCCAAAAGCTCTCCGTTCTTTGTGTGAATGATTTGGCGAGTTGCCAAATTCACGCCACAGCCGACGACGTCACCCGCGCTAAACGAAGGCTTTCCTTCGCTGTAAGGATGTTTTTGGAGTCGGAATTATGAAAATAGATTAGGTGTTTTGGCATTTTAAAATTCAAAATGTCCATCATAACAATATTCACAGTAAAATCCTTTTGAGGGATGAGCGGAAAACGAATTTTGAAAAGTGCCGGGCCGAGCATTGCACGTCTATTCGCCGTCGAACTGTCTTTCCCATTTTGACGGCATTTTTCGTCCGCCCAACGAAGTGCCTAATTTAAAAGAAAATCATTTTATTTTTTTTTTGTTGTTTTTTATAAATTTACGGCATTCCAAATTGCAATTTCTTCGCTAATCATCAACTTGTCACGGTCCAGAATCTCACACAGATCAATTTGCAAAAACGCTTCCGAGAGGATCAAAGCGTCCGCATTCTGGTCGATGTGCTCCAAACAACGGCGAGCAAAGTCCCGAAATTTAATTAAACTATTTAATATTTACATATTATTACAGTTAATTCATAAAGTCCCGAAATAATAAAATAATTAAACAGGGTTGTTTAAAAAAAGACTCAATAAAATTTATTTAGAATTAAAAATCAGTTAAAATTTGCCCCCCCCACCTCTTCTCCAAGAAAGCGAGCATCGTCAAACGCGAAAAAAACATTGCTCAGCTCCGGTATGGGAAAGTTCAAACACGAATCGACAAGTTCACGAAGATCATATTTTTGGCTTAAATTAAAGATTTAAAACCGAAAATGTAAATATATAAAAATTTGTCACCCGCATAAAGCACAGCGATTGCATTGTCCCCGTTCAGCCCGCTCACATCGTCCACATAAATAAAGCTAAAGCTGAGCATCGCCTTGAACACCCCCACCTCCATGTCGGGCACCTTCACGGGTTTAATCTCTTCCAAAAGGTTTAAAAATTCGTTAATCGCAAAATAATAATTATTTTCTCAGCCCTCCTCACTAAAAAAAGTTTCAATTTTTTTTTTCGCTTCTTTTCGCCATTAAAATTTTTTAATTTATTTTTTCAGCTTACCGGCATTTTGGGCATTAAAAGGAAACATTTTCTCAAAAACGTCGGAGGCCGCCGACAGAAGCGCTTTATGTGCTGGCAGAAGCTTAACAAAATAAAAAATTGAAATATACCGTATTTCCTGTAATAGAAGACCCCTTTGGAGAGGGGTTGAAAAATAGAAGACCCCCCTGAATTAGAAGACCCACCTCTAATAGAAGACCCCTTTGGAGAGGGGTTGAAAAATAGAAGACCCGGGTCTTCTATTACAGGAAATACGGTAATTAATAAAAGTAATAAAATATAATTAATAAAAGTAATTGAAATATAGAATTGTAAGTATTTCACAATTTTTCAGAACTTGCCTCCTTTTCGTCTCCTCCCCCCACCAAAAAGTGAACGTCCGCCCCATTGCCCGTGTCCAGCAAATTTACGGCCGGCCAAAGAATTTGGTTTTGGCATTTCACAAAATTATATTTTTAAAGGCGTATGGAAAAAAATTAGAAGAAATTAATCTTTTGGACGCAGAAATGCAACGGAAAACGCTCCTCTAAAAACCGAGACTTTAATTTCCAAAAGTAAACCCTAAAAATTTAATTGTCAGGTATTGAAGGACACATAATCGTATTCATCAACAATTAAATTGGTTTAAAAGTAATTAAAAAATTCGACGGCGAAAGGAAACGAATGAAAATATGAACGAAAGAGGGAAATTTATTAAGCCCTAAAGATTTAATTTTTCTTGACTAATAATGCAGCCTTAAAAATTCGAATTTTTTCCCAAGAAAAAGAGGGTAATTCTAACTGAAAATCGGCTTTGTTCTAAGCGAAAGACGTGAGTCCGGTGCTAAACAGTCCCCGCGCGAAGAAAGTGAAAAAGGGCCCGAAAGAAATTAGGAAAAAGTCAAGAATACTACCACCTGAGGGTTTCGGTCATTATATATACCATCCGATTTCTCTCGTCGAGAGAAATCGAACGGCATAATTTTTTTGCTCCGGAAACCACCATGAAGAAAGTTATGGGCCCTCAAAGTTGGCCAAAAACCATAGGGGGGACCCTTTTGGGGAGTTACTCAAAAAAAAAAAGTCGTTCTTTGCTTAATTTTCAAAATTTTAAACCGGTTCAAAAACCGCTTTAAATTCTCAATTTTTAGTTTCTGTTGACGAATTCGTAATCAGCGCATCAAATAACATATTTTCAGACAATTTTTAGAATAAAAATTACTTGTTTTTGTTGATAAAATGGCATTTATTACTTCAAAACATTCATTCATTCCCTTGTAATTTTAAATTTTTTGGCCGATTTTTAACAAAATTGCCAAATATTTCAAAATCGCTCAAAGCGCGTCATGCATTATTTGTTGAATTAATTATTTCTCTTCTGCAAATAAATTCTTTGTTTTTAGCAATGATTGGAAATCGGGCTAAATTAAATAGAGATTATTCGTGTGGAGCTCCTCTGTCTTTGCTGAACAGCCAAATCCAAAAAAGGATTCCGGCATTTCTACTACAAAGTGAAAATCCTAAAAAAGGAGAGTAAGTTAAATAAATAATAAAATTTTGAACTTCAAAATGCTTAAAAGGATTATTGCATTGGACTCGCCACAAAACAAATGCCATTGGAAAGTTCGGTTAAATAATAAAATTTTGAACTTCAAAATGCTTAAAAGGATTATTGCATTGGACTCGCCACAAAACAAATGCCATTGGAAAGTTCGGTTAAATAATAAAATTTTGAACTTTAAAATGCTTAAAAGGATTATTGCATTGGACTCGCCACAAAACAAATGCCATTGGAAAGTTCGGTTAGATATGACAAAGGCTCTTACGCATACGACAGCTGTGACAATTTTTGTGGTTACGAAGTTGAGGGATGTTCACACGCCAAACTCTATGTTGCGCCTCGTTGGTGGAGACGAACAGTTGTGGGAGGGATGGGTAAGAAGAGTGCCAAATGAGGAGTCGGAGTTTTGAGGGGTAGAAAGGGTGGTGGGGTTGAACGGTTCGCTCGAAGTTTGAGAGTTTGTCGGGGAGTGTTGGAGAAATTGATCCGAAGTTTGGCAATTTTTGACGAAGTTTATCAATTTGGGTGGGCTCAAACTCAAACTTGGGTAATTAAACCGAAATTGGGGGTGAATGGGAGGGGGGAGACAATGGGTCAAAATGCGCGAGAAGAGGGGACAAATGGCGGAGGGGGCAACCAATGGGGGGTGAAAAATGTGAAATGGACAAATGGGGTGGGAGAAGGGAGTTTGGCACGAGAGGGCACATCAGTTGGGCACAAAAACGGGATGTGGCACGTCCGGGGGGGCTGGGCACGTCCGGGGGGGCTGGGCACGTTCAGGGGCCTGGACTCGTCCGGTGGGCTGGGCTGGCAGGGCACACGAACGGACCGACGGGCAGGTTCTCGGGCAGTACGTCCGGCGGTGTGTAGAAACGGAGGGAGGGAATGTGGTGGAAAGGCGCTTTGACTGGGCTTTTATAGCCCTTTTTTGTAGTACAGACACTGTTGTGTACAATTAAAAATTGTTTGTCCCAGTTTTGATTCATACTTTTTCTTTGTCCAATTCTTAAAATGTACGATTTTATTTCCATAACATTCCAATAACCTTTCTGGGAATTTGTTTTGTCCTTTCTTTTCGCCGTTTTCTATTATTCATTTCGTCAAATCGTAATATTATTTTTCGCCCGACATTTTTCCGCCCACTTTTTGATATTTCCATCTTTTGTTTCGTAGTTTTGTACACATTTATTTTAACATTGGATGCTTTAGTCATTTTCTCTCCGCCCTTTCAATTCTTTCATTCATTTCAATCATTTATCATTAATTCGATTTTTTATTAATTCATAATTTTTTATAACTTTTATTTTTATTCTTGGAATTTTTAATTAATTTAGTCAAATTTCTCGCGCTCGCGACACTCCCGAAACGGGGAGCTTTTGGTCGTATTCGACGTCCTTTGCGATAGTAACATATGGAGTAAATAAATGGGAGTATGAAGGGAATGAAGAAAATTAGGAAAGTTAGAAACAGTATTGCGATAAGGATTTGAGGCCAATTAAATTTTAAAAATGAACTTATGAATTTTAGTATTTCTCCGACTTGGTCGAATGACGTACCGGTTACCGGTTCTTGAATACTATTGTTAGTCACTACCGACTTTTTGTCTTGTTGAACGATATAGATTAACTTAGCTTCCAAGGTTATCGTTGAAGTGCCGTCGGGACACGTAACCGAACAACTTTCTTTTATTGCTTCTTTTTGATAATTAAGCTGGATCTGTTGGGGGTTTCCTTTGGTGTCACAATGTACTTGGATTTTTTGGGATGGGCACTGGACATTGGCTAATGCTGTTCCGAAATTAGTTTTGCATGATAGTGTCCAATTTGCACCGTTCGAGCAGGAGTAGCAACCTTCGAGTGATTCGGTTGTGATAGTACAAGTGTTCTTGTCGTAGACGGCTTTAACTTTATGGCCTTCGAGCGTGATTTGCATTTGAAGTGCGCTGGTTTGTCGGATTTTTGCTTTCAATTGGGATTCAAAATAAACATGGGCGCCTTGGGTGTCAAGGGGTAAAAGATTTTCCGGCTTTTGAAACATTTCGGTCAATGGATTTTCTTCACATTCACAGTGTACGATGGAATCCCCTCCATGGCATTGGCATGCTTCGGGTGGGAAGGTGCATTGAAAGTTTATTGCCTTTTCCTTGTCCTCACAGCGTAAGCTGTTAGTTAACAAGTGATCGTTGTCAACAATGATCGTTTTATTATTAGTTCGGTCAATTATGAATTTTGATCCGAAGAGTGGAGTGGGGGGAATGGAAGTAGAAGTTAAGGTTACTGAAAGAAAACTGTCACCATAATTTCCATGATGGGTAAGAATACCAGGTTTTAGTTCCATCAAGAATTCTTGCTTATTGTCGAAAGACACTTTAATTGATACTAGTATTGTCCAACTGGGGCATTTGATGATTTCGTAGAGAGAATTATCTGATGATTCAGCATAAGTTCGATAAAATAGACATCCGTCAACCGCAAGGAAACAATTGCAGTGCCATCCACCGCAAGATGGGACACAGTATGAATAACCAGGTTGGTCATTGATATGGTCACTGATTCCGGGATTTCGCTGGTTCATTGTCAGTGTTTGGCAAAATTGTCCAGTACAGTCGCCCGCACCTGAGCATCGTTTTTGGGATGATGACGAAAGTTGATAATTTCTCATAAAGTATTCTGACTTTTCGTCACATACTATCGCGAGGCTGTCAATCACAATTTGAAGGGTTTCCATTGTTTTGTTTGTCTTGGTGTTTTGAAGTTTTAAACAAGTCATGTGTTCGGGGGTGACTGAAATTTGGGTGGTTTGATCATAGGTACATTCGATGTGACCGTCTTGACTAACAGCACAATCATTAGTTCCGGCAACGAGATTTGTTGTTTCGTCACAAGCAGAAATTTCGGAGATATTGAGAACAGGAATAAAAATAGAAATAAATAATGTTAGAAGGATCCAGGGTTTTCTTTTCGATTTAGTAGTTTTCACTTTTCGCGGTTTTCCTCTACAACAGTTATGAAGACATTGAAATATCCGGTGTATTATCGAAAGGATTAGTTTGATGATTTTTAAACTTAAGGTGATAATATAGAGTGTAAGTAAAATGGTGGTCAAAATTAAGGCCCAATGAACTTGGCCTATACATTGTGGGTTTCGGATATATTCCATACAGAGTTGACATGTTATTAATTCACATACTGGTGAGGCTTGACAAGAAATGTATTTGTTCTCGGAATCATTGGTTTTGACGAATTGGATTGTTATGTTATAGACTTTTGCTATGATTGAGATAGGGAAAGAAACAATTTCTTTTGTCTTAATCGAATTTTTAATAATAACGCTGTAGTCTCCGGTAAAGAGTCGCAGTTCCTTGACGTTAGTTATAGAATAAATCATAACTCCGCCGGTTACACATTTAATTAAATTTTCGAATTCTGAGTCGTTCACCGCTCTTTTGTTTCTCGATTGTGAGTTTTCAAGGGTATAATATTTAAGTTTAACGTTTCCCCATGCTTTGATTAATATTTTTTCATTTTCAGATTTTACATGATAGGTTTTTTCGTATGGTTCGTAATAACAAAATTTTGTCCCATAGGTTTGGTTGATGCAGGGGTATTTTTGACAGTATATTGGAGTACCAATCGTAAGATTGCCCTCCCCAAGACAACGAAATTCGTTTTTGGAGTTTATTTGCGAGTGAATCAGATTTAGCTTTTGCACAAAGGATATAGTGTAGTTAAAAAGCATTATCGTATTAAAATATTTTCGCTGGGCTTTCGAACAAGAATTTGTACGTTTAAATGAGCAGACGGGTGAAATAGGTGGGAGAAGGTTTCGTGGGGAAAGAGTTTTTTCGAATTCAGTGGGTATTGTATTTGACGAAGTAAAACTGCAATCATGCGACCACGAGGGGCACGCACAACGCGGACCACAATAAGGGAAATAGTTGAAACGTATATGGCCGGAGGCACAATAAAGATAGTGGAAGCAAAATTCGCTAGTTCTTTTATTTTGTTTTATAATGAAACCGGTATTTGAGCAATAAGTAGTGAATTTTGTTTTCCATATGTTCGACGTGTCATTATCAGGGCATTTATATGTGTGGCTAAGGCAAGCAGTGATAAGACAGAAAAGAGTTATGATTGTTAGAGAAGTTGATGGAGTGGGGTTGAGTAAAATTGATGGTTTAGAAGGATTATGTACAACTAACTGGCTTGGAGCAGATTTGTCGGGAGAGCAGTCTGCAAATTCTGGTTTTCGTTTTCTAAGGTTGGGGGAGTTTTGGATAGACTTTGGTGGAGATAAGCGGGTGAATGCAACCATGGTTTCTTCGAAATCAGGATCTTTGGGGGTTATTTCTAAGGATAAATTAATTTTAAAGGACGGTTGATTGTATGTTTATTTGCAAGTTCAACAGACGCTCCGCGGATGAGACCATCCGTTCCAGTGATTAAGGCTTTGATTATGCCTGTTTTCCAGAGGGCTCGGGGGGTGTCTTCATGAATTAAAACAACATCATTAATTGCGGGGAGGGATTTGTTGCATAATTTAGGATTTTTATTTTCAGTTTTGAAGCGTTCTCTTAAACTCGGAATATATTCTTCAGTCCAGATTTTCCAATAACTGTCTAAAAGAGTTGTTGACTTTTTCCAAAGTTCGAGTTTTTGATCATAAGAAGTCGGTTGGAAAATGTAGTTGGGGTCTTTTGACTCGTTTTCCTCTAGAATTGGAGGAATGCATATATTTTTGTGAGGGAGAATAAAATCGATCGGTCTCAGAATTTTGTAGGAATCAATATCGTCGTAAATAAATGTGAGCGGACGTGAATTCACTAAGGCTTCAATTTCACAGAGAAGTGTGTGGAAGGAATCAAAATTAATGAGTTTCCGGCCAATCAATTTTTTCATCGCACTTTTAACATTAAGATTTAATCTTTCGATAGCGCCGTTTTGCCATGGGGCCAATTCGAAACGTTCTTCGGGGTACCCTTTCGCGAAATGAAGCGCCGGAAGGCGTTAAGAAATTGATCAACAGATAGAGAGGTTACTAATTCCAAATGGATTGCTCTTGTCGCAAAGCAAGTAAGGAGAAGAATCCAGCATTTGTCAGCGAAAGCTTTTAATTGAATTGGGCCCATATAGTCGAGTCCGACGTTTTGAAACGGGCCACTCATTTGAACTCGGGATTTTGGTAAGGGGGGCATTCCTGGTTGCTTGAAGGGTTGTGCATTATAACGTCTGCAGTATATGCACGTCTTTCTGATTTGATCAATAATGCGGCGTGCCTTTGGAATCCAAAATATTTTACGCAATTCAGCTAAGATTGTCATTGTGCCCGTGTGCAAATTGTGCTCATGATAGTCCATAATCAATAAGTGGGTACCTTTGTGCTTCCTGGGCAAAAAAATTGGGTGAATTCCTTGTATTTGTGCATTTTTTAGTCTTCCTCCACATTTGTGGAAATCATCGGAGGTTTGGTAGATGCCAAGTTGTCTCTGTTCCTCGGGAGTAGGCTTCATCTCTTTTTGGATAAATCGAATGAGCAATTTTTCAGCCATTAGTTTTACCATTAATTGATTCTTAAAGGCATTTTGATCGAACTTTTCATTAAACCTATTAGAATTTTTGAATTTGAAGAGAACGAATTGGAGAAGAACTTTAGTATGACGTATTAATTTTTGCCACGAATTGAATTTACCCCATTCTACGAAGGGAGCGGGGGATGAGTTAATTGTCAAATTTATCTGGGTGGTTTCGATTTCGTCATCGAAGCTGAAGAAGGAAGTGTTTTCTTGTTCTGGATTAAAATTTTCAAAACTGTGAGGAGGCCAATTTTCTTTATCCAGTTTCAACCATTTCGGACCATGCCACCATAACGCGGAATTTTTTAATTCAGTAATAGTCATGCCTCTGGAGGCTAAATCGGCTGGATTATCCGAGGATTTTACATAATAAAAATTCAAATTAATTTCAGTCATAATTTGTCGGATTTCAGACACACGGTTTTTGATGAAAGTAGGCAGTTCCTTTTTATTTTTTACCCAACTCAAGACACATTTAGAGTCAGACCAGACAAGAATGTTGTCGATAGTCAATTTTGATTCTTTCACGAGGAATTTTGCGGCACGGGCTGCGATTAGTAGGCCCAATAATTCGAGTTTAGGAATTGTTAATCCTTTTAAGGGGGTGAGTCTCGTTTTAGAAAAGATAAGATTTACTTTGTCGTAAGTTTGAAGATAGGCAGCTGTTGCGAAGGCTAATTCAGAAGCATCTGAGAAAATGTGTAATTGAGTGAAATTTTGATGTGGTTTGATGAAAGGAGAGCGGATGGTTAGGATTTCGTCGGATTTAGCAATTGAATTCCATTCTGATATTTCTTCTTCATTGAGTTTGTCATCCCAGGTTTTATTAGCTTTCCAAAGTCTTTGAAAGAAAAGCTTAAATTGTAGTACAGCAGGTGAAATCCAGCCCATGGGGTCGAAATTTCTCGCGATTAAGGTTAATATTTGTCTTTTCGTTGTGTCTGTATTAATTGGTGGAATGTTTAAAATCATTTTTAGCTCGTCTGTGTTTACATCCCATTTTATTCCTAGCATTTTTGTCACTTTAGGGATTTCTGCACCTTCTAATCTTTGAATTTCTTTGTTACTTTGATCGTGATTTGACACAAATTCTCGGAGATTCATTGAGGCTAATTTAAATATTTCCTTGCTCCAGTAATGTTTGAATTTTATTTCCTTTTCATCGTCACACATCATCATGAAGTTGTCAACATAAGCATTTTCTTTTAACTCTGCACACAAAAGTTCAAATTCTTTCTTTTTTGTGGATATATCAAGTTCGGTACTCAATTGGCGATCTTTGAAGGTATCAAAATGTTCATTAATTTTTGATAAATGTAAGTTTACGACTGAGGTAAGTAAAAAGGGAGAAGCATTGACGCCGAAAGGAATCCGTTTAAAGCGTCTGATTTCTAAGTCTCTAATCTCGAGTTCGCGGGATTTTTGTTGAATTTCTTTGAAAGAGTTTTCTTTTAGCCATAGGAAGCGAGTGGTGTCTCGATCTGATTCATTTAAGCCGACCCTTAAGAAGGCTTTTTCCAAATCTCCGAGGAGAACAAAACTTTTGAGGCGGAAGCGAAGAATCATTCCACATAAGTCAGGTAGAAGTTTTGGACCTTGGAAAATTTGATCATTAAGTGAATTGTGACCTCTTAATTTAGCGGACGCGTCAAAGACGGGTCTTACTTTTGTTGTATTAGAAGTTTCTTTAATAACAGGGTGGTGTGGGAGATAATGAATCAGGTGATCAGATTTAAAACCAACAAGTTCGTTAACATCTGTAACCATTTGTTCTTGGAGAATATGATTATAAGTACTTAATTGATTGGTTTTAATTAGTTGTTTGACGACATTACGTAATCTGCCAAAACATAAGCCGAAATTAGTGGGGAGGTCTGGGTTTTCCTTTTTGTATGGCCAACGAACAAAATATCGGCCCTCTTCAAAGCAGACATTTTTGTTGAAGTGAATAACAGCGGCGTCATCATCGCTGAGATGGGGTGAATCAGTGATACCGATTGTTTCGAGTTCCCAGAATTTCTGTAAAAGTTTGTTGATGTCTTCCATTTTTTGCCTTTTTACGGCATGATAAATTTGTGTTTGCTCAATAGTTCCTTTGCCAGAAAAGATTTTTCCTAATTTCGTGTTAATTGAGTGAAACCCCGATGGGAGCGATTCAACGTGTGAATGTGGGAGCATAAAGTTCCAGTAATGGTCAATGCCAATCAATAATTCAGGTCTGGTCTGTTCGACGGGTATTTTAATTCCATAAACATCGGTGAATTCTTTGGGCACAATTTTTGTAATATCGGTAATTTTTTCCACTGTTTGAAGATTTACTATTTCTAATTTCTCATCTGTAGTTTTAATACCAACTTGTACAATTCTGGAGGGGGTTAACTTTGCTTGGTCTTGGTTAAAAGTGGAAATCAATAGGGTTTTATGCTCGAGGGTGGGTAATTCAAGTTTATTTGCCAAGGCTTCTGTAATATAACTTTTTTGTGACCCATTGTCAAAGAGGATGGCGGTAGTTTGACCAGATTTTTTATTTAAATTCACTATCGGAGCTTCGATGGTCATTAATAATTCTTCGTCATTTGGGGATTGGGTTCCTGGATCATATTCCATGGACATAAAAGATTGAGTTTCTTCGACTTGATCAGCAGTTTGGACGATATTTGTTTTAGTTCTTTGCCATGTTGGTTTCTCTTCTCTGGCCTTTTGAAAGCAGAGTAAGGTGTTATGTTTCTTTTTACAATTAAAACATAAATAAGTTGATTTACAATCTTCGACTCTGTGTCCTTTTCTCAAACAATTCATGCACAATTTTAATTCTTTCGCTCGGTCTGAGCGGAGGTTTACAGTCCGCGAAGGTTTTACAATTTTTTGATATATGATTATCCTTTTCGCAAAAACGACAAAAAATAGTTTGACCAGAGTCTTTGTTCATAAATTGAGTGGATTGAATTTGAGCCAAGGGCAAAGGCCTTGCTTTAGTACTGAATGCCGAGGTTGGAGTTGGTCGGTTTGGTGGATTATCCAATGTAGGAGAGAATGGTCGTTGCGAGTTAGAGGCAAATTTTTGTATGAAAAGGTTAGGCCCTTGATTTTGTGTAGGTCGATTGAAGGGGGGAGGACGGGACGGTCGGTCCGAATCTTCTATTCTTTCAAGTTCCTCACGAGCTTGAGTGTGATTATCGAGAAATTTCATTAACTGATTTGTCGAGAAAGTTTTGAATTTTTCCCGAATTTTAATTCGTAAATTGGTCGGGAGTTTGGTTTCTATACTTTGTTTAATTTGGGGATGGTTGATGTCTTCTCCATGTGATTGCAACTGCAAGATTATACGATTAACGACAAGTATGAAATTTCGGAGTTCTCTTACGGATTCTGATGATTTTTTAATATTTCTTAATTCATTGTGCAGGTTTTCCCTGATAAGGTTTTTGTTGCCGTAACGTGATTTTAACAATTTTAAAACTGTCGGATAATTTGCATGATTTAATGGGTAAGGATTGACCATGTTATAAGGTTCCCCGTGGAGGAGACCTTTTAAGTACTTGAATTTTTGAATATTTGACAAATCGGGACTGATATGGACCGACGACGAAAAGTCGTCCCAGAACGATGACCAGTCCGAAAATTTTCCATTAAAATGGGTGAGAGTCTGGGCAGGGAGTTTGATGTTTATTCGGTTCCTGGAGAAATTAACAGAATCACGTGAATTAAATTCAGAGGATCTTAATTCATCATCGTTGGGGCCGAATTCATCTTCTTCTGGATCTTTGTCTTCGAGTTCCGGATCGTCTTCTTCTTCAACTTCATCAGCTTCAATTTCATTGTCAGAATCTGTGTGGGATTTTTGGGATTCGGTGTTGAGGACTTTCAACTTCCTTTTTACCTCAAGGTTGATGTCCTTGAAAGTGTCCAAAAGATCGTCAGCCTGATCGAGTATACTTAGGTAGTCATGTTTTTCTTGAAAAATCCTCTGAACTTTTTGTTCAACCTTTTTCTCATCTCCTTTTAATTGACTTATCGATTTTTCCCATTTACTATGTAAGATTTTTAATTTTTCAAAATTGGGTTCCAACTTTTTGATTTCCTTTTGGGTTTTTAAATAAATTTTCTCACATTCTTTCGGATTTTTGTCATCATACTCGTAAGTCCCGGATTCAAAATCCGTTTGGAGTTTCTCGATATAATTTTTCAAGGTTCTGTTGAGGAGGGGAATCGCTGCTCGTATTTTACCTGACATCTTAATTTAAAAGATGTATGTGTGTTTAGAAAGTACTAAGATCGGATGGGAAGTGAAGGGAGTCCAAGGGAATTTTATTTGTTTCCTCAAATAGGTTTCAATTCGCGAAATAAATTTTGACACTTTTATTTTTCGGGCTTCGGTAGAGACGGCTTGCGAATGCAATTCGTTGTGTATTAATTGCCCTAAGATTGTGCTAGTAATCTCTTCCGCGATAATCTCAGAAAACAATTTTATTTTACTTGATGATATATTTCTTTTAGGTACAACAGTAAGTGCAATGGTGATGGAGAGTCGGACTTTTGACAGATTAAATTTGAATGGTTTTATTTTAATTCTATTATCTTGGTTGAGGGAAAAGGAAATGTGTAGTGGTTCAAATGATGGGTTTGCGTAAAAGTTTTGGTACTCAATTGGGTTATTTTCTTCTAAATTGGGGTCAAAAAATGGTAAAGTAAAGTTGGTCGAGGTTCAAAATTTGGTGGTAATTCTGTGTTATCAAATGCACTATCTAGTTCGTCAGGTTCAGTGTCGTGAAGGTCGATTATATTTCCTTGAAATACGAAATCCTCGTCGGGGATAATTATCGGGTTTTCAAATTCGGCGAAGAATTCGTTTTCTTGATCAAAATTTATAGGATTAGGACGGGGGTTTGGGTTTTCAGGAGTGTCGTTGTGGAGTTTTCGGCACAGTTTGACGGTTCGTTTTTATTAGGTTTGAGGATTGTTACGAGAGATTTCTTGCTGAATTTCTTCAGCACAGCGTTTTAGTCTATCTGATTCGATTTTTAAGTCTAGGGCGTAATGTTGGGTTAAGCTGGGGGTTAATAATGTGAGTTGGGTGAACTCAAGTTGATTCTTGATTCTTTGAAGAACGGGGTTTAGTTTGGTTGGTAGTTCCTTAATTGATGGGGACACAGTAAGAGTTGGTTTTGATGGGTCAATTTTGGACTCTAATTTAGTTTCAACTCGGATTTATTCACTCCAATTTGCGTTATAACTTAAAGTTTGATTTTACTTCAATTTTTGTTTTATTTGCTTTTGGTTTCAACTCAATTAATTTTCCCAATTTTTTTGAATTCTGATTCGCAATGATTGTACCCAATTTTTGTTTTCTGAATTCTGCTTCGCAACAATTGTTTATCACTAATTTTGACACTTCAAATCCACAGTTGAACGATCACAGTAATTGAAATTGGTGAATGGATCACTTTTGAGAGGTACTGGATGTCGAGGGTTTCTCAGATTGTGTGTTCTCCACTGGAAGATCAAATGTTTTCTTCAGAAATTGTGCGGTGCGCTCTTGGCCTGTGAGAAATCGTTGATGATGTGACAAATTGTCCAACAGCTTCGTGACACAGATAGAGGCTTTGTCTCGTGCCGCGCGGGTGTGGTAAGTAGGGCTGCTGATTGTGCGAGAGAGTTCCTCGAGTAGGCCCTTGTTGAATTTTGTAGCCTTTAAAGCTTTATTGACCGCGTCTATTATGTTGTTAGTTTGAAGCTCCACTGAGCGTATTTTACGTTCCTCCTGTTTGCGGCAAGACTCGACGGCTTTAGTCCAGATTTCCTCGTGCTGGGATTCGAGCGATGAAAGCTCGGTCAAGATTTGGTCGTTTGTTTCCGGATGGTATGAATCGTGGAAATTGGGAGCTTCGTCTGTTGGAGCTGGGAGTTCCTGGACTTTTTTGAGTGCTTTGGTGAAGGAGACCAGGTCCTCGTTGTTGTTGTAGGCTACCGTCTCTTTGACCGACTGTATAGCCTTTCGGAGTTGGTGGCCCTGTGCTTGTTTCTCCTTTTGTTTGAGCTTACGAAGAAGCTGAATTGTCTCTTCCGAAAGAGGTTCCGGGGTTTCGGTGGCGATGCTTTGGACTGGAAAAAAAGGATATCGGTACGATCAGAACTGATTGATTTACGTTTCGAAACTGGTTCGTCGATGGTTGTCTCTTTGATTTTTTTTGGTGGGTGGGTCAGTGAACGGTTTGATGGGTGATTCGGCGGACGGTTTGGTGGGATCGGTGGACGGTTCGGTAGTTGGATTGGTAGGCGGTTCGGTGGGTGAGTTGGTTGGGGGTTCTGTGGGCGCTTTCGAGCGGCTTCGGGTTGCTCTCTTCACTTAAAAAATTTGATTTGGTATGTGAGGCGTGGATTCCCTTAGGGTTTTTTGAATTTTTTTGGAAAAAAGTGGCTCAAGTTTGAGCTTGTTTTGTTTGATCTTTGGTAAAGTGGCTCAAGTTTGAGCTTGTTTTTAATTTTTTCTTTGAGTGCAAACTTTGTTCTCTGGGGGTGAATGACTTCTTCAGCAGATGACCAGCTTTGCTCAATTTGTCACAAAGTCTGCGGCGATGGTTGTAGACAGAAGACCGGCTTTTGCTTTTATGGACAGTTGTCCCGGGTCGTGATGCACCAATTGTTGCGCCTCGTTGGTGGAGACGGACAGTTGTGGGAGGGATGGGCAAGAAGAGTGCCAAATAAGGGGTCGGAGTTTTGAGGGGAGGGCAGTATTTGTTCGGGGCAGTTAGGCCCACTCGATTTTTGATGAGGGTGAGTGGAGTGTTTCGGGGATTGGCGTTGATGAAATTAGACCGAAGTTTTGCAATTTTTGACGAAGTTTATCAATTTGGGTAGGCTCAAACTTGGGTAATTAAACCGAAAATTGGGGGTGAATGGGAGGGGGGAGACAATGGGTCAAAGAAGTGCGTAAAAAGAGGGGACAAATGACGGAGGGGTCAAACAATGGGGGTGGGAAATGTGATGGGGGCAATGGGGGGGGGAAGGGAAAAATCGGGAAAAATGTGAATGGACAAAGGGGGTGGGAGATTGGCACGAGAGGGCACATCAGTTAGGCACAAAACGGGGCGCGGCACGTCCGGGGGGGGGGGGGCTGGGCACGTCCGGTTGGCGGACGGGCAGGGCACGGCAGGGCGACGGGCAGGTTCTCGGGCAGTACGTCCGGCGGTGTGTAGAAACGGAGGGAGGGAATGTGGTGGAAAGGTGTTTTGACTGGGCTTTTATAGCCCTTTTTTGTAGTATAGACACTGTTGTGTACAATTAAAAATTGTTTGTCCCAGTTTTGATTCATACTTTTTCTTTGTCCAATTCTTAAAATGTACGATTTTATTTCCATAACATTCCAATAACCTTTCTTGGAATTTGTTTTGTACCTTCCTTTTCGCCGTTTTCTATTATTCATTTCGTCAAATCGTAATATTATTTTTCACCCGACATTTTTCCGCCCACTTTTTGATATTTCCATCTTTTGTTTCGTAGTTTTGTACACATTTGTTTTAACATTGGATGCTTTAGTCATTTTCTCTCCGCCTTTTCAATTCTTTCATTCATTTTAATCATTTATCATTAATTCGGTTTTTTATTAATTCATAATTTTTTATAACTCTTATTTTTATTCTTGGAATTTTTAATTAATTTAGTCGAATTTCTCGCGCTCGCGACACTCTAATCTTAATCAAAAGAGACTCCAAAGAACACATTTTCCATTTCTCCATTCATTCATTTATGAGTATAATGACTACGATGAACACAAATGCTTCTCTCCATGAGGAATAAAAATTGTGAATTTGCAGACAATTTTTAAAAGCAAAAAATGCCCCACAAATAAATTCCAACAACAAACGACCGTGCAAAATTTCTCATTCGCATAAATTAGCCAAAAAGGGCATTTAATGATAAAAAAAAAAGTGCAAAGGCATAGTTTTATAAATTGATTGTTGCCCGCAAAATGAATTGGAAAATACAAAAAGCAAACAAACAAAAAGGCGAGGTGTTCAGAAAGGCCGGGGAATTTAAATGTTAATAAATATAAAGCCGGTAGCATTAAAGAATTTGTTTTGTAAATATATACTTAGAAATGTTTAAAGCTTCGAAATTTAGTTTAAAACGGAAAGAAAAAGCGCAAAGATTGTACCGTAAAAAAGGGCAAAATTATGTTATTGATGAAAAAACAGAATTAAAAAGTTTGAAGAATACCTTTTCCCGGAAATGCTAAAACAACTTATTTTCAATTGATCGAACATTGTTTGTCCCTCCTCCTGCTGATCAGCCATGGATTCTTTGTCATTGTTCAGCTCAATTTCGTCTATTTGACCGTACACAGTGTCCGCCGGATTTCTCATAATGAAAATGACAAAAAATGAAATTAGAATTGGCATTTAAAAACATTTAAATTTACAAAAAAAAAAAATTTGAAATAAAAATGGGATTCCGGTGCGACACCAGTAGGGGAAAACGTAAAAGAAAGACAAAAAAAAGCCGAAAAAAGAGGAGAAGCAAAATAAAAATTTAAATATTCCATTCAAAACGAATTTGAAATTAAAATATTAGCATTCAAAATGTCATAGAAAAACACCTGTGCTGTACCAGCTGAACCGAGTTTCCAGCATTTGCAAAGAGGCCAGTGCAGCGTAATGAATCTGAAAATGCGATGTACAAACTTCGGGACAACTTGAACTCTCTCATTTTGAAATTTAAAAAGTTTTCAAAAAATTACGGGTTAGTTAGAAGTATGAATTACTTACGGGATTAGAATTCTGAAATTAATAATTACAGAATCAAAACTTCGTAATGCAAAAAATTACGGAATTAAAATTCTGGACTTAAAAGTTTTTTTTTTGCCTTATAGCGGTGAAAATGAAAAGGTCCGGCTGTGCACAAAAGGCGATAGTGGAAAAAGGGCACCGATCTGACAAATCGGGTAAAAGAATTCGTAATCAGTGCATCAAACAACATATTTTTAGACAATTTTAGAAATAGCACACATAAATTTTGTTTACATAACTTAATTATTGGAAATGGTTAAGAAACTTTTGTAAATATATTTCGCCTTTTTTTAGTGCTTAAAAATGCCACCTCTAATGATCAGAGCCTTCACCAGAGACTAAGACTTGCGGCACCTCCAAGCATTTGCCGAACTGGACCGCCACTCGGCTAAAATGTTGAAAAATATTTTATTTATAATTTAATTTTTTTTTAAATTTTGTGGTAATTGAATAACAATTAGTGAAGATTAAAGAGGAGAAAATATTGGAAATCGATTGATGTATAATTTAATAAAGCGAATTTAAATGTTGAAATGAAATGCAATTCTGGAAAATTTAGTTTAGCAACTTATTAATGTATGTTGATTCATTCTTTCAGAAAGCGATTTGTTTCTTTTGGAGAAAGGAAACTTTTAAATTTGAAAACAGTTAATTCGATAAAAGCGGTGATTTAGCGCTTATTCAGATTATTTATAATAAAACAAATTCGTGAAAAAGTTAATTTTCCAAATATATATTTATTAATAAGGCTCGGATCAATATGCATCAAGAATCGTGCCAAAAAAAGGCAATAATATGCACCAAAATATGCCAAAAATGCCGAAATATGCACCAAAAAATGGCACTTTTACTGCACTAATTTGCTTAATAGTTAATTTTTTCTTCTTTTAACGTCTAATAAGTAGAGCCCGGATTTTTAAGGACTAAAAAACGTGAAATAGGGACATATAAAAGGGACAAAAAAACCCCAAAATAGGGAACAAAAACCCAAAAAAGTCGCAAAATAGGGACTAAAAAAATGTGCTAAAACTGACTAAATCAGCCAATTTTTGCGTAAAAACCTTCAAAATTTGTATTTTTTTTATTAATTTTCTAAAACAAATATGCAAAATGCATATAATCCGAGCTCTATTTATTAAAGTGGTAAAAAAGCTTTTATAAAATATACCTTTTCGTGGTTCTAGAAAAAGTTGTAATTTTAGGGGGAAAATTCTGATGCTTCGAAAAGCATTTAACAATGCAATAATTAGGCCGATCATTAACCGTTATAATATTGCGACAAAGTGCCTACTGTAAGTAAACGAAGAACTTAACAAAAGAAAAATAATCGGAAATGATTTTATCATAAAGTTTAGATTTTTCTCTATCTTTTGATCTGAACATTTTAAAATAAATCTCTAAATATTAAAAAAAAATTCGGAGGGGGCAGTTAGGGGAAAATTGATTTTAATAATGTGCATTTTACGTTTTTGCTGCGTTGCATTTTTGTTAAGGAATTTTCAAAAAGCAAATTTTTTTTTTTTGCGAACTCTGCTTTATTTTTGGGACGGGGGTGGGGCAATCTGCGGTACCGAAAAGCGCCGTAAGGAAATTTCTTAAAAAAATGAAAATTCTCCGAATCCAATAAAATAAGACGAAGAAAGACCTAAAATTAGGTCAACTTTTATAAATAAAGAAATATGCGGCCTCTGATGGAAATAGGCCTGTGGTGACCAGCAATTGTGATGATGGGCACATCAATGTTTCAATCTAACGCACTAACTGCAATATATAAGGAATTAAAAATGTTTGTTGAAAATTCAAAAAATTTTGAAAAAAAAAACAAAGGTATTAATTTTATTTCCACAAATTTAATTGTGGAGAATTCTTTACTTTTTAATTTTACCGACTAAATTTTAAACGAATTCGAATTTGGTGTGCATTAGAGCCCGGAACGAGACGAGATCTCGAAAAATCTCGACGAGATTCTCGAAAAATCTCGTCTCGACATCTCGTCTCGAATAAAACTTCGGGTGTAATCGGCTAAGCTTCTTGCACGTGCTAAATAGAGACCGACTGGATCTGGATCCAGACCTGGATTTTTCTGGATCCAGATCCAGAATCCAGATATTTTCGTCGGAGCACTCTGGATATGGATATCCTGAAAACGTGAATTTTTAATCCAGGTAAATCCAGATCCAGGTCATTTCCAAAATCCAGATCCAGGGGGCTCAGACTTAAATCCGGATTTAGATCTAGAATCCAGGTATTGGACCTGGATTTGAAAACAAGCTTTTCTTAACAGAATCCAATTTTTGTAAAAAAAACTCCCCCGGCGGCGCCTGTCGGCACCGCCGGACATACTCCATTTTGGCTGCAAATCTCTTAACAAATTGAGTTAAAAATTCAGAATATTCTTACCGCCGAACAAATTCTCAAATTGTTGTAATGTAAATAAAGCAAAAAAGATAATTTGCATTTTGCCGGGGGCAATCCGAAATTCCGTTCTGAACATGGAACGAAGGATACCATAAACTCAGTCACTTAACCTGAAAGTCATAAAAATATATTATTCAAAAAGAATCAAAATCATTTGTTTTGTGTTTTAATTTTCTAGAATTATTATGCTTTCCAAAGATAGACTCGATAACTCGTGTAAAACATCTAAGACTAAAGACGCGAAAATATATTTATTTAAATGTATCAAAATCATTTGATTTGTATTACAATTTTCACAAGTTTCACTTATAGAATGCCCGCTAACTAAACACTTTGAATTTTCTATTAAATATTTCCTTCACAACGGCTACAAAATTGCTATATCTTTCCAGTTAGAAGCCCAAGTCTTGGCCTAGTTTGTCTCATAGAATGCCCGCTAACTAAACACTTTGAATTTTCTATTAAATATTTCCTTCACAACGGCTACAAAATTGCTATATCTTTCCAGTTAGAAGCCCAAGTCTTGGCCTAGTTTGTCTCATAGAATGCCCGCTAACTAAACACTTTGAATTTTCTATTAAATATTTCCTTCACAACGGCTACAAAATTGCTATATCTTTCCAGTTAGAAGCCCAAGTCTTGGCCTAGTTTGTCTCATAGAATGCCCGCTAACTAAACACTTTGAATTTTCTATTAAATATTTCCTTCACAACGGCTACAAAATTGCTATATCTTTCCAGTTAGAAGCCCAAGTCTTGGCCTAGTTTGTCTCATAGAATGCCCGCTAACTAAACACTTTGAATTTTCTATTAAATATTTCCTTCACAACGGCTACAAAATTGCTATATCTTTCCAGTTAGAAGCCCAAGTCTTGGCCTAGTTTGTCTCATAGAATGCCCGCTAACTAAACACTTTGAATTTTCTATTAAATATTTCCTTCACAACGGCTACAAAATTGCTATATCTTTCCAGTTAGAAGCCCAAGTCTTGGCCTAGTTTGTCTCATAGAATGCCCGCTAACTAAACACTTTGAATTTTCTATTAAATATTTCCTTCACAACGGCTACAAAATTGCTATATCTTTCCAGTTAGAAGCCCAAGTCTTGGCCTAGTTTGTCTCATAGAATGCCCGCTAACTAAACACTTTGAATTTTCTATTAAATATTTCCTTCACAACGGCTACAAAATTGCTATATCTTTCCAGTTAGAAGCCCAAGTCTTGGCCTAGTTTGTCTCATAGAATGCCCGCTAACTAAACACTTTGAATTTTCTATTAAATATTTCCTTCACAACGGCTACAAAATTGCTATATCTTTCCAGTTAGAAGCCCAAGTCTTGGCCTAGTTTGTCTCATAGAATGCCCGCTAACTAAACACTTTGAATTTTCTATTAAATATTTCCTTCACAACGGCTAAAAAACTGCTATATCTTTCCAGTTAGAAGCCCAAGTCTTGGCCTAGTTTGTCTCATAGAATGCCCGCTAACTGAACACTTTGAGTTTTTTAATTTTAGAATTTTTATTTTTTTCCAAAGATAGACAATTCGTTACACATATAAAATATTTAACCTGAAAGTCATAAAAATATATTATTCAAAAAGAATCAAAATCATTTGTTTTGTGTTTTAATTTTCTAGAATTATTATGCTTTCCAAAGATAGACTCGATAACTCGTGTAAAACATCTAAGACTAAAGACATGAAAATATATTTATTTAAATGTATCAAAATCATTTGATTTGTATTACAATTTTCACAAGTTTCACTTATAGAATGCCCGCTAACTAAACACTTTGAATTTTCTATTAATTATTTCCTTCACAACGGCTACAAAATTGCTATATCTTTCCAGTTAGAAGCCCAAGTCTTGGCCTAGTTTGTCTCATAGAATGCCCGCTAACTAAACACTTTGAGTTTTTTAATTTTAGAATTTTTATTTTTTTCCAAAGATAGACAATTCGTTACACATATAAAATATTTAACCTGAAAGTCATAAAAATATATTATTCAAAAAGAATCAAAATCATTTGTTTTGTGTTTTAATTTTCTAGAATTATTATGCTTTCCAAAGATAGACTCGATAACTCGTGTAAAACATCTAAGACTAAAGACATGAAAATATATTTATTTAAATGTATCAAAATCATTTGATTTGTATTACAATTTTCACAAGTTTCACTTATAGAATGCCCGCTAACTAAACACTTTGAATTTTCTATTAATTATTTCCTTCACAACGGCTACAAAATTGCTATATCTTTCCAGTTAGAAGCCCAAGTCTTGGCCTAGTTTGTCTCATAGAATGCCCGCTAACTAAACACTTTGAGTTTTTTAATTTTAGAATTTTTATTTTTTTCCAAAGATAGACAATTCGTTACACATATAAAATATTTAACCTGAAAGTCATAAAAATATATTATTCAAAAAGAATCAAAATCATTTGTTTTGTGTTTTAATTTTCTAGAATTATTATGCTTTCCAAAGATAGACTCGATAACTCGTGTAAAACATCTAAGACTAAAGACATGAAAATATATTTATTTAAATGTATCAAAATCATTTGATTTGTATTACAATTTTCACAAGTTTCACTTATAGAATGCCCGCTAACTAAACACTTTGAATTTTCTATTAAATATTTCCTTCACAACGGCTACAAAATTGCTATATCTTTCCAGTTAGAAGCCCAAGTCTTGGCCTAGTTTGTCTCATAGAATGCCCGCTAACTAAACACTTTGAATTTTCTATTAAATATTTCCTTCACAACGGCTACAAAATTGCTATATCTTTCCAGTTAGAAGCCCAAGTCTTGGCCTAGTTTGTCTCATAGAATGCCCGCTAACTAAACACTTTGAGTTTTTTAATTTTAGAATTTTTAATTTTTTCCAAAGATAGACAATTCGTTACACATATAAAATATTTAACCTGAAAGTCATAAAAATATATTATTCAAAAGAATCAAAATCATTTGTTTTGTGTTTTAATTTTCTAGAATTATTATGCTTTCCAAAGATAGACTCGATAACTCGTGTAAAACATCTAAGACTAAAGACGCGAAAATATATTTATTTAAATGTATCAAAATCATTTGATTTGTATTACAATTTTCACAAGTTTCACTTATAGAATGCCCGCTAACTAAACACTTTGAATTTTCTATTAAATATTTCCTTCACAACGGCTACAAAATTGCTATATCTTTCCAGTTAGAAGCCCAAGTCTTGGCCTAGTTTGTCTCATAGAATGCCCGCTAACTGAACCCTTTGAGTTTTTTAATTTTAGAATTTTTAATTTTTTCCAAAGATAGACAATTCGTTACACATATAAAATATTTAACCTGAAAGTCATAAAAATATATTATTCAAAAAGAATCAAAATCATTTGTTTTGTGTTTTAATTTTCTAGAATTATTATGCTTTCCAAAGATAGACTCGATAACTCGTGTAAAACATCTAAGACTAAAGACATGAAAATATATTTATTTAAATGTATCAAAATCATTTGATTTGTATTACAATTTTCACAAGTTTCACTTATAGAATGCCCGCTAACTAAACACTTTGAATTTTCTATTAAATATTTCCTTCACAACGGCTACAAAATTGCTATATATTTCCAGTTAGAAGCCCAAGTCTTGGCCTAGTTTGTCTCATAGAATGCCCGCTAACTAAACACTTTGAATTTTCTATTAAATATTTCCTTCACAACGGCTACAAAATTGCTATATCTTTCCAGTTAGAAGCCCAAGTCTTGGCCTAGTTTGTCTCATAGAATGCCCGCTAACTAAACACTTTGAGTTTTTTAATTTTAGAATTTTTATTTTTTTCCAAAGATAGACAATTCGTTACACATATAAAATATTTAACCTGAAAGTCATAAAAATATATTATTCAAAAAGAATCAAAATCATTTGTTTTGTGTTTAAATTTTCTAGAATTATTATGCTTTCCAAAGATAGACTCGATAACTCGTGTAAAACATCTAAGACTAAAGACATGAAAATATATTTATTTAAATGTATCAAAATCATTTGATTTGTATTACAATTTTCACAAGTTTCACTTATAGAATGCCCGCTAACTAAACACTTTGAATTTTCTATTAATTATTTCCTTCACAACGGCTACAAAATTGCTATATCTTTCCAGTTAGAAGCCCAAGTCTTGGCCTAGTTTGTCTCATAGAATGCCCGCTAACTAAACACTTTGAGTTTTTTAATTTTAGAATTTTTATTTTTTTCCAAAGATAGACAATTCGTTACACATATAAAATATTTAACCTGAAAGTCATAAAAATATATTATTCAAAAGAATCAAAATCATTTGTTTTGTGTTTTAATTTTCTAGAATTATTATGCTTTCCAAAGATAGACTCGATAACTCGTGTAAAACATCTAAGACTAAAGACGCGAAAATATATTTATTTAAATGTATCAAAATCATTTGATTTGTATTACAATTTTCACAAGTTTCACTTAATAGAATGCCCGCTAACTAAAAACTTTGAATTTTCTGTTAAATATTTCCTTCACAACGGCTAAAAAACTGCTAGCTCTTTCCAGTTAGAAGTCCAAGTCTTGGCCTAGTTTGTCTCATAGAATGCCCGCTAACTAAAAACTTTGAATTTTTTAATTTTAGAATTTTTATTTTTTTCCAAAGATAGACAATCCGTTACACATATAAAATATTAAATCTGAAAGTCATAAAAATATATTGTTTTAAATGTATCAAAATCATTTGTTTTGCATTTCAATTTTCTAGAATCATTATGTTTCCAAAGATTGACTCGATAACTCATGTAAAACATCTAAGACTAAAGACATGAAAAAATATTGATTTAAATGTATCAAAATCATTTGCTTTGTATTACAATTTTCACAAATTTCACTTAAAGAATGCCCGCTAACTAAAAACTTTGAATTTTCTGTTAAATATTTCCTTCACAACGGCTAAAAAATTGCTATATCTTTCCAGTTAGAAGCCCAAGTCTTGGCCTAGTTTGTCTCATAGAATGCCCGCTAACTAAACACTTTGAGTTTTTTAATTTTAGAATTTTTATTTTTTTCCAAAGATAGACAATTCGTTACACATATAAAATATTTAACCTGAAAGTCATAAAAATATATTATTCAAAAAGAATCAAAATCATTTGTTTTGTGTTTTAATTTTCTAGAATTATTATGCTTTCCAAAGATAGACTCGATAACTCGTGTAAAACATCTAAGACTAAAGACGCGAAAATATATTTATTTAAATGTATCAAAATCATTTGATTTGTATTACAATTTTCACAAGTTTCACTTATAGAATGCCCGCTAACTAAACACTTTGAATTTTCTATTAATTATTTCCTTCACAACGGCTACAAAATTGCTATATCTTTCCAGTTAGAAGCCCAAGTCTTGGCCTAGTTTGTCTCATAGAATGCCCGCTAACTAAACACTTTGAGTTTTTTAATTTTAGAATTTTTATTTTTTTCCAAAGATAGACAATTCGTTACACATATAAAATATTTAACCTGAAAGTCATAAAAATATATTATTCAAAAAGAATCAAAATCATTTGTTTTGTGTTTTAATTTTCTAGAATTATTATGCTTTCCAAAGATAGACTCGATAACTCGTGTAAAACATCTAAGACTAAAGACGCGAAAATATATTTATTTAAATGTATCAAAATCATTTGCTTTGTATTACAATTTTCACAAGTTTCACTTATAGAATGCCCGCTAACTGAACACTTTGAATTTTCTATTAAATATTTCCTTCATAACGGCTAAAAAACTGTTATCTCTTTCCAGTTAGAAGAAATTATCGAAAACGTAACGAGACTTTTTACAAGAGGAACAAAAAAATATATCGTTAAAAAACATTTGTTTTGCCCTTAAAAAATTCGACTTATTAGAAGTTGTATTTTTAAAAATTTATTAAAAACAATAATTACATAAATTGAAAAGGAAAAATATGAATTTTTGGATTAATTTTCTTAACAAAACAGATCAAATTTAAAATTAATAATTTGGATAAGTTTTGGATTAGAGAGGGGGGGGGGGGGGGGGGGAGGCGGTGCCGATAGGCACCGCCGATAAAATTTTGAATCTTTAACTCAATTTGTTAACGATTTGCACCCAAAATTTAAAAAATACGGCGACATTAGAAAGCAACATTTTTTTAAAGATTTTAACGGTATTTGAATATAGCCCGGGTTCCGGACCCGGAAAAATCCGGTCCGGCACCGTACCTAATTTAAACTATTGAGCTCGGCTGGAGAAAAATTTTTATTCACTATTCTTTTCAGTTAGTCCCGTTATATTCATAAAAATATTTTTAGGATTGGGGGTGGACACACCCCTAAAAATCGGACTTTTTATGTGCAGCAATGAGTACTTTTGAAAATATTATTTTGAGATTTTTGGGATGGTGAATGAATTTTAAAATTATATATTTATGGTTCCCCAGTGAAGACATTGCTGAAATGGACAAAATTTTCTTCTTAGTTTTCAATCGACCAAATGTGAAATTTTTATAATGAATATATTTTTGATTGGGTTTTCGCGTCCATATCGCCTTCATTTGACCAGCACAGTCCCATCGGTGTTATGGCGGTACATCGGACGGCAGGGAAGGAACTGAAAAAAGTCAGAAAAAACGGAATTTGCCGGCATTTAAAGTTGCGTGTTTTCTAATCCCGGAATTCCCAGGCCCACCCGAGAGTTTGGGCGAACAGGCCATCAACTCGTTCCCTTTTTATCGACTCGTTCCCCGCCTACGACTCGTCCCCTTTGTATATCAACTCGTTCCTCTAAAAAAAATTATAAGTTGAGCGAGTCGATGTTGAGGGAATGAGTCGTACAGGTGAAGAAAGAATTTATGGTGAACGAGTTGATATTTTTGGTCTTTTTTTCCACATAAAATCGGATTTTGCTTTTTGCTTTCACAAATTTCTTACAAAAAAAGGAAATTCTCAATTGAAAAGAATTTTAAAACAAGATGCTAGAACATTTACCAAGGAATTTGTCAATTTGTCCCAAAATTTGCAGTTTTCCTATTCGAATTTGGCGCCTCGTTGGCGTCCTGTCTGCTCCAAGTTTGATCAAATTCGAGCCGATAAGCGCCCAAAAATTGCATTGACCGCCTCTCCAACGCGCGCTCACCGCCCCATTCTTCGGGCGAAATCAGTGAAAAGAAACGACGCAACGCTTCGCCACCAGCGCACTGCCGGTACAAATAATAGACCTAAAACATTGGAAAATTTTTAATTTTTTATTAGAAATTTTGATTTCGATAATATTGAAGATGTGCGGTGCAGCCCCCATTTTTGAAAAAATTATTTTTTCTTTTAAGTCGATAAAAAGGTGTTTTCGAGAGCCTTAAGGGGGCGCAGAATCCGAATCTGACCTCCGATCGACCTATTTTGAACCCCGGACTCTAATTCGAACATTTTGTCGAAAAAATTCAAAATTTTTCAAAATTCACATTTATGTCTGAAACATTCAAATGAATGAATTCGACCATTATTTGCATTTTGATGTAAGTTTGTACTTTTTGAATGATTTTGAGGCCAAAATACCTCCGAAAACCACTAGAAACGCATATTTAGCATTAGAGAAAAAAATTATTTTATTTTTTCAAAAATGGGGAGGGGTGGGGGGGGGGGGGGGGGCAGCACCTTCAGTATTACCTTGATTTCTAATTAAAAAAAAAAGAAAACGTAACTTGCTCGGCACCTTCTTCACTTTGCACTCAACGGAATGCAATTCATTGTCCTGTTGTGCTTTGCGCAACACTTCGATCGCTTGCTAAAACTTTTAAAAATTTCTCTGAATTCAAAAAAGCCCTGTACATACAGTATAAGAGAGTCTAGAATTTTACAAAATTCTCTTTTACGATTTTTAATAAAATTTGGGTACTTATGCAGTTTGGGCCCCCCTTTTGGGTCCATTTTTTCGGTTTGCTGCTTAGAATAGGAAACTATTTTAAGGGATGTTTCGGGGCGTAAAGCCCGAATCAATGTGACCTCAAAATTATCTAAAAAGTAGTACGAATTCATTTACTAATTGGTTGCCTTTTTGTTGCAATTTTGTACTTTAAAATAATTAAAGGCCAAAATTGATTTTTGGGAAATTTTGAATTTCGACAAATGTTCGAATCCAGGTTTGGGATTCAAAATTAGTCGAAATGGAGAGCGAATTCGGGTCTAAGGCCCCGAAATTCCGTAGAAAGTTTCCTAAGACTTTCTAAAGCAAACAGAAAACATTTTGAAAAAACGACCAAAAGTGGGCCTAAACCGCATAAGTATTGAAAATTTTTCAAAAAAAAATTCAGTCTAACTTTGGGTTGGTTTTGAACCAGAATTGGTTTTTTTTTGTTTACTTTTCGGAGGAATTCCATTTGCTCAGCGATCACTTCCAACTTTCCAACCGCTTGAGCCTTCACAAAATCTCGCGCACTCTGAATGGCATTGGCCAAGTCCATCAATTCATGCGCATCCGCTAACGCCACCACATTTCTGGGAGTGATTTGAACTGCTGAAAAAAGCTTTTTCTTTTCATTTTTGCTATTTTTAAAAAGTAATTTACCATTTTTTACATCATTCTCCGCCTTTACAACATAAATTGTGTCGTCCATTAAAATTTAAAACAATTTGATAAGCCAAATATTGCTGCTGGCTTATGTGCTAAAGTGTCAGCAGTTCGTTCATTCATTCATTTTGTAGTGTGCTCTCTGTCCGCATTTCTTTCCCTTTATCTTCCATTTTCCTTTCTCTGCTGTTACACATTTTTGACACTTTCACTACTCTTTTTGTCATACACAAAATCAATGGAAAAATGCTGTGTCTAACTTTCCACTATCTGGTGCACCGCGCGACACTGTCATTTCAAAAGTCTTAAAATAATTTAAACAAAAAAAAATGTTGAATTTCTTTTTTCAACTAAATAAGAAAAGTTTGGAACACAACTACTTACTAAACTTTCTCCATTAATAAATTTAACACCACAATCAATAATAATAATAATAATATCTTTTGGGTCATTAAAATAAAAAATAAATTAATTTAAATAACCTTTATAAAACTGTTATTATATTAAAATTCTTTAAATAAAGAAAGAGGCTTATGAAAGTTTTTGGTTGCCTAGGAAAAAAATAGGTATGACGCAAATTTGTCCTGATATAAAAAAAGGACCTATTGCTGTTACTGCAGTTTGAGTTGGGGATAATACCGTTTCTCAAATAAAAGATAAAAGTAAAGATGGTTAAAAAAGACAATAAAATGGTAACAAACAGCGGCCCGATTTTTCAAAGTCGTTTTCGGCATGGCAATGACCGGATCTTCAAGCAGTTTTTGGCATCGACATGACTAAAAAACGGGTGATTTTGGCATAATTTTGTACAAAGTTTCTTATCAAAATGCCTCAAAACATCACGACCCCCCCCCCCCCCGCCCCGCCCAAAAGCTTAGAATAAGCTCAGAAGGACCGCTGAAACAAAAAATGGCAACCGTCAAAATGTTTAAAAGTGAATACTGTAATTATTTCAAACAATATTTTATTAAAATAAATTATTTAAAAATATAATTTTTAATTCACTGAAAATGTTTCCGTTGTTTTTTTTTGTTGATCTTTTTCCCGTTAAAAAAATCTTCCCGTTTTCCTTCACCATTCGCTGCTGATTGAACTATGCAAGAAACATCACTTAGAAATCCTTAAAATCTTTTACTAAAAATAGTAATTTTTTTTGCCAGATTTTACGCACATTTTCCTAACTGAATTCACTAAAATTTTAATTTTTCCCCCCGGTGGCGCCTATCGGCACCGTCCGATTTGCGTGCAGCCCTGTCTTGAACCGATAACCGAAAGCCCAAATTTTCGAGTACCTGGACACCGGATACGAACCCGAATTTAAAAAAGTCGGCTATCCGGCATCGAATGGTCCAGTTTCGGGTTGAAATTGAACAACCCTAGTCATCGGAACATAATTGACTCAGTGCACTCTCTTTTCTTCTACTCGGCGACTGCTGCTCTCTTCACTGTCCGCACATTTTTCTTCTCCAATTTTTTTTCACATTTTCAATGACGGAAAATTTAATGATGGCTTTATTTTGGGATTTGATTTTTAAAAAACAGGGTCATTTCTATCTTACACGGGAGGAAAAAAGGAAACAAAAACATTATTAAAATAAATTAAAAATATCCGTTATAAATTAAAGAACATGTTTTTTTCGACTGACGCAATTTCGCCTAATTTTTATATCAATCGATTGCCCTCATCGAGCTGAGTACGAATATGCAAAAATTGGGCGCCGCTCACCATTTTGAGCAAAGTTACAGTCCTTCAAAGTTTGCCCAAAAAACAATAATGGGGCAGGAGGGAACCCTTTTGTTCAAACTTTATGAATTTTGTTGGTAAATATGGATCATAGGGCCCAGACTCGAAATCACTCAAAACCATTTTTATAGGGTTTCTTAGGTGCTAAAACCGATAGAACAATCAAAAATTTTTTGTCGCTCCGCCTTTAAACCGGTTTTTGAACGGTTTAAAAATTGACAAAAATGGAGATTTTTGACCAAAATTTTGTATCTTCCTGTGCACCAATCTGCACAAATTTGGTATCAATCGACAGCTCTCGGCGAGACAAATCGATCTAGTTGTGAATGATTGAAAATATCAAATTGTGTAGATTTGAGAACATTTTTGGAGATCAAATTGCTGAAATGATAAGAGAAATTCACGCGCACATAACGAAATTTAAATTATCAAACGAGTGCTAATATTTTTTGAACAAACAAAAAAAGAAATACCTATTCAGAAATTCACTTAAAAATTTAAAAAAAATGAAGCCTACAACACCGCCGATTCCCAGGACGTCTCCGTTCCAAGTACTAAGGAGGCCCAACGTTGCTTAACTTGCCAGATCGGACGGGATGGCGTGCTTTCAACGTGGTATGGTCGTAAGCGATGCTTGACTGAGGGAAGTCAACCAAATGTGTGACTTTTCGTCCCTTTGGTCACGCTCAAACAGATTTTGACAATTCGTCAAGAATAACTATACTCTCTGTATAATAATTTTCTCAACAATTGAATGTATGTAAAAAATTGCTCCAATTTGTCCAATTTGGCCAAAACACGCCTCGCAAACTAAACACTGCAAAATTCCAACTTTTTTTGAGCTAATTCGTAAACACACACACACTTTTTAAGACAAATTTAAGCACCGGCCCAGTTGAGGGCAGCGAGCGCAGTTCCAAAATTTATTCCATGCCACAGATATTTTGGGCAGGATACACCAAAGTACCTCAAACTTGGGTAATTAAACCGAAGAAAGAGGCGCTGTGGGGCGAATGAATGGTTTGATCAAAGCAAATGTTGGATGCTGTGCGTTCATTTTTGCGTAAAATATGACATTTGGAAACTAAAATGACGGTTGATTGTGGGTACTTTCCTGTTTTGCACAACCCCCTCACCAAATCTGCTAGAAACATCATATATGGGGTTTTCAAGGGAGCAGCTGTTCACGAATTTGACAATATTTTTAAGATCGGGCAACATCTAAGATTTTGAAAATCTACGATTTTTGAATTTTTTTTCGTCATTAATCACCCAAAACCGGTTTTATAGGTTTTTTTCTTAGGTGCTGAAAACGATGAAACAAGTAACAATTTTAGCGGGCTTGACCTTTAAAACGGTTTTTGAACCGATTAAAATTTTGAAAACCATAGTGGGGACAGCACATTGGGTGCACGCGGTACTCGATTCTCGGTGGCGTACTTGGGCTCCAAAATCGCTTAAAGCTCGGCACGCGGTGCCGCACTGTTGGCCGGCATCGGCGCCGGTTGGTGTTTCAAATTATTTATTTTGCCGTTGGACAATCTTTGATAAATGTTCCCATTTCGGCACAATCTCAACGGGCAAAATTCCCAATGCCCTCCGCCATTGTTTGCATATGAAAGGTCAATCCCCCCCCCACCCGCGCCAATTCCCTTATCAATCATTCATAATTTACTTTTAGGCAAATCCCCCCCCCTTCGCCCCACCTCCCCCCATATAAAGTGATCAACCCTTCAACTTCTGTGCCATTCCTCCGCCATCTACAAACTTGTAAAGTGAGTAAAGAAAACCCCTCACCACTCAATTCTACTCAGTGTGTGTATCAGAGATGTAACCGGATTCCGGTTTTGGCTAATGTTTTTTTGAGAAGTTCACTGGTAGAATGAAAATGTTTTGAATATTTGGCATAATGTTCATCCCTTTTTTCTCTGTGTTTTTATTTTTAATGAAAAAGCTTGATGGATTTTGAAATAATTGGGAATTGTCTTAATAAAACCTTATTTTCAATTTTTTTTTCCAATTGAGTAACAATATATTCCCAATTTTCTTCGCACCATTTTCCGACTTCAAACTATGGCCACACAAGAAGAAGACAAAATCCAATTGCCTCGTAAGTGCCTCTTTTTGAGTCTAGGATAATTTGGCGCAAGAAAATTTGGGAAATTTGTGCGCCGACGGAAAATTTGGATGCCGTAAAATTGATTGGAGAATTGGGCGCCGAGGGGAAAGTTGAGCGCCCGAAATAAATTAAATAGTGGCGAATTATGCATGAACTAGGCAAAAAAAGTAAATTTAAAAAATTTCTAGCGCCTCCGAACACTTACATAACCATCCCAAAAACTGAAAAAAACAAATATTGCTTTAACCATTACACAATGGTGTCCCCCAAATTTACTTTCCCATTCAGGCAAAATCAACCACGATGGCCAGCAGGAGTTTCGCCATGTCGGAGGACCGGTCGGTGTGCTCATCAACGCCTTCGAGCTGAACCTGAGCGGGGCGCCCGACAAAGTTTATCAATATTTGCTCCGCTTCGAGGAGCAATGCCTTAAGCAGGTGTGGAGGGAGCAGCATTTGGTGACCCGCGAGTTGGGCTGTGGGCCACAAAATGAGTGAGTTGGCGGGAGGGGGGGGGGGGGGGGGGGGGGGGGATTTGGGGTTTCGAATCCCGGACCCAAATTCTAACAATTTTTGAAAATTTGAGAAAAATCAATTTGGTCTCGAAATTTTTCAAAAAGCACAAAATTACATCGAATAGGCAAGTAATGAAGGTCAGATTCGGACTCTAGACCCTCGAATAGCCCTAGAAAAATCTTTTTATCGACTTTGAAAACAATTTTATTTTTTTTGAAGAATAGGAGGGCACTTCAGTATTACCCAAAATCCTTAAGAATTGCGGTCCCGACAAAAAAAAAAGCTTAACAATTTTCAAATGCATGTTTTCTAAGGTAAAAATATGCTTAGAGCACGAATCCGAGCTCGGATTTTGCGAGTTTCGAACCCCAAACCCGAATTTGAACACCGAAATTTCAGCCACGTGAAGAAGAAAACAGTTTTTCACCAAAAATATTTTTTGGTTTTTTCTTAAAAAAAGACATTTTAACGGAAAAATGACCAAAACACGAGATTTTGCCCATCCAACCCGCCGCTGGTTGGCATGCCGGCCCAATCGTGACAAAGTGTAGACTAATAAAATAAAAATTTGAATTCAAATTCATTTGCAGCGCAAGCAAGGAAACGCGGCGCGAGTTGCATTGGTCGCTTTGGCAACTCCTTTTTGAACAGAATGCCGCCTTTTTTGGTGCCAACATGTACGAGTACAGCTACGACTGCGAATCCATTCTTTATTCCGTCCGTCAACTGTTGTGCATCGGAGAGACGCAACATTTTTCAATCACTTCGGACATTTTGAAGGTCCAATTCCCGAAATAAGCAACCTCGTTCAGTTAGGAAAGATTGAATTTGTGGCACTTTTAGGAAAGATTGAATTTGTGGCACTTTTAGGAAAGATTGAATTAATTTGTGTCACTTTTAGGAAAGATTGAATTAATTTGTGTCACTTTTAGGAAAGATTGAATTAATTTGTGTCACTTTTAGGAAAGATTGAATTAATTTGTGGCACTTTTATAAAGATTGAATTTGTGGCACTTTTAGGAAAGATTGAATTTGTGGCACTTTTAGGAACGATTGAATTTGTGGCACTTTTAGGAACGATTGAATTTGTGGCACTTTTAGGAAAGATTGAATTAATTTGTGGCACTTTTATAAAGATTGAATTTGTGGCACTTTTATAAAGATTGAATTTGTGGCACTTTTAGGAACGATTGAATTTGTGGCACTTTTAGGAACGATTGAATTTGTGGCACTTTTAGGAACGATTGAATTTGTGGCACTTTTAGGAAAGATTGAATTAATTTGTGGCACTTTTATAAAGATTGAATTTGTGGCACTTTTAGGAAAGATTGAATTTGTGGCACTTTTAGGAACGATTGAATTTGTGGCACTTTTAGGAAAGATTGAATTAATTTGTGGCACTTTTATAAAGATTGAATTTGTGGCACTTTTATAAAGATTGAATTTGTGGCACTTTTAGGAACGATTGAATTTGTGGCACTTTTAGGAACGATTGAATTTGTGGCACTTTTAGGAACGATTGAATTTGTGGCACTTTTAGGAAAGATTGAATTAATTTGTGGCACTTTTATAAAGATTGAATTTGTGGCACTTTTAGGAAAGATTGAATTAATTTGTGGCACTTTTATAAAGATTGAATTTGTGGCACTTTTAGGAAAGATTGAATTTGTGGCACTTTTAGGAAAGATTGAATTTGTGGCACTTTTATAAAGATTGAATTTGTGGCACTTTTATAAAGATTGAATTTGTGGCACTTTTAGGAAAGATTGAATTTGTGGCACTTTTAGGAAAGATTGAATTTGTGGCACTTTTAGGAACGATTGAATTTGTGGCACTTTTAGGAAAGATTGAATTAATTTGTGGCACTTTTATAAAGATTGAATTTGTGGCACTTTTAGGAACGATTGAATTTGTGGCACTTTTAGGAACGATTGAATTTGTGGCACTTTTAGGAAAGATTGAATTAATTTGTGGCACTTTTATAAAGATTGAATTTGTGGCACTTTTAGGAAAGATTGAATTTGTGGCACTTTTAGGAAAGATTGAATTTGTGGCACTCATTTTTTTAGGCTAAGCTGAGCGACCGTAGCCGTGCCCATCTCAAGCGCGAATACGAATGCGTTAACGCGTTTCTGGTGGCGACGGATGAAGTGAAAGTGACAAACGCGCCCGTCACGGAGCCTGGAGGAGACCGATCGGTGTGTCAGTTCTTGGAGCTGTTGAGCACGCAGAGAATGCATGAACAGTGAGTGTGGTTGTTGCACTGTCCGTGCACAGGATTGGGAAAAGGTTTAGGGTTTGCTTCTCCCAATGCCTCCCGGTTTATCTCCAGCCCAATAGTCTGTGATTCTTGAATAAAAAGCGTTTATTTGGTGTAAATAATGATGGGTGAAGGTAAGTAAGAGAGGGGAGTAGGAAGTGAGTTTGAGGGGTGGGCAGGGTGCCCTTAAATAGGAGACAAAATGGGAGAGACAAGCCAAGGGTCATTTTCTCTCGAGATAAGCATGTGGGGTCAAAGTGCCGAAAAAGGAGAGTGAGTTATTTACGGAAAATGGCATTGCTAATTATTTCTTATCGGGAGGGAATATTTTGGTGGTCGAGATTTAGGGGAGACAACATCGTTGGGGAAGTCCAAAGATCGGCGAATACTCCAGTTGTGTGTGGAGTTTAGAGACCGACAACCAGACCAAACAAAATTTGGTCCAAATATTTGTTATAAATATTCCAAATATTTGTATTTGGTCTGGTCTCTAATGGAGTTTGATCATTTTTATGTTCATTTTGTTTAGCAAAAGGCACTTTGTCTTCGGCACTCGAATGTTTGAGAAGAACAGCGTTGTGGCATTGGAGGGGGGCGTTCCGCACATTTGCAAGGCTGGCATGCAGAAGACCGTACGCTTCGTCGGTGACAGTCCCGAACAGAGCATGGCCATCATTCAACTGGACGGTCTGTTGAATTGGCACTCGAAACAAAAAGTGATCATTTTTTTTTTGCATTTCAGCGAAAAAGTCGGCTTTCTTTCCGGCCATCAGCCTTGTCAATTTTGTCGCGCATTTCATCAATTCAAATCCGAGTCAATTAGAAAATGATTTTTTTTCGCGCCCGGAGGCAGTGCGCATGATAAACAAACAGATCAAAGGTAAGGAGGCAAGCGATGTTTGGCGCGTTTCTCAATTCAAAAATGAAATTATTGTTTTCAGGGCTTCGTGTCATGACAATGCACTTGGCGGAAAACCAGGTAGGTGGCCAAGCGGATTTGCCATGTTTTTTTTCTGTGTCAGAAATGCCACTTTTTAGATGAGTTTCTGCGCTTCCGGGCTCACCGATCGTTGCGCGGCTGACCTCACCTTCACGATGGGAAGCCGTGAAATCAATCTCGTGCACTACTACGAGCAGAAGTACAGCAGGCGCTTGCGCTTCCCGCGGTTGCCGTGCGTCATCCGTCGCGCGCGGAGTCGGGAGTCGTCCTTTCCGATGCGGTACGTCATCCATCGCGAGGAGAGTCGGGAGTCGTTCTTTCCGATGGAAGTGTTGCAAATCATGTGAGTTTCAATTATCAATCAATAAATGCCTTCAAACAGGAGCGTGCGTATCAAGAAAATTTCGGGGAGGAGGGGGGGGGGGGGGAAGTTGATTCTTAGGGAGTATTTTTCCGTCCACCCAAATAAAAGTGGCAGATTTATTATTTAGCAATAAAAAATTAAAAATGTGATACATTTTATAAAATCGAGATGCAAGAAAAGCATATTTTGAGAAAATTTGATTTATATTTATTCAATTTTTAGAAAATAAATGTCTCGACCACCCAAATAAAAACAATAGGGTTTCCCCTCTCAAATTTGATTTCGGGGGGGGGGGGGGAATCCCCCCTAAATACGCGCCTGGATTCAAAACCTCCGGGCACGGGATTCCAACCGTTGAAGGGTTTGATTCAATTTAATATGTTAAAAGAAACAATTGCATATTGTGAGAGCCTTTTTGTAACTTTTTAATAAATTTTTTAAATAAGCAATTTCAATAATTTGGTCTGAGTTTTTTTTTAAAACAAGTTTTTGTTTGATTCCGAAAGAGTTATAACAAGCCCGCCCACAAATTTTTGAGCCTTTATATTTAAGTGAGGGCCAGCGCGTGACACTCGACAACCAAACGCCAACATTGACGGAGCAAATGATTTGCAAGGGCACGGTTCTGCCGGTTGACTTGCCGCGTGCCATTGAGACTCAGCGGGACATGGGCATGATCCAGACTGGCAATCCGTTCTTCCGTGCGCATCAAGTAGGCGTCGAGACCAACATGATGCAGGCCGAGGCTCAGCACTTGTATCCGCCGGCATTGGCCTTTTCGGCACCCAATGAACAAATTGAGCCAACCGCTCGGGGCGGTGAGTTTCATTTTTATGCTTTTGATATAAAATTGAAGTAATAAATCATAATAAAGGGGGGTTGAATTCGGACGAAACCCAACTCGTTCACCTTTCCGCCCAAATTTTCTGAACTTTTTGCATTAAACTTTTTTTCTAGCGAACCAAATCAAATATTTTTGGTATTATTCAAAAGCAAACACTGAGTAGAAGCTATTAGCAAGCAAACGCTAACTGATTGGCCAAATGCCAAAAAAGTTATGGCACGAAAATCAACAAGTTTGAGCTGATATAAAATTGAAATAATAAATCAATAATAAACGGGGGTTGAATTTAGAGCAAGGACTTGAGGACCGATCGAGAATCTCGAAAAATCTCGATCGAAAAACACCGAGATTACGATCGAGAATCTCGAAAAAGCACTAAGATCTCGAAAAATTTTGTCGATCGAGATTTCGATCGAGAATCTCTCGAAAAAAATCTCGACGAGAATCTCGATCATCCTCGCTCTAGTTGAATTCCTCTCTCTTCCAGTATTGGACTTTCGTTTGGCGGACGGTGAGCAGCCGATTGCGCGTCGTTACACAGTTCCCTGTGCGTTCCCGAAGAATTGGGCTGTGGTCATTGTGCAGAATGTAGTTCAAAAGGCGCAGTGCAAGTGCGTCAAAATGAAATTGGGCTCACATAATTGGAAATTGTTTTGTTATAATTCAGACAGTTTTGTGAGAATTTGATCAAGTGCGCCCAGGCACGCGGTGTTCAGCAGATGGAAATGCCGTCGAGGGTCGATCTTATTGAGGACACTTCGCTGTGAGTGTCGTTTTTTGTTAACTTTGAAGAACGGTAGGACGGGACCGGGACCAGTACTGAAATGGTCAATTTTTCCCATTTTGGTACTAAAATTTTGGTCCCGGTTTTTCAAAATTCCTTCAAAATCCCCTTATAATGGTCCCGGTTTTTTACCAAGCATTTTTTTTTCTTGTTTTTGTACCGGGACCAAATTTAGGCCCGGTCCCGGTTTTTCCAAAAGTCCCGGTCCCGGTTTTTCCAAAAGTCCCGGTCCCGTCCTACCCTACTTTAAATGATTCTTTGAACAAAAAAAATCTTCTCATTTTCAGTGAGCACGTTCGCGAACAATTTTCTTTCTACTCGAAACATCGTTGTCAATTCGTTCTCTTCTTCGCTCCTGGCAAAGAGACTGCCCATGTGGGCGATGTTCACCACGTGTTCAAGTTGCAGGAGGTTGAACACGGTAAGTGCTGTTTTAATTGTCGTTTGGATGTCTCCAAATGTGTGTGCTGCCAGTTAATCCATGTCTTACTTCATTAAGGCATTTTGACTCAACATGTTTCGCCCAAAATCATGAACAAAGCCACCGGTCGTCAGCGGGGGGCCATCATGGTTCTGGAAAACATTATGCTGAAAATGAATCTGAAGCTGGGAGGCGTCAATTACGACATCTGTGCGGCTCAAGCTTTCAAGCAAGCCAACGGACTTGGCCACGACATTGTGTAAGTGTTGACGGTCTCTTAGACTTTGATTTTTTGGCCACGACATTGTGTAAGTGTTGACGGTCTCTTAGACTTTTGCTTTGATTTTACGACTCGCTTTTACCTACCCAATTTTGTTCACTTACAGTTCTGAGCAATGGTTGGGCGGCAAACGAATGTTTTTTGGTTTGGACTTGTCTCACGCGCCTCCGAAGACTCTGTTCGAGCAGCGCACGGGGAAGGCACCGGCTATTCCGACAATTGTTGGGGTAAGCGGGACATTACCGTATTACACCTCTTTTAATTACCCACCTTCTACTTCTAATAATTACCCACTCTAGAAGAGGGTTGAAAAATAATTATCCCTCCAAAACCCCACAAAAGCGCCAAAATATTGATTAAGATTGCTAAAATTGACCAGATCCAGCTTTTGTCCAAAAAAGGTATTTTTTGGGGGGGGGGTGCGTTTTGATTTGGAAATTTTTTGATTTTTAGGGGGGATATTTTGCATGGAAAAAAGTGCGCAAAATTGAATTTCTTCAAAAATTTTGGGAAAAAGTGCCTAAAATGTTGATTTATTATGGAAAATGGCGAACGATTCGCCAAACATTAAAAAAGAATCATCCACTCTATGAGAGGGTTGAAAAATAATTACCCATAATGCTACGGTAGTTAGTGTTGCTTCAACATCTTTTCAGATGGCTTACACGGTCTCCAAGCACATGCTCAAGCTGAATGGCACATATTGGATGCAGGAGCCACGTGTGACCACTGCGCAAATGACAACTCCCATGGTGAACGCGGTGAAGAAGGCTCTGATGAATTTCAATGCACTGAACGGATGCTTCCCGGAGCACATTTTCGTGTTCAGGGCCGGAGCCTCAGAAGAGGAATACAAAAAGGTGTGGTGAACATTCTGAACCCGTGCAAATTAACAACAAATTCTTGGAGATCGCCTATTGGGAGGGCCGAGCTTTTGAGACAGCCTTTGCCGAACTGATCAAAGAACAAAAAATGCCCTTTCTGACGATGATCGCTTGCCAGCGGAATTCCAACTACCGAATCATCCCGCAGGACGTTCAGCAGGGAGTTCAGGAGGCACCCAAACAGAACTGCCAACCGGGCACTGTGCTGGACAAACGAGTCGGTTACCTACACCAGGCATGGTCACGGATATCCGGATATGGATGGATACGGATACAGAATTTCAAAAATGGGACGGATAAAGACGCATACGGATATGAAAAATCCAATTTATCCGGATATATGCGCTGTATATCCGCGGATATCCGGATAACGGATACGAATTTCGAAAAATGAGACGGATACAAACGGATACGGATACAAAGGTCGCGGATATACCCGGACACGGATTTAATAATTTGTATCCATGACCATGCCTGACCTACACTGAAATTTCTTTTTGCCTATATGAATGGATGGATGGCACACCCCTTCAGGCGATGCATTCGTCGTTGACTGAGTTTCTGTTGGTCGGCCACCGAACCATCCAGGTGGGTGAATAAATGTCTGAAGATTCATAATCCCCCCAAATTGCTGAATGCACTCTTTGCAGGGAACCGCACAACCGTTGCGTTGCACTGTCGTGGTGGACACGGCGGAGCCGCGGACTGCGCTGAGTGAATTGGAGCAGATAAGTTACGCACTTTGCTATCAGCACGGCATCTGCTGCAGTCCAACAGCCGTGCCGGGAGTGCTCTACTCGGCCCGGGATTTGGCTACTCGAGGCCGGAACAACTGGCGTACCAGCACGTGAGTGGCGGCAACACAAAAATTGAGAATTCTTAAAAATATGCCTTTAGTGGAGACGGAGTCCATGTCCAGCAATTCGATGTGCCGGCCTATGACCGAGAGAATCAAATCCGTGCCTACAGGCAGGCACAGTTGGACGGTTCGTTCGCGATCTCGATGCTTTTGTTCTTGAAATAAAAAACAAATGTTTCAGAAAAACGTGCGCAACACTTTGCGCAGGTCACGGAACAACTTCGCCCACACATTCCGAACAAATTCTGGGCTTAGGAAGGAAGTGAATGAAGCGAAGGAGAGGGGGGTGAATTGCGGCATTTTGTTTTTTGTTTGCTTAATTCTTTGGCCATTTATCATTTATCCTTTTCTCTGTTGTCTGCTGCTCTTTGCAATTATTCCCTTTTGAAGTCGGTCCCTCAATTATTGGCACTTTTCTTAATTTTGATAGTTTCGCCATCCGACCAATGGCTACTTCTTGCCACTCACTTACTTCTCATGGTGCCCTTCTCTCCAATCAAGGGCGTTTGTGGAAGCAGGGATGTAGCTAGAAAAAATTTCAGAGGGGAATGGTTGCCATCTGCTAGCCCGTCTCCAATCTTTCCTTCCTTTCTAAGTCGACTGTACAATTTTTCGATAAAAAAAACATTTATGTATTGATTAAGAACGATTTTTAAAATTTTAAATATAATGGCGGAATATGGATTTATTCTCAAAAACGTCAAAATATTGATTTATATTGACTGAAAAGGAATTCTAATTCTAAAAATTGTTCGAAACGAATGCTATTCCGGGTTTTTCTCATCAAACCCTGTTCGCGGAAAAAAAAAACAAAAAATAGAAATATATTCTCACATAAATTGAAAAGTTTTGCCATTACGTTTTGCGCAGTTCAATAGAGGGAAAATGGGCAATTCGATGCGTTTAGGCCGAGAGGGAATTGCCCGTGCTGAAACAAATTTTGGAGGACGACATAGAAAAATTGTGTTAATTGCTCAACAACAACTAAATACAAATATAATCAAAAATGGATTTTTTGAATTTACAAGTCTACGGTTTATTTTTTGTATTTGCGGGTTCATGACGAGTTTGTTGAACCGCTCGACCAACAATAATCCCCTGGAATTGCGCAACAACGAGTTCCGAATCAGTTGCTGTCCGAACACCCCTTCCTCCATCGCCATTGTTCGTAGTTTTGTCACATTATCCATCGGTTCCCATTCCTTCAGGTTCCAATCGTCTAATTTGGCCAGTTCGACCGCTGATGAAGACAATCCGACAGTTTTGAAAGCGATGAAAAGCCATGACAAGATTTGAGGACGAATTTGTTGTCCTGGAACGATTGGAAAAAGTTGTCTTGGCAAGACTGCAAAAAGTTGTAATTGTATCGATGCTCGGCGGACATTGGCTGTTCGTCGTCTTCACTGTCATCGGAAGAATCGGGAGAAGAAACTGCAAACAAAAGAGTGAATTTCAAAAATTTACGCAATCGAAATTTATGTTTGAACTTTTCGTGACTAATTCCCTTAAATTTCGAGAGTTGTTCCCGAAAGAAGCTGACCAGGATCTGGATTTGCTCAAATTAGGTGGTCTTAGAATTCGAACCTGACGTTTTTCCTAAATAGAAGCCCCGGGGCTGCTATTTTTAACCCTTTACATTTTGAACGGAATTTTAATAGAATTTTGAAGATTTTTAAAATGGGCAAAATATTTTGGAAGAGTCACAAATTGTTACAATATTAGGGAACTGAAAATAAATTTCTCGAATGATTTAGGTGAAGAGGCCAAAACTTTTATTTACTGATTTTCAGAGAAATTAATTTTATTTGTTTCCTCACAGGCAAGTTGTTGTTCCGTGCAAGTCTTTCTCAATCTTGACCCCCAACCGGGATTGGTTTTTTATTTGTTTACTTTTCGGAGGAATTCCATTTGCTCAGCGATCACTTCCAACTTTCCGACCGCTTGAGCCTTCACAAAATCTCGCGCATTCTGAATGGCATTGGCCAATTCCATCAATTCATGCACATCCGCTCCGCGTGACACTGACTATGGGCCCACTCCAACAGCAGACAAATACGCGACACTAATTCAAAGAATTAACCATGCGGCAGAATCCCGATTCGTTCCCTTTACCCCGGCTTTAAAATAAATTTTTTGAAAGCCTATGAGTGATTTTTCACATTTTTTAATCAGTGAAAAACTGAGTCCCCACTCAAAAACCAAAAAATTTTACGGATTCGTGCGTTAGGCTTAGAGTGGAGTCGACAGATATATATTCGTCCAATTTGATGATGTACACGTATTCCGAAATTTTTCTAAAATTGTTTTTTTTTCGAAAATTTTTTGAACCTGGGTCCGAGGTTCGGAACCGGATCATGAAGCCCTAAAACCCAAATACCCCTAGCAATAACTTTTTAATGACTTTAAAACAAAAGACAATGAGGAAGATGATTTTGAATTTAAAAATTGTATCACCTTCTTTATCCATTAGAAAAAAATTTTTATTGCCAGTCCCGGTTTTTCCCGTTTCCGGTTCAAAATGCTGGTCCCGGTCCCGATCCCGGCTTTCACGGTCCCGGTCCCGGCTTTCACGGTCCCGGTCCCGATTTTCCCCAAAAATCCCGGTCCCGGCTAACTCTATCTAAAACTGAATCTTTTGCGCGTAAGCAACTGAGAAAATTATGAGTACTGGAATGGTGTCCTTGTCCAAAGCTTGTGAAAGGCACAACTTATCGACGAATCACGGCCTCCCTATGCCAATCATAATCACTCCGCATGCCAGACACGGCGCCGCGTTGTCGGTGGTCATTATGTTCTTCTGTTCCTCACCGTGCAACCCATGGCCTGAATAATTCGATCAAAACGGCATGCGAATAATCAATTGCACCCAAAACGTCCTCTAATTTGTGCACGACGAGCGTACGGCCGACGATGTTGTGGGCACCGCTCAGCGAAATCCCGCTACCCGTAAATTCAAATTTGGCCACACCGTCCGCGCCGGCATGCACATTGCCTAGCAAGCGAACGTGACGAAATTCTCCCTGAAATTTTTGTGTATGCTCGAATTCAAATTTTATTTTTTCGAAGCAAATCTATTCACGCTTGAGTGCAAGCATTTATTTATCGTTTTGCCTCGAGTCACATATCCTTCACCCATATGAACGATCTAGACAAAAATTCGAATTAAATATATTGTATTTTTTTATGAAATTTCAAAATTTTAAATTTTATGAGCATTTTTTCTCAAAAATTTTCAAAAAACGCCCAAATAATGGCGAAAATAGGGGCAAAAAGTCCTTTTTACTTCTTATTTACTACTTTTAAAGTTTGAAATATAGCAATTATCCGCGAAAAAAAATTTAACTCATTAAAATAAATGTTTAACTAATTTTATTTGTTTATTTAAATTTCAATTTGTTTAAATTTTTTGGCGCATAACTGTCAAAACAAAGCTGCAGAAAAAATAGATAAAACCCTAAAAATCTTAGCCCTATTCATCACATCTTTCTGAATTTTTACTTCAATTTTTTTAACAAAGACTGCAAATTTTCTAAAATTTCTTCGTTGGATATCCTCCACTTTTACAAATTACTTAAACCTATTTTTGGTTTTGAAAATTTTTTCCGAATCAAAATGCTTGATTTTGTGAATATTTTGATGAGGTTTCTTAAACAAAATTCCAAAATTTTTCCCGCCTCCTCCCTATGCTTTTTCAAAATTTGAGCCGGTTCAAAGTGGTTTCCTAATCAAAATTATGATATCATCATTCGATTATTGATGACATAATAAAGCAAAACATTAACGAAAAGAAAATTAATATTTTGCGAAACAAAAAACACTGGTTTGCCCGAACAGTTAAAGGGTGGTTTCATTTCATTTTTCTCATTTGTGGGGGACTTACACTTGGTCCTCCGTGCGATTTGTTTATCGGATTGAAGTGGGGCCCGGCAGTGGACCCGTTTCTAAGATCGCCGAATTCTAAACAAAATTAGCAACAAAAAAAAGAAAAGACATAAAACTATCCAACCGTGGACATGAAAACCGTGTGCACCGGGCGAAAGGCCGCTGATCTGGCCCGTGATTGTGACTGGAGTGGTCACACTGTCCCTAAATTACGGAATAAAATTTGTGTTAACCTTTTGAAAATGATTGAAAAAACCACCTGTGTGAAAGTGAGCATTCCCTTCACATTCGGGTCCGTGTCACCGACGAGCACGCACACAGCCTTTTGCTTAAGAATCTGAACCAGAACCAAATCAAAGGGGGTCCGGACAATCGGACAGTGAATGAAATTTTAAAAAACGAAATAAGGTGAGGAGGAGGAAAGCCGTGCCAATTGCGTGAGTTAAAAAAGCCTTCATTGTATTTTGGGGGCCCGAGAAGAGACACTGGAATTTGCTTATTTAATGTAAATGAACGTCGAACACAATTTGATGACGGCTATGGACTCCATCCCCAATGCAATTGTAATCAGCCCCAGGCACTGCCCAAGAATACATAAAAGCCGAGGAGGGAAGGGCAAAGTGGCTCATTCCCCCGGGGGACCTTCGCGAGTCGTGCCTCGGGCACAGGGCTCTCTCAGAATGCCCTCTTTTAAAGGTAAATGCCACTATTTTGAAAATTTACCACTTTTTTGCCACATTTCCACTTCTGCCACAATTATGCCACCTTTTGAACTTTGTGAAAAATTTATATTTTGAGGGAAAAATGGGAATTTCCCAAAAATAGTGCTTCTTGATTTGTACAACTTGAAGTTAAAATCTTCAAAAATTTAAAATTTTTTTATTTGTTTAAAAATTCTTTAAGAAAAATTGCCATAAAAATACCACTATTTTGACTCCTCGATGCCATAAAAATGTCACTATTTTGTAGGGCTGTTCGAGATTCTCGGTCTCGGTTCTCAAGTCAAGAAATTTCTCGGTTTTTTTTGGGTCTCGGCCTCGGTTCTTGGATTTTTAGTCTCGGAAAACGAGACTTTTTTTCACTGGTAAAGATTGGCTTTTTAGGTAAGAATTACAGAATTCTGAGCCTTAAAGATCGAAAAATACATAATAAATCAAATTTTCGAAATCGTTCATTTAATATCTTTTGCACGATTGTGTCTAAGATGGCCGTAGGCTCAGTGGTTGAATTCTGTCTCGTAGTTTATTTATCTGACTTTTAAAATGGTGTTTTTTTTGTTGCAAATTTTAGCAGTAAAACGAAAATGCACCCTTAAAAATCGACATTGAAAATTTGTGGAGCTTAAAATCTAAATTTCTTTAGTGGATTTCAAAGAAAATTCGAAATTTCACGGTTCTCAAACCGAGAAATTTCTCGTTTTTTTGGGTCTCGGTCTCGAGTCTCGGGGTCATTTCTCGGTCTCGGTAAATTTCAATTCCCGAGCAGCCCTACTATTTTGTACCATTTCTTCTTCGTCGACATTTGGAAATGAATAAATTTTCGGACGCAAGGATGGAAGTGGTTGATGGCAAGGATTTGGGGAAGGACCATCGGGGATACGGTAGGTTTTCCGGATATCCCTAAGCATTCTCCCGGATACCCCATCACATTAAAGGCGATTGCTTACCAACTGCCGGAACCGATTTGACCGAATTTTAGATCACAAAATACAATTAAGTGGTTTTCAACTCGCGCAATTAACATTCACTTCGGATTGTCCGGGCGCCGAACCAAAGATATCATATGAAACAAAAATTAAGCCACGATTTTTAATCAAATTTTCTTGGGCCCTCCCCCTCCCCGAAATTTGATTATCTGATCGAGGCCTTCTCGCCCCCCCCCCCCCCCCCCCCCTCCCAATAAACCATTTACCGAAGCGTCTGTGAGGTAGTACTTAAGTCGGTCCATAAACGCCTTACAATCCTCGTTGATATCGGCTACACCAATGAGAGAATAACACCAAACCCGATTACTCAGAAGGCGATCATGCATCGCTTTGATAATGATATATTTCTAAAATGTATTTTTCGGCTTAAAAAAATAAAAGCGTTTGGTTTTCGGATGAAAAAATTTACAAAACAAATACTTGTCTTGTTAGTAAATTTTTAAATACTGAACAGTTCCCCATAAAAAGGCATCAATGTGTTTCCGACAGTAGTTAATTTCGACAGTAACCCCAATGGGAAAAATTCGAAATAAACATATATGGATTGGCGAATTAGAATTAGAGACCGGCAAAATCAAATTTGCGGATCCTGTTGCAGGATTGAAATTCAAAATTTTTTGCAGGACGGATCCTGCAGGATTAATCCTGCAGATAATCCTGCAGATAATCCTGCTAATCCTGCATTTAGAATTTGCAGGATCCTGCGCAGGATTGCAGGATTGAGTAAAAATTTTTGAAAAATTAATTTTAGCCTCAAAATTAGGATTCCTCCCCGGCCCCCCGGCAGCGGGCAAGTCGGGGGTCGGGGTTGGCTATGTTGCGGATTGGGAACGTCCAATTATTCGGGTCGGGGTGAAGAAAGTCTTATCAAAAAAATTTTTTCATAAAATTTCAGCATTGTCTTCAGTGGGAAAGCATAAAATATCAATTTCATTTATCGTCCTTATATTTGGTACTTTTCAGCCGCATTTATTTTTAAAGCTTTTTAGGAATGGGAGAAGCCGGCGGTGCCGATAGGCGCCGCCGGGGAAATTTTTTTGAAGATTTAACAATATTTTTCAAGAAAAGTTGCTTCAAAATTAACGAAAATGGGCCAATACTCTTCTTAAATTTTAAGTGTTTTCAGTGAAAATTTCCAAATTTTAGATAAATTGACTACGTTTTTTTTAATCTCGAATTTCTTAAAATATAAGTAAGTTGTGATTTTTCTGTATTTTATAACACTAAAATAATTCAGATCATTCAACTTTAAAAATAGTTATGCATTTTTAACTATTCACCCAATTTTGCTGGGCAAAAAAAAAATGAAAATTTAACATTAATTGTTATAAAATTAATTTTATAAATCAAAATATTTTTAGAAATTGTTTCTTTCACCTCTAAAAAGTAATTTATATGGTTGGGGGGGGTTTGAACCCCAAACAAAACCTTTCCAAACCATAGCACTAACCACTACACCAGCGACATTATTGGATGAAAATTGGCATTATTCTTTACAAAATTTAATGCTTGCAGGATCCGCAGTCAAATTTGCGGATCCTGTTGCAGGATTTGAATTCAAAATTTTTGCAGGACCGGATCCTGCAGGATTAATCCTGCAAATCCTGCAATCCTGCAAATCCTGCAAAAGCCCAAAAAGTGCAGGATTGCGGACTGGATCCTGCAAATCCTGCAAAAGCCCAAAAAGTGCAGGATTGCGGACTGGATCCTGCAAAATCCTGCAAAAGCCCAAAAAGTGCAGGATTGCGGACTGGATCCTGCAAAATCCTGCGCAGGATCCGGTCCTGCGCCGGACTCTAATTAGAATGGCTAGGGATGGGATTGTTGCTAAAAATCTCCAAATAGCTTTTAAATTTTTGGCAAGGACGGGCAGTGGTCTTGCCAACTTTTTGACAAAATTTCAATTTTTTTTACATGAGCGCCCCCTGATGATAGTCCAGTGGTTTTACTTTCCAATTTTGTGTTTTGGGTTCGAATCCTCCTCAGTGCGCTCATTTTTTTTTACCTTTATTCGGCTTCACATTTTATCCCCCCATTAACGGAACAGTTTTAATGATTTTCAAATATTTTTAATTTAAAATGCGCACAAAAACAGAATTTTTTAAATAAATTAATCACATCTTGAATTTTTGCCTTCATTTTCTTAACAAATATCATTAAAATGTTCAAAAAATTTCCCCGGCGGCGCCGACAGGCGCCGCCGAATCCTCCACTCTTACGTTATTTTTAAAATACCTTGCAAAATGCTTAATTTTGCTAAAATTTTGATGAAATTTCTTATTCAAAAATACAAGTTTTAGAATTTTTTAATTTTTGATAATTTGGCAAAAAAAGTTTTTTGAGAATTTTTATTCACTTTTTTTTGGGGGGGGGGGGGGGGTCGGCAGTGCCGATAGGCGCCGCCAAGAAAATTTTGAGTTTTTGACTAATTTGTAAAGAGATTTGCAACCAAAATTTTAAAAATGCAATAATTTTAAAGCTTTTTAGGAGTGGGAGAGGTCCGCTAAGGCAACATTTTTACAAAAATCGGCAATCTTGATTAAGAAATGACAACAAAAATCCAGAAAGATGTGATGAATTAATTCAAAAATTCATCTTTTGCACGGTTTAATTTAAAAAGGTTTGAAAATTTATTAAAATAGTTCTATTATTGGTGGAGAGTAAGGCCAAATAAAAGTAAATAAGTGCTTGCATTCAAGCGGGTTCAAACCCAAACGAACACTTGACTCGCCGAAAAGACATACCAACAAGCCACCAATTTTATATGCGGTTTTTTGTAAAAACCCAATAAATTTTTTGTCAAAAAGTACTCAGACCACAGCACTGTCCTCGGCAAAAATGAATTTTGTCATTCAACGATGACATCTTTAGGGGTGTATGTTAACCCCGACCCCGAGTCGGAGATGGGGTTCGGGGTTAGAAGTGTCGGGGTCGGGGAAAACCCGAAAAATGGCCTAAATTTGCGTGGTCGGGGACGGGGTGACAACCCTAATATAAAGCACATAAAAATCCAATAAAAAAGCTTACAGAAAGCCGAACTTCTTGCCATCTGACGGCTCGGGGCAGCAGAAACTTTCGCAGCATTTGAGAAGAGGAAAAGACGGCGTTTGAAACGCCGTGCTCGGCACGGAAACAATGGACTAATTCGAATAAAAGTTCTGGCGGGAGCTTTTTTTTACGCGCACTTTTCGTTGTCGGGAACATTACGGAAACAATTTGTGTTAACCTTTTGAAAATGATTGAAAAAACCACCTGAGTGAAGGTGACCATTTCCGTCACATTCGGGTCCGTGTCACTGACGAGCTGGGCCTAAAATTTTTGAGCAATTTAATTTGATTTAGAATTCCTAGACAAAACAAAATGCACTTCAAAATCGACTCTATAACCATTAACCATTTACCGAATCCTCCGTGAAGTATTCCTTGATTTTTTCCATAAAAGCCTTGCAATTTGGTTCAACTCCGGCACCACCCACAATAAAATGCCAATGCTCATTGGTATTTCAGGAGGCGATCATGCATCTCTTTGAGTATCTGGTAATTCTATAAAAAAAATTCGGTTTAAGGCTTTGGGTTCAGATTTCCTACCGTGTATTGATTTTTTCAGACTTTTTCTGAACATTTACGGTGATGTAAACAATTTTAAAAATTCTTTTAACTTTTTCCAATTTTTAAAAAAATATTTCAGATGACATCAGATTTTCATATTTTTTTTTGCAGAATATGGGATCATAAGAGAAGCCCAAAAATTGCATCCATTTTGAAAGATTTTAGAATTAGAGCGACTTTTTAGTCCATATAAATCCATATTTTGGTTTTTTTGAGAATAAATCAATATTTCGGCCTTTTTCCATAATAAATCCATATTTTAGGCATTTTTCCCGAAAATTCTTAAAGAAATTCGGATTTTTTTAGTCTGCGCACATTTTTTTAATCCATATTTTGGCACTTTTTGGGGTTTTTGGTCCATATTTCGCGTTTTTTTAGTCGATATAAATCCCAGCTTTAGACATCACAAGTTTTTCATTTCATCCCGATCCCGGTTCAACATGCTGGTCCCGATCCCGGCTTTCACCGTCCCGGTCTTCAGGCTGCGGCAACAACTACTAGTATGAGCTGAGATACACTCAAAGTTGGCCCAAAACCCATAGGGGGGGACCCTTTTGGTAAAAATTTATAAAAAGTATTTTTTATTTTAAAAATTGTTTGAAAATATGTTATTTGAACGAACCCCTGAGCTCAGCGTGGGTAATCAGTGCATCAAATAACATATTTTCAGACAAATTTCTAGAATAAAAAATACTTTTTACAAATTTTGACAGCCATAGCCGGCTAAGTCCACCCAAAAAGCCTACCGCAAGCCAAGAAAACCCCCAAAGAAGCCAGAGAAGAAATTCACGACGAAACAATCGATTCCCCTCATCAAGCTATGAAAATCAATTTGCCCGCTTATAGCTTTGCTCAAAATGACGAGAGTGCGTAAAATTCTCATCTCGATAGAGAATCGGTTTTAGAGTCCCGGACAGGACTGGAGTCCGCACAGGATTTTCCAGGACTCCGGATCCGGAATCCTGGTATTTTCGTGAAAGCAATCTTGAAAATAGGATTTATAATCCTGGTAAATCCTGATTCTGGCCATTTCCAACGCGTAAACGGCCATGGGACGCGTAAATCCGGGCTCTAATCGATTTACATACAATTTGTTCAAATTGAATTAATTTTAAAAATATTTTGCCAAAAATTGGTTGGAGTTTCAGTAAATGGAATACACGGGAAGGGGACCCAGAGAAATTTTGGTTACTCCATACAGTAACCTTTTTTTAAATTTGTTGTTTTGTCGAAAAGTCCGCTTAAGTGTTAAAAATCCCTTTCGGTCGAAAAGTCCGGGCACGGACCTTGGAGTCAGCCTCGTATAATATGTATATGTTGAATACAAGCCAATTTTAACTTTTTCAAATTTAAAAACAATATACGTTAAACCAACCTCGTCCATCACTAAGGAACCCCAAGCGTCTTGTGTGTAATGAAACAAATAAATTGAGCAATTCAATCAAACGATTTTACTCAATATTTTTGACCATCAATCAGATCGATTTTGAACATTAGCAACAATATCGATCAAATTTTGACTATCGTCAATAAGTGAGAGGGAGTGGTGCTTTAACAAAAAATGTGGTTGTGGTGTCCAGATTTGAGGAGCATTGGGGCCAAATTGCTTTGCTTCATTCTTCGCTGTGGCCATTCCGACAATGCGCCTCCCCCAATCGATAAAGCCTTGATGAAGTGGGGGGGGGGGGGGGGAGAGGTTTATGGTTGAATGAATGGAGGAGAGGAGGCAATTTCCTATTCCTTTCAGCAGATGAGTATTCCATACGTCATGTTCTAATTTGTAAGCACAGAATTGATCGGTCCTCTCTTTTACCTCCAGGCTATCGGTAAATACCGATACCGAAAAATACCGATCAAAAAAACCGACTGGTATTCGGTATTTTTTTGGAAATTTTGAATTTCAAAAATTGACACACTTTTAAATTTAAACAAAAAAATTATTTTTTTGCATTTTTTTAAATTTTATTTCATTTAAATATCTTAAACTTATATTTGCATTGATTAAAATTCACCCAATTTTGCTGAACAAATAAAATTCAAAAAATTTGTACATACTGCCAAAATCGGGACTTTTCTAGCGTCGACACTCGAAACCGAGACTCTCGTGCATCACTACAAAAATATTATTAAATCTGAAATATTTGTAAAATCTTAGAAATTGTTTTCTCCACCATATAATGCTCCCCGAAATCAAAAAAAAAAATTAATTTCACCGGTGCGGATCCGAACCCCCACTGACTCCCCAGGAGAAATACCACTCACCATTTGGGATTTTGAAAGGTTTTAAGACGATTTGGAAATTTAAATAAATTACCGGAGGAAAACCTTGGGATTAATTTGAATAAATTTAAAACAATTTTGACATAAGATTCCTTGCGGCAATATTTCGTCTTTTATAGTGGAAGCTTTTGAAAAAATGTCGAATAATATAATTTATTATATTTATTTAAATGAGTAAAAGTGTTTTTTATCAGATAAAAAATGAACAAATGTCCGACTTTTAGCAAACATGGCATTGTTCAGCATTCAATTGTCTCGGGAATACAGAATTGTGTAAACGATTCAAAAATGTGTTATAATGAAAGTGTTAACAAAATGAAGCCGATGCTGGAACGATTGGGTATCCAATTTAGAAGAATACAGTAAAAACCGTAATTTTTGTCTGTTTAGTGAAGGGAGTCATACCCCCCCCCCAACTTTCATGAAGTTTCAAATACCCAATGAGCGAAGCGGGTCGTCCCGTCCTGGGCCACTACCGTCCCGGCCTACATTTTGCAGAAAAAGAAGTATTTACAATTGCCTTTTGCTCTCATTTCATTCAAATTAAGACGCATTAGATTTTTAATTGCTTCATTCATGTCGCTCACATGCTGTTGACAAAATATTTTGTCATCCGAATCTTGGATTCTTGAGCACAGTACATTAAACCATAGAAAAAGTCGGCAAAATGGTTGGATATCTGAAAAAGTTGATAAAAATAACATGTAATTATTTATAACGTCAAATCAAAACAAATTATAGCATATATTTTGCATACTTTGTACGCCTTTGCATGCATCAACTCGCAGTACGCACAATTAACTTCATTTTTAACGGCTGGCGGTTGGGAGTTGCTAAATTAATTTAAATGACCAAAAAAGCAATTCAAAGAAAATTGCCTTTATGTTAAAATACTTATTAATTTAAATTATCAGACAAAGGATTTCACATCATTTTCGGCGGTGCCGAGGTTAATTAAATCTCAGTTTTTGTGATGAAAATGGTCCAAAAATGATAGATTACGCCAAGAAATTATTTTCGAGAGCAAGAAAAATACAACAAAAACAAAATCCGGGAGTTTAAAATTAGCGGAAGGCGGGAGCAGGACTCCCGCCTTTCTCTCTGATTTGCTGGTCAGAAAAGACTCAGTTAATTTCAATATAAACTTCAATGCTTACCACTTTCCGTTTACGAGATTGCAAAGAACATCTTCAGAAGTAAATTCGAATGAGATATTCCGCGCCCTTGTGTAGAGTGTCTTCACTTTGCGGCCAACGAAGCGCACATGAGATGGAGTGCAATGCTTCCCGATAAAAAAACAGCTTTTCAGTGCCTGATAGGTTTAAATGGATATAGAGCAAACGATAGGTATAAATCGGGCATTTGATTTAAATACAGAATGCCACCTGATAGCCAAAAAATATTGAACAAGGAATTACGAAATAGACAAAAAAAACAAATAAACCAAAATAAGTACGGAATGCTAAATAAACCAGAACAATGAATTACGGAATACCAAAAAACAGAACACGAATGAAATGCCAAATGAACCAGAACAAGGAATTACGGAATCGTCCAACAGGTGCACTTTGGCCAGTTCAACCGCTGATGAAGACAATCCGACAGTTTTGAAAACGATGAAAACCCATGTCATAGGGGTGTCGAATATTTTTTTGAAAATTCTATTTTTTCAAAAACCAATTTTTATTGAACAAATGTTCAAAAATGCAGAAAAAAAAAGGTTCCAAATATAAGGCGTCGCAGGGGAAAATATGGAAGTTTTAGAGAATTTAAAATGTTACAAATCAAACTACGAACCCAAATTAATAAATGTCTAAAAATTCAAAATTGTGACGGCAAATAGAGGGATTTTTGATGCAAAATACCGTTTTTCCTAAATAGAAGCCCCGGGGTTGCTATTTTTAACCCTTTACATTTCGAAAAATATTTTAATAGAATTTTGAAGATTTTTAAAATGGGCAATATATTTTGGAAGCGTCACAAATTGTTACAATATTAGGGAACTGAAAATAAACTTTTCGAATGAGATTTGTATCATAAATTTTAACCCGATCAATTAGGTAAAGAGGCCAAAACTTTTATTTACCAAATTTTTCAGAGAAAACAAAACATTTTTTCGTAATTAAGGATTAATATAAATATAACATAGTATTTTTATTTTTTGAGTCAAGATTTTACGATTTTGGATCAAAAATACAAGTTTCCGACTCGACAAAAAGTCAGACAAAACTCCGTCTCGACCAAAATTTGACAAAAGGTCGACTCTTTAAAAATCAGATAAAAGACCGGCCCGATCAAAGTGGTCTCATTCTAGGGTTTTGAAAGCTTTTAAGACGATTTCGAAATTTAAATAAATTACCGGAGGAAAACCTTGGGATTAATTTGAAACAATTTTGACATGAAATTCCTTGCGGCCATATTTCGTCTTTTATAGTAGAAGCTTTTGAAAAAATGTTGAAAATATAATTTCGATTTAAATGTGTTGAAAATATAAAGCTTTGTTTGAGTGCGTTTTTAATGCAGAAAGTTTAATCAATTGCAATAGACGAATGATTCACATATGTTGCCCCCCCCCACCCCGTCATACTTGAGTCATGTATTAGTGAAAAAAAACATTGGTAAATTGAAAGAGAAGAGAGAGAGAGAGAGAAAATAAAGTCAGCTCATTTGAAATGCTGACAAAACAAAGAATTGGCTGATTATGTCAAACATATGAAAGAAATAATATGAAAAATTGAAATCGTTTTTTTTCCAATAGACAGAAGAATCTACCATATTTCCTTCCCCGCTCTTCCCCCACCCGCCCCATTCATTCATTCATTCATTTGTGTTCATAGTAGAGCCCGGCGGGAACGGGATTCCCGCGGGAAAAGTGCGGGATTCCCGGTCCCGTTCCCGCACTTTTTTGCCGAGCGGGATTTTTTGCGGGAACGGGAAAAGTGCGGGATTCCCGTCCCGCACTTTTTAAAATTCCCGTTCCCGCAATTTTGATTTTAGTATTTTTCCCGTTCCCGCAAATAATTCCTTGGCGAAATGTTTCAAAAATTTAATAACTTTGGATCAATTTTCATCACCAAAACGCCTTAAAATTTCAAAATTTTTTCAACGGCGGCGCCTTTCGGCACCGCCAAACCCCTCAATATGTGCATTTTTGCTAAGAATTTTCAAAGTTACATTTTTTTGAGAATTCTGCTTCATTTCAGGTGGGGGACGGGGGATTTGGCGGTGCTGATAGTCGCCGAGAAATTTTGACTCAATTGTTGAGAGATTTTTGTAACCAAAATTTTGATACGGTATTTTTTTAAAGTTTTAGGAGTTAGGAAAAGGTCGCGAACTGCGCCATACGCTGGATACGGTAGTTACAATTAACAGCGACCTAATCTCTGGATACGGTGGAAATTAGAATTATTTTTGACTGAATACGGTAGTTATAATTTGAATCATTTGTGTGTGTTATCCTTATTTCTTGCAAAATTAAATACACCAATTATTTTGGTTTGAACAAATGTCATTTAAAAGAATCCTTATGACAGGGTTGCCAACTGTCCTTATTTATAAGATTTGTCCTTATTTGAGGCCTCCGTCTTTATTTTGTCCTTATTTTTTGAATTTTTTTTTGTGAAGAATTCCATAAAATTTTGATCCAATAATTGAGAAAAATTCGAAGCGAAATTTTAATTATATTTATAATTTTTTTTTTGAACAAATGTCACTTAAAAGAATCCTTATGACAGGGTTGCCAACTGTCCTTATTTATAAGATTTGTCCTTATTTGAGGCCTCCGTCTTTATTTTGTCCTTATTTTTTGAATTTTTTTTTGTGAAGATTTCCATAAAATTTTGATCCAATAATTGAGAAAAATTCGAAGCGAATTTTAATTATATTTATAATTTTTTTTTTAAACAAATGCCATTTAAAAGAATTGCAGCATTTATTGCGGATGATATGTTCCCGCCGGACCCTTCTTGGCAGCCTCCCTTTTTCTTTTTTGAATACGATGTAAGGCAAAATTTCGTAATCCTTCTTTGGCATTAAAAGATAAAATTGAAGCGTGGCGGGCATCTTCAAACGCTTCATTCTTCACATTCTCGCCGCTTCCTTCTCGATTCTTCCGGTCATTTGCTTCATTCCGTTTGCGTTCCTCTTCTTTTTGCAGCCAATCCTTAAATTTTTTGCCTCCGCGTGGTCGCTTCTTCTTCTTTCTCCCCTTTTTTGCTTTTTCATGCGATGCTTCTTCGGGCTTAAACAAAAATAAATAAATTTTTTGATGCTTCTCATTTTTTTAAACTTTTTCATTTGTTGTTGCTGCTGCCTCCATGCTTGTTCCGCCCCCCTCATTTGTTGCTTCAACACTTTCAGCATTCTCAATTTTGATGTGGGCCTTCATTTCCGGATTTACAACGAAATCTTCCATTTCGATTTGATCTAAAAGATTCAAAATTTATTCCAACTAAAAGTTTTTCCATTAATATTTAGAAATAATATTAAAAAATTAATTTAAAAATGAAGGGTCGAAAACTTAAGAGGTGAGAAGGGACACTTATGTATATATAAATATATCATATATTTTTTAAAATTAAATTTATTTTGAAGATAAAAATTAATACCGGCCAACCCAATTTTTTGGGCTTAAGAAAGCGAGTGAAAATTGGGGGAAGGAGAAGGTAAATGTCAGGAGGAACCCCGAATGAGGCATTTGATCACCTTTTTATAGTGAGAAAAAAATGGGGGGGAGGGCTCCGTGGTTCAATGATCGTTCCGGGCAATGCCGGGCTTGTCGGTCATTGGTCAGTGAGTCGCGTTTTGGAGGGGATGGGATAGAGATTTTGGGTTGGGAAAGGTCAATTCTTTCCCTATAATCTTTGCTGGATTCTTTAGAATTCATTTTTGATTTTTAATCCTTTTGAAAAAAAATTCGTCAACGTAAAAAAGGCAATATAACAAATGAAAACCTCTAAAACTTTATCATCACTGTAAAGCACAAAATATTTTAAATAAATTAAAAATAAAAAATAGGCCATCTTGTTGCCCTCGTTGTTGTACCGGATGCATTACACTTCAAAAATAGATTCCTGCTGTCAAGAGTCTCGCGTTTGATTCCGACAAAAAAAAAGAGAGTTTTTTAGCTACCGTTACAATCGGTGTAACGGCTTCTTTCTTAAATGACCCGTACATTTCAGAGGCGTTCAAATACCCTCGCCGCCATTTTCGTCTTCTGCTTCAGTTTGTTCGTCATTTTACTGAGGCCCAACAAGTATTTTTGCTTTTCAGAATTTCTTTGAATGCCCCGACTCAGCAAACTTTCCGGCACCAAGGCGAAGCAGTACGTGCAGCACTTTGTTCATGGCACTTTGTTTGCCCGTTTTTCTCCTCTACGCATTTGTGTCGGGAAAGAATGCCCAACAGGAACAACGAAATTCGCTCAAAGTGCTGCACACTGCACATGGCCATTACGGCATTTTGTGTGTCAATTTTTTTAAAACAAAATTTTCCAATCGATCAAATGATCAGGAGCAGATCATATGAATAAAAAACAGATCGAGCGTTCCGTTTTCACTGTTTCAAATTACAAAAATTTATGTGTGATCTGAGTCATTGATCGCGCTCATTTGTCAGATCACCATATTGATTACCTCTAATTGACCACAGAATATTAATCCCGATCAAATTCTTTTACAGTGTACGACTGATCGATTTTTCACTGATAGGCATTCGAAACATATTCCATGGTCAAAACGGTGCTCGGTTTTCGGTCGTTCGCTTTGTATTTTTGCAAATTTATTTGATCATGTTATCATTCTGATCAGATCAACCTCCAGCAGTCGTCAGAGTGATCAAATAAATATGTTTCTCTGTTTTGTTAAGGCACTCTCTGCTCAAACCGTTGCTTTTCCTCGCCCTGTGGACCAGGGATGGGCGCCGACGACCTCAACAAATTTCGGAACTCGGAATTCCGGGGCCTAAAAATTTTTCGGGAGTCGGAACTCGGAAGTTTTAAAAATTTTCTTAAATATCTTGCCTTGACTTGAATAAATCATTTTACGAATCAAAAACACTAATACATCAAACATTTAACAATCGAATTCAAAAACTGGAAAGTTTGATTGCAAAAAAAGTTTTTGAACATTTTTTTTAAATTTTAGGTCCAAAAATTCCTAAAATTGAAAATTTTAGGGCTTTTTAAACAGACCGTACATTAAGCGAACGGCATTGTCTGTATTCAGTTTTTGCCGGTGCAGCGCAGTTATATGTAAGCGCACAATTATAGAAACAAAAATGCTTTCAAAAGTGTTTGATAACTAGGTTGGCAATTTTTAAAATGTCTTTTTTTGTTATAAAATTTGTAAACAAAATTTCAAAAAGGCCTTATCGATGGGATAAATATCTAAAAGTTAAAAAGCCCGATTTTTGGGGTTTTCTGGTCATAACCTTTTTGAGATTTGTTCAATCTAAAGCTGGCTCTTCAAGAGCTTCCGAATTGCTTTAAGAATGTCTAAACCGGAGTTGTTGCCCGGTCCCGACTCTTGGGGATAAAAAAGGGGGATCGATTTTGCTTTATATCAAATTTGGAACACAAAAATAGTAATGTTTTATTTGTTTGCTCTTTTTTCAGAATGCGCCGCCAGTTTAAAGGGCTGTCATTTGTGGAGGTGGACCCGCGCGGATCACTAATGGGCGTTAATGCTGGTCTGAAGGGCCGCGTCCATATTTACGCGTCGCCACCATCTGTCGCGCCGCTGCGTTACTTGGCATATTGGAAACTGCGTGAAATGCAGCAAATAAAGGGCGGAAAAAAGGTGAAAGAAGAAAAAGTCCTGAAATGTGCCGGTTCAACGCCGCTATTTCCTTTTGTCGGCTCGTTTAAGTTTTTTTTTTTTCTAAATTATTGATAAATGATTAAATGAATTGTAGTCATAAAAAGATGTGTGATTTTTATTATATTATATGATTTTTTGATGAATAGGGACCGGATTTTAGGCATTAAAAGGCATTTAAGTCTTCATATTTTTATGCCAAAATTAATAATTAAATTTAAAGCAACTTAAAAACTTAATGACTAGGGATGGGATTTATATGCTCCAAAAATAGCCAAATATGCGCATATATACATATGCTCCAAAAAAGGCCAAAATATGCACCAAAATATGCCAAAAATGCCGAAATATGCACCAAATATGCACTGAAAAATGCCACTTTTCGTGCATTAATTTGCTTAATACTTAATTTTTTCTTCTTTTAGCGTTTAATTAAGTAGATTTAAAGCCTTTTCGCATATTATTTTAGTATTTTTGAAAAGTTGAAAAATTCAAAAAAATTCCGGAAGTTTTAACTGCCAGGCCAATTCATCGCCATACTGGCCATCTACGCGCCAGCCACTGGAGCGCTGCGCCATTTCAGCGCCAAGATTTTCCCCCATATTTTTATGCAAATGTTCAATTCTTCAAGCCTTTTTTTCGAAAATGACTAAAAGTCCATAGTTAAAAATGAATTATTTTTCAAAAACAGCAAAAAATCAATGATTTTGGGTGTATTTTTTCAAATTTTTTGTCAAAAAATGCCAAAATATGCTCGAAATATGCTCAAAACCCCAAAATATGCTTTTTTCTCCAAAAACCCCGAAATATGTCAAAATATGTAATTTCAACCTTGTCCAAAAATGCTCAAACCAACGCGAAAAGGCTATTTTTGGGCCGTATTCTTCAGAACATATAAGTACTAAAAACATAAAAAACATAAAAATCCCATCCCTATTAATGACTAAATTTGGACTAATAAATATATTTAAATTAAATTGGGGCCGGGTTTTCAAGCATCTTTCGGATTTTTTTTCTAAAACTCAGGTTAAGATTCGTCCGACAAATTTAAAAGCTTAGATGTGTCGTATTACTCTATATTACATAAAGATCAAACAAGACCGGACCCGGTTTGTGGAAAAATGCGGGTTACTCCCACTCCCGTTTCCGGTAAATTCGAATATCTCTCGCTTCCGGAATTTTTGTTTTTACCCGGGTTCTAATGTTTTCTCTTAGTTTTGGCGTCCTTTTTTATAGAGTCTTTGAGTGTGTAATCTTTGTTTTTTAAGGCATCGACTTTCTGTTCCGCGCACTGCCGATCAGTGCTTTCTTCCTTGTCGGCTCATTGCTAATTACCATTTCCTTTGTGCTAATTGCTTTTCCGATTGAATTGGGCATTCGGAAAATGTTCTGTTCGGCGACAGCCGACAGCAAAACTTCTGCTGCTGAAAGCATTGAAGAAGAGAGCTCTTCGGAAAAGGAATGCGAAGAAACGCCATTTCATCATTGAGGAAGAATCGGAGTCCTAACCATCACATTTTGGTCCCCAAAAAATTTGTTCATCGCCCAATTTGCATATGAAGCTTGAGCAAAGATGAGAATCCTGTCCAGATCTGAGGTTTTAGCCGTCTTTTTTAGATATGCTGAGGGGTTTGTGGTTTTTTAAAATTTTCATTCATTTTTTATTCTTAATTTCGCTGCCCCAAAAAAATCTTGTAGTTTTCAGTCGGGGCATTATGTACTTTAGAGTGCGGCGCGTGACCGGATCCCGCGCGGGATTTTGCGGGATCTCGCTTGGCAATCCCGTATTTTTTGCGATTTGTGGAATTTTGCGGGATTAATCCCGCAAATCCGGCCCCACAAAGATTTAAAAAAAAAAATCCCGCAGCGGGATCCCGCAGTTGGAGGTGCGGATCCCGCAAGATTATTCAAAATTTGCATTGACGTTTGCCAAATCATTAAATTTAAAAAATTCGAGCCTCCACATATCACAGGTGAAGTACCCTAAAAATGTGATTTTTGATGACGAATGCAAATATGCTCTGATATAGTTGTGTAGTCAGCAAAGTTTGTGGTAGGTGGTTCGAACCCCCGACTGTGCAATTTATTTCTATGGCTTTAGGGAACAATTTCTTAAAAGAAAATTCTGATCTTTTAAAATATTTTTGGCGGTTTTTTACAACTTTTTGGATTTGGTTGGACGTAATCACAAATTTCAGCCTCACAAATCAGCAGCAATTTTTTGTTTACGCACTAACATAGGAAAAACAGATGTTTACACCAAACATCGCCGCCGGCAAACATTCGTTTTTTTATTCCAAAAAAGTGATCGGCCGGGGGGGGGGGGAAAGGAAAGGGGACAAGGACGATATTTTGTTTACATTTATTCTCCAATTCCAACCATGGGGGGGGGGGGGGGGGGTGGGAGAGATGCCTAACTCGTCGGACAGTTCAGCTAAAGGCGGAATTGGAGTTCCGGACTAGATTTAGCCAAATCTCAATTTTTTTAAATTGAAATCATTTTACATATGGTGCTGATAGAAGAATAACTACCATCTATAGGCTTTTTCTAAAGTTAGTGTTTAAAAGTTGATTTGTTTTACCTGTCGGCACTTGATTTTAACAAAATGCTTGCCAAATGCTCAAATGGATTGTTTGAAATCAAAAATATCGGGTAGGACGGGACCGGGACTTTTGAAAAAACCGGGACCGGAACTAAATTTGGTCCCGGTCAAAAAAACCGGGACAACTGGACAAAAACAAAACAAAAAAATGCTTGGTAAAAAACCGGGACCATTATAAAGGGATTTTAAAGGAATTTTGAAAAACCGAGACTAAAATTCTGCTGCTGCTTTTAAAATGTTGAGAATCACAACCGTGGGTTAATTGAGCATTTACAGAAAAAAGTTCAAAATCGCACTTTGGATCAGAATTTGTTATTATTGTCAGGTGATCGCATTATCAGGGATAATTTTGTATTTTATCTTATCTTTTCAAAATTTGTTGAAATTATATTATTTTGCAATGTTTTTTACACGATAAATAACCATGAGCGCTAAATTTCTGCTTATCAACATAATATTTCTACAATCTTTGGAATTGACAGGATAAATAAAATTATTTTTAAAAAAATCCAATAAAATGTGGTCCGTTTTTGTTTTAATAAATATATTCCATCAATGTAATCTTTTATTTTTGGTTTCACTTTTGAGATGGATTGGTAATTTAATCGTGGGGAAGAATAAAAAGCAATTTTATTTATTGCCAAGCGATTAATCCCCTAGGATCACACGAATGCCCAATGGGGATTGGGGATGTTGCCCTTTGCTCTCCAAGGGTGCAAAGAATGCTATCCTGAACGCCTTTTTTGTTCGTGTTCCCCTTGTGATATAAAATTGGATATCGGGATGTCTTCTGTTTGCTTTCAAACACATGCGGTACTGTAAATACAAAATTTCTATCTTCAGCTCATCTGCCATATCGTCTTATTTGTTGGTCATGCTACTTCTACTTATTGTTGCATTTGTTTCAGTGGCATCCAATGAGATATGCGATGTGGGTGGGGGGGGGGGGGAAACTGATATTGTTTTGATTTTTTTAAATTCCAGAAATCTACCATAGGCGATATTACAATGTGCACCTGGGATACAAAATCCTACTTTTCACACGAGATTAACCGGCAGCCTAGTAAAAATTTGAACTGTTAAAGCTGGAATTTATCCAAGAAATGCCCGCCTTCTAATAAAATGTTTAACCCTTTTAGCCGGTGTCTCTTCGTGCGCAGCTTTGAGTGTACATCAGCTTGTTGAAAAATCGTATGCTAAGTTTGCAAAGCATCTGGTAAGAGTAAGTGCACAAAACTTACTAGACTGCTATGAAAACTGTGAGTCGCCTACTACGCAGAGACAGATTCTAGGGTAAGGTTTTAGTTCGGGTACCGAAAGGGTTCGGTTCGCTACTTTAGTTCCATCAAAAGGCTTCGGTCCGGTTCGGATAACCGAAAGCCTTTAGTTTGGTTCCTCGAAGTTCGGGTAACCGAAAGGCTTAGTTTCGGTTCTTTGGTTTTAGTTCGGGTAACCGAAAGGCATCGGTTTGGTTTTTCGGTTCCAATTCGGGTACCGAAAGGCTTTGGGTTGGCTTTCGGTTCTGGTTTGGTAACCGTAAGACTTCGGTTTGGCTCTGCGAAAATGATCAGAAAAATGAGATAAGGCCAAATTTCTAAATTGAAATTTGCCAAATTCCGTTTGGGTCCGCGGCATATCGGGTTTTTTTTGAAGCCGAAATTTCGTATGCCGGATTCCAGAGTTTTTTGGCATCCGAATACATCCTTGGTATGCACTGAAATGAAATGTACCGTAAAATTTATGATTCATATCATTCTCGGTTTCTGTTTCTTTAATAGAGAACTGCGCAGAGAATGTTCAAAAAAAAAGAAAACCGAATGGACGAAAGGCCTTTTCTGGTCAGCTGACTACGCCAACAACTATTCTGGCCTTAAACAACTTTGCGCAGTTGAAGCGAGTGGCGGAAGCGAAAAGATGATCCCGCTCTGCTTTAATATCATCGACCACTTTCCTCGTGATGTCCGAAATGAGAAGGGCCATTTGGTCCACCTTTTGCATTACAGTCCTGTTCTTGCGGGTAAAGTTACATTCATACATCCAAAAATTATTCTTTACAAATTAAATTTCAATTACGTAATATTATGAATCAATATGCACAATACCAAAACATGCAAAAATTATAAAAAGTATCTGAAGCCGGGGTTTTCTAGCATCTGGCCGGGTTTTTTCTGAAAATTTTTTTGTCGATGAAAAACTTTAAATTTCAACATTTTTGAATGCACTGTTATTCCGACAGTAAGTAATTTCGACAGTAAAATTTGACAGTGGCCAATTTTGACAGTGGATATTTCGACACTGAACCTTTTTTTAATTTTACCGTTTTTCACCACTTCCGACATCGAATTTTACTGTCGAAAATACTTACTGTCGGTTTACCGGACACGTTTTGAAAACGAGGCTAAATGCATACCTATCGCTTTATTTTTACACAGCTCTGAGCGTCAAAACAGGCTTCAGAATGTGGAGCAAAACACGAGAGTATGTTTACGATCGCGAGGAAGATTTAACACAAATCGTAACGGAGTCGTTACATGGTCTCTTATTTGTGGGCTATCGTCTCAACATACGCACAAAGGAATTGGACATTTTGACGATGAACTCGTGGACTTTGTTAGAGAGTGATCAGTTATGGGGTGACCATGGTTTTGCGTGGATTAGAGTAGCGGGTGGAGAATCCGCTGGGATTCAGTATCCATTATTTACTTTATATGTAAATGATGCAAATAAATGGGTTCCGGAGATTTAACCGGATCCCGGCCATCTTTGGGCTCAAATTGCGGTTTCCGGGAAATAAATTAAAAATTAGCAAAATTTTTCATAGTTTTTGGATTAGTTTAGGGGCGGGTCGGCGATGCCAAAAGCGCCGCCGACAAAAGTTGAATTTTCATAACATTTGTTAAGAAAAGCAAAAAAATGTTCACTAGAAATAAACAAGTTTTTAAGAGTTCGCGAATTCTGGACTTCCCGATTTTCGGAAATTTTTGGCTCGGAATTTCAGATTCCTTGCATTTTTTTGATGCCCGGTTACATCCATTTTTTATATGCTTTTGTGGTTGCAATTAGGGTTGTTCACGGTCGGTTAACCGAACCGAAACCGAAACCGAAAACCGGCTTTTTTGGCCCAAAAACCGAAACCGAAAACCGGGGGTCGTAAAACCGGCCTAACCGAAAACCGGGGGTACCGGTTTATCGGTTTTTCGGTTTAAAAAATACACCCCTAATGATGGAATTTTTATGGGAGTTTCCCCGTTTTGTATTAGATTTAAAATCATGAGCGTCGTAATGGGGTTGGTGGTTTAGTGGTGAGTGGTGTGGCCTGTAAATATTTGGTTAGGGTTTCGAACCCCGCCGGTGTAAATTTATTTTTATCACTTTTGTGAGCATCTATGGTGGACGAAACAATAACTAAAAATTGTTTAAATTTTTTTTTTGTAAATTAGTAATTATTGGACCAATTTTCTTAACAAATTCCCTCAAAAAATCTTTTGGGAAATAATACCAAGTCTCAAAAAATCTCGAATTGAGATCTCGCTCAAAGAAATTTTCCGAGATTTTTTGAGTCGAGATCTCGGCTCGACCGGGCAATGGGAAATTTTTGGTGTAAATCTCTCAAAAAATTGAGTCCAAATTTTAAAATTTTCTCGGCGGCGCCTATTCGCACCGCCGACCCACCCACCCTCACACCATTTTTTTGTTTTTGATAATTCTTTAAAAAAATTGCCATAAAAATGCCACTATTTTGGAGCTGGTTGCCATATTTTCTGGACGGTGATCTGAATCTGAGCGCACTGATTAGGAATGGATAGTCCATCCCACCGGCAATCTTTTTGAAGGGTTTACCGATGTTTTAGGTCCTTTTTTCAGAAAAATTTGTTGGGAGCCCTGGTTTACAATTCACATTAGCCAAAATAAATGTTTTATCAGACTTTAGAACGTTTTAAAAGGTTGTTCTTATTTGCCAATAGCCACTGCGGGGAAAAATTTAAGATTTTAACGAAATTTGTTTAAAAAATTGGTCCAAAATTTACGAATTTGAAAAATTTGACAAAAACCGGTTTCGGTTTTCGGTTAACCGGGTGTCGGCCAAAAACCGAAACCGAAAACCGGGGGTCGCAAAACCGGCCTAACCGAAAACCGGGGGTACCGGTTTAAAACCGACCGTGAACAACCCTAGTTGCAATCAATGCCATTTTATTTTTAATATGTAAAATAAAGAGATTAGCAGCAAATGATTATTTATTTGAACGCGCATATTTCATCAAATCCATTATTTTGCAGTGTGATGGAATTGGATATAGCGGCGTTGAACCGGCACATTTCAAGACTTTTTCTTCTTTCACCTTTTTCCCGCCCTTTATTTGCTGCATTTCACGCAGTTTCCAATATGCCAAGTAACGCAGCGGCGCGACAGATGGCGGCGACGCGTAAATATGGACGCGGCCCTTCAGACCAGCATTAACGCCCATTAGTGAGCCGCGCGGGTCCACCTCCACAAATGACAGCCCTTTAAACTGGCGGCGCATTCTGAAAAAAGAGCAAATAAATAAAACATTACTATTTTTGTGTTCCAAATTTGATATAAAGCCAAATCGATCCCCCTTTTCCATCCCCAAACTTCAGAGTGCCAACCCGGGCTGGGCGAAGCTCGGCTCACTCACTACCCAAAGCCAAAAAACTCAATTTTTTCGAAGCACAAAATACTAGTATTTAAGTTTTGCGACATTGCGTTCCGGAGTCGGGACCGGGCAACAACTCCGGTTTAGACATTCTTAAAGCAATTCGGAAGCTATTGAAGAGCCAGCTTTACGATTGAACAAATCTCAAAAAGGTTATGACCAGAAAACCCCAAAAATCGGGCTTTTAAACTTAGGTAGTCAATGTTATGGCCATAACTTTTAGATATTTATCCCATCGATAGGGCCTTTTTTGAAATTTTGTTTACAAATTTTATAACAAAAAAAGACATTTTAAAAATTGCCAACCTTAGTTTCAAACACTTTAAAAGACACTTTTGAAAGCATTTTTGTTTCTATAAATTGTGCGCTTACATATAACTGCGCTGCACCGGCAAAAACTGAATACAGACAATGCCGTTCGCTTAATGTACGGTCTGTTTTTAAATTGTAAAGGTAACCCACCCACCCTATCATTTCAGAATTATTTTTTACCTCAGCGATCGCTGTGTTGATATAACGCCTTCTTGATTGATATTCTGTGGTGGTGCTCGAGAGTCCCGGGTCTCAAGTCGCGGTCAATTTTAGGTCTCGAGCATCACTAATATTCTGAGTCGGGGGGACGTTTGGGCCCCGGGGACTTTTGGGCCCGCCGTTCGAGCCCCGGGGGACTGTATAGCCTACGCTGAGGAAGAAAGTTATTCTGAAATTATCGGGTGTCTTTATAATTTGGAAACAGACTGAAATCGTTTTCCTCCAGTATCATGCGCAACAGCACCCCATGGTCGAATCGAAGTGAGCAGAAATCATCGTTGCTGCTCCACGATTCCCAACCCGTTCCATCATCCACCTATATTTGAAGCAACAAATTTGACATGTGCATAGGCATTGTTAGTTAAATTGAGAATCGGTTAATTGGATAAAAACTCGTTCACTTTCCATTTCGGTGTCGTTCTAAAACAGGTTTTATTGGATTGCTTTTTGAAACATCTAAAATTCTGGATGAATTTTGTTAACAAAAATTGTCCTCATATACTAAATCGACAACGAAGAAGCGAATGCGACCGGGTTTCTACCAACTGCGATATCAGAAAGTTTTTGCCGATTTAAAATTTCAGAGGCAATCCCAGATTCTCCCCAATATTGACTAAACCATTTCCACAATGCCAAAGTCGCTGTTGCGCGAGTCCAGCTCAAGCTGTTCCCATTGCCGAGTTTCGGCATTGAGCACGCGCAATTGTCTTGTCCAGTCAAGCGCGCAAAAGTGAAGCGATGAGCAGCTGCTGCCCTGCTTCCCAATGTGCAAGTAAATTCGGCGGTCGTCGTAAACGAAGTGCTGGATAGAGAGTAAATATAATAAATCAGTTCAAACTATTTACATAATAATGCACCCCGAGACTCCGTTAAATGTTCTGGTCCCTTCAAACTATTTACATAATAATGCACCGAGAGTCCGTTAAAAGTCCCCGGCCCCGTCAGGGCTGTTCTTTTGCCCACGGATACTTGGGATTTACCACGTTTTGGGGTTATTTTCCGCGGGGTTGCCACGCTTTTTAAAATGCCATGTTTCGCCCTGTTTTGGGGTTGAGTGCCACCTTTTTGTTAATATCAAGTTCAACTCCGATTTGACTTGTTCCCAAGCCCATATTATTTATTTCTCAACCAAATTTGCTTAAAATTGTGAAGCTGATGATAGATATGCTAATAATAATTCGCCACCTTTTTTTTCTACGTTACGTTTTTTCCACGGCTTTGAACTCGTGTGCCACATTTTTGGGTTTGGCCAATAACACCCCTAGGTCCCGTTAAAATGTTAGGTGACCCGAATTAAAGCAACCGAGAATCCCAAGTCTCGCGGGACTCCCGGTCCTGCCCGTCTCTGAATTTATTACAAATGATCAATAACAAATTTGCATTATTTTTTAACACTTTGGTGGAAGCTGGAGGAGGCTCCTGGCACCTCGATGCGGCTTATGTGAACAATTGAGTTTGGCCTGAAACAAAAAAATGTTTTGAGATGAGGTCTCTCTCATTTTATAGAGGAGAGAGAATTGTTCTCAACACGAGACCCGAAAAACTCGAGACTTTTCTTGAGTCGATACTCGAGACCGAGACTCTCGTGCAGCATTAGAGATTGGAGAATTTTTTTGAAAGTTCAAAATGCAACTTTTTTTTTTTGGCTTAACAAATTTTTTATATTGCACATTTTGAGCCCGTTAACGATTGAATCGTTTTCTCATTATTACAAACGTTTTGTGCATTTTTGAAGGTTTTAACCTTTTTGTGTTCATGCATAAATTATTTTTTACGTACCTAAAATTTCAAAAAATTATTCGAATTCGGGTTCGGGGTTCGACATTCGCAGGATTCGTGTTCTACGCATTTTTTCACCCCAGATAAGATGCATTCAAAATTTTTTTTAAAAAATTTTTGTCGGGACCGCAATTCCACATGATTGCCTTGTATACGATATACATATATTGTGGTTTGGAGCGGATGCCGCGATTAGTGAATTTAGGCATTTTGACCGTTTTTAGCCTTTTTGACTTAGCGCCGCGAAAATGAATGGACACTTCGTCAATGCGCATCCAGTGGAATTGCGTGCGGCTGATTTTGATGGGCATCGGCAGGTGATTCGGTCCTCTGCTGCTGCTGCTTGGCGGAGGCACCCATTCGCTTGTGCCCGTGACCAGAACAAATTGTGTGGCGGAGACAAAGTGAATGTGCTCGAACTCCGTCGTCGGGTCGGGCTTCCGCCGACATCTCTTGCCACTCGCCGAATGTTGGCTGAGCTGAAATTTTTTTATTTCGTCAAATTTAAACCCAATTTGGCTAAAATGGAGTTTAGGTAACACGCTCGAAACTCGACAATTCATATACCAATCGATTCTGCTCATCGAGCTGACCACGAATCGGCAAAAAATTTTCTGCGGAAACATTTTGGAGAAAAGTTATGGCCCCTCAAAGTTGGCCAAAACCCATAGGGGGGGGGGGGGGGACTGCAGATTCGTGATTAGCTTTATGAGCGGAATCGATTGGTACATGATGAATTGTCGAATTTCGAGCGTGTTACCTAAACTCCATTTTTACCTAAAATTTTCGTCATTATTGCCTTTTTTCAAAACCTCTATAGTAAAAGATTTTTGAGAAAAGGCTATGTTGGGGATTGGGGACGTCCAAATATTCGGGTCGGGGGTGAATAAAATTAAAAACATTTTTTTCAAAAAATTTCAGCAATGTCTTCAGCGGGAAAGCATAAAATGAATCAATTTTTAAATCCATTTATCGTCCTATAAACAACCTCAAGAGTGAAGGCGATTTGTAATTTGTGAAAAAATTATTTGCGGATTTCTCATCAGGTATATCACTTACAAATTAGCCCAACAACTCAGAATCTCAATATAACCAAAAACTTTTCGAAAAAGCAAAAAATTTCATTGGTGGCATTTTTGGTACTTTTCGGCCGCATTTATTTTTAAAGCTTTTTAGGAATGGCAGAAGCCGGCGGTGCCTATAGGCGCCGCCGGGGGAAATTTTTCAAGATTTTAGCATTGTTTGTTAAGAAAAATTGCTTTAAAAAATGGCCAATGCTTCTTAAATTTGTTTTCAGTGAAAATTTCCAAATTTTCGATAAATTGACTACATATACCTTTTTTAATCTCGATTTTCTTAAAATATGTATAAGTAATAAAAAGTTATGCTGATTTTTCTGCATTTTATAACACTAAAATAATTAAGATCATTCAACTTTGAACAAAGTTATGCATTTTTAACTATTTACCCAATTTTGCTGGGCAAAAAAAAAATAAAAATTTAACAAATTGCTTAATTGTTATAAAATTAATTTTAAAAATCAAAATATTTTTAGAAATTGTTTCCTCCGCCATAGATGTTCACTAAAAGTTGTGAAAAATAAATTTACATGGTCGGGGGTTTGAACCCCAACCAAAACATTCCCTAACCATAGAACTAACAACTACACCACAACATTATTGGATGGAAATTGGCATTATTCTTTACAAAATTTAATGATTGCAGGATCCGCAGTCAAATTTGCGGATCCTGTTGCAGGATTGGAATTCAAAATGTTTGCAGGATCGGATCCTGCGGGATTAATCCTGCAAATCCTGCAATCCTGCTAATCCTGCAAAAGCCCAAAAAGTGCAGGATTGCGGACCGGATCCTGCAAAATCCTGCGCAGGATCCGGTCCTGCGCCGCACTCTACTTTGAAGCAAGTTATGAGCCCGGGACTGAAGTGTCTTTTGACTGGGGACTTATAAGTAGAGCCCGGATTTATATTTTTTAAAATGTTTTTTTTGCGAATAGGGAATCATGAGAGAAGCCCAAAAATAGCATTCATTTTGAAAAATTTACAATTAGAGCGACTTTTTAGTCAATATAAATCAATATTTTGGCTTTTTTGAGAATAAATCAATATTTCGCCATTTTTTCATAATAAATCAATATTTTGGGCTTTTTTCTTGAGAAAAATGCAATTTTTATGCATTTTTTCGAAAATTCTTGAAAGAAATTTAATATTTCAGGCACTTTTTCTCAAAATTTCTTAAGAAAAATGGAATATAAACAAAAAACGTACTCTTAAAAATCAGACCAAAAATGCACCCCTAAAAAATGACTTTTTGTTTGACAAAAAATCCACCCCCAAAGATCGACATTTTCCTAAAAATTTTTTATTTGATTTTTTTTATAAAAATTTTCAAAAACATGTAAAAAATAATACATTTACGATTGTGTGAGCAAAATTAATAAAGATAGACGGATTTTGATGGTTTTTATGCAAAATTTGACTGGATTTGGTCAGTTTTTGCCCATTTTTTAATCAATATTTTGCCACTTTTTGGGGTTTTTGGTCAATATTTTGGGGTTTTTTGGTCAATATTTTAAGTCAATATTTCGCGGTTTTTAGTCAATATAAATCCGGGCTCGGCTCCATGACATTTCCTCAGTGGACATTTCCGCAGTGGACATTTCCTCAGTGGACACTTCCTCAGTGGACATTTCCTCAGTGCCATTTTTAAATTGTTATCTATTTTTTAGCCAATCTACAGTATTTAAATACTGAATAAGATTGAATATGCATTTTAATATGCATTTCAACTATGCATTGAAGAAAATAAACGAAAAATTTACATTTTTATGTGACCAAAAATTTTTCAGAAAAAACTTGGTCCTGGCGCCGGGCTAGGGTATAAGAAAAAGCAGGAGTCCAGGTTTTTTAAGGCCATAAGATTTTTTGCAGTATAAAAAAAGGAAAATACTTCTTATTAAGAATTTTTGTACTTAGGCCTGCTATTTTTAGGTAAATTCCTATTTTTCTGCAAGCTTAGTTCGTTTGGCTTTACACTCTAACACTTTCTTTTAGGAAAAAATTCTTCTTAGTACTTTTGTTTTTTCATCTTACGCTTATAGCTTTTTAAAATAAATTTCAACAGCTAATCAATGACTGATTATGTATTAATAAATTTTTGATGTTACATAAATACTGTAAATTGGCAAAAAAATAATAAAAATTTAAAAATGGCACTGAGGAAATGTCCACTGCGGAAGTGTCCACTGAGGAAATGTCCACTGCGGAAGTGTCCACTGAGGAAATGTCCACTGCGGAAGTGTCCACTGAGGAAATGGGTAGTCACCCCGGGCTCTACTTATAAGTGATTTTCCCTTTTTTTTAATCAGTGGACAACTGAGTCCCCAGTCAAAAGACACTTCAGTCCCGGGCTCATAACTTGCTTCAAAGTGGTTTCCACGGAAAAATTTTTGCAGATTCGTGCTCAGCTCGATGAGCGGAGTCGATTGGTATATGTTTTGTTAAATTTCGAGCGACTTACGTAAACGACATTTTTACCCACACCGCCCTATTAGTGGGCACTACACGAAAATTTTTCTGACTACGCCCTAGCAATGAATAGACTGATTAGTGCTCGGCACAAACCAATAAATATCGCGACAAATTTTTCAATAATTATTAAGAAATTATCGATCGAAAAAAATATTGTTGACTTTTATATTGTATTAAAAGTGCTGTTTGCCAAGCTCCTTGATCTTCAATAAACCCACCCGAGAGTGCAAAGTCTTTGCGCGGCAGGCGGGCGGCGGTCGTCTGGCCGCTCATTTTTTTGTCGTTGCCCAGCGAGATTTGCATAACACCCAGTTGGTAATGGGGCGGAATTTCCATGTCGAAGCCCAACTCTTCTTCCCCGTGCCCTAAGGCGCAATTGTCTCCCCTGTGCAGGTAAAGGGCGTACAGGTGCCGTCCGTCCGGCGACATAAAGCATCGGGTGCCCAACAAGCCGCGCAAGTCCACAGTGCCCACTCTCTGCGGGCACAGCGGAGGAGAAGCTGCACAAAACTCGAGGCCAGTGCGCAGGCGCCAAACCCAAAATATTTTTGATTCTTGATGGTCGTCCCACATTCCGGTAGGCCTAGAAAAAATATTGGGCGAGCAAGCACCGATTTGGTATTGCCCCCTATTCATTTATGACAAAGAGCGCACTTTGGATGATCGTGATGCTCGAGACCAAACTGTACCGAGACTCCAATATCCGAAACCACAAAACAACGGGTGCGCTTCGTTTCCGCCCCGCTCGCCCCCCCCCGGACTGTTTAAAAAACCATAACTCTGTTCCTTAGTCAACCGAGTTCTAAAATCTTATTTGTTAGTACTATTCAAAAGCTCTAAGTCTTTAGCAATATTTGTGCAAGAATAAGCTAATGGATCAAATAAGCTCGCAAAAATGTTACAAACTACTGATCACGGAAAAGTCAAAATTTTTCGAACATTTTATTTCTGACAGTCTCAAAAGTTAATGAAGCATTTATAGTCCACTTAATCATTAATTCTACAGCACTTAAGCATTTGAATGGTACTAATTTATAAAATTTGGTTGTCATAGAAAGGAGTTATGATGTTTGAAAGGCGCCGAATCCCTCGAGGGGGAAACGGCGTGGGGGATACGAGCAATGCTGCCGCAGAACAACATCCCCGAGACTTTTCTCTGGTCGAGATCCAAGAAACCCCCGAGTGTTATAAATTTTTTTTTGTACAATTCAATGGCTTCATTTACGGCAAATTTTAAGATCCCAATCACCTCGACCGCGTCTTTAGGCGCTCCTTTTGTTTGTAAATTACGGAAGTCGCGCTGCACGCCGTAATACCAAAAGCTGGGCGGCCCGCTATTGTCATCGCTGTACGCGTAGTCCAAATGGTAAACGCGGTCCGGCCTGATTTATTGACTGCTGGTCGACTTCATGAACACAGAGGAGCATGAAGCTGGATCCGTTCAGAGATGTTTTGGCAAAAAATAGGGGCAATGCACGTGTGACCGGAGCTGGGACCAAATTTTAATTATTGTAAAGAGTCCCCGGGATTTTTCAGATTTTAAAAACACATTTTTATTTATATAACCGTGTCTCGGTTTTTTGCCCAGGGCATTCGTTCGTTTTCCCCTTTATAGATGAGCAATGGGGGGGAGTCGGCTTGAGAGCTGGTGCATACTAGAGCCGGCTCAAAGGGCAGGCCAACTGAGGGCCAGTATTTTTAAAGTCAATTTTTAGGGGTGCATTTTTGGGTTTTATTGCATTTTTCTTAAGAAGAAAAGCCATTTTTAGTAGGCGAAGGCAACAATCGTTGGAAGGGAAGAAGAGTGGCCTTTCCAACATTTGGCCTCGGCTGCTTCTCTTGTCCCTTTTGGTATTGATTTTTCACTCTCGCTTTGTTATGTATCAGTGAACAACGAAAAGGAGGGAATGGCGGGGATGCTCCCTCATTTGCAACCGGCACATTTGCGCCAGGAATGTAACCGAATTCGGTTTTTGGACATTTTTGGGTCCGGATTTCAGGACTTTTTTAGCAGAAAAAACCCGGAAATTGTCCGAAAATTTAAACAAAAATTGACAGATTTTTTTGCGGAAGGGAGAAAAAAAATTAGAAAAAGTGAAAGTTATAAGATTTTAATTTCCGGACATTTTTTTAACAGCCGGAATTCCGGGTTTCGGCCATTTTTTGGCGTCCGGTTAGTAGAGCTGTTCGAGACTTGATTTACCGAGAACCGAGAAATGACCCCGAGACTCGAGACCGAGACACAAAAAAACTGAGAAATTTCCCGACTCGAGAACCGAGAAATTTCGAATTTTTTTTGAAATTCACTAAAAAAAATTTAGGGATTTTAAGTTCCACAAATTTTCAACGTCGATTTACATATTTAAATTTGTGTGTACCTTATTTTTGAGTTTGGGAGGTTGATCAACTTTTTTATATGCTTAATTTAATTTTAGAGGTAACTTATTTATATTTTAATTTTGAAGTAAAAAAACTAACGCAACAATGCCTAATTTCAAATCGTTATTATTTTGGAATATTCTTATAAGTCTCACATGTATACAGTAAAGTATAAACCAGAAGTCTGTCTCAAATGTCTTTCTTTAAGCTGAGTTCTGCATTGATAAAGTTTTGAAGTTTCATTTTTATTGGTAGGGCTGGGATTTATATGCTCAAAAAGGGAGTCGTTCAACTGGGCGCTCACAACTGGGCGCCAGAGACGTTTGAAGTACAATAACTTTTTTTGGAACCAACCAACCTAAACAAATTTGGTATCAATCGAAAGCTTTAGTTGGGTAGATTTTGTGATCAAATCAATGAGGTGATTAGATCCCTTTCAAAAAAGTTATAATCGAAAATTACCTAAAAAACTTAGTTTTTCGCTCTTTTCACACCATAACTTTTTAAAGGTTTAGATGATCGTTTAGTTCCTGCTACTTAATAGCTTCTAAACATATAGAGCTTTCGATTGGTGTCAAATTTATTTAGTTTGGTTGGTTCCAAGAAGAGTTATGGCACTTTAAATGACGCTGGCGCCCAGTCGTGAGCGCCCAGTTGACCCCAATCGCTCAAAAATGCCCAAATATGTGCATATACAGTACCGAAAAAAAGTTTATGCGCCAAAATAAAATTATTAAATTTGTGTATTTATTTCCAAAATTGCTAATGCTAGCAAAACGGTCAAATTGCTCCCCTTAAACCATATAAATCTGATTTTTCTACATTGCGACTACAGTACCTCTGATGAGTGATTCCGCTCCCGGAATTTTTACCAGGCTTGTAGGAACACAAGATCATCGAGCACCTGCTGCCGCAAAGACAATGAAACTTGAGAAAATACATGGCATTCGAAATGAGGTGGTGAAATAGTTAACTGTCGAAATCGTCCAGTGTCGAAATCTGTCACTGTCGAATTTTCCTGGCACCTGCATGCTTATGATTGGATAAAGTGAAAAGGAGGTTACCAATCAATAAATGGCAATGAGCTTTTATCGACTACAGATAATTACTACATTTTCATAAAAGAAACCGTTTTGCTAGCATTAGCAATTTTGGAGATAAATACACAAATTTAATAATTTTATTTTGGCGCATAAACTTTTTTCCGGTACTGTATATGCTCTAAAAAAAGGCTAAATATGCAACAAAAAATTGCACTTTTAGTGCATAATTTGTAATTTTTTTCGGCTATCGGACATTTCGCCCATGGACATTTCGCCCATTGGACATTTCGCCCGGTAACGAAAAAACGGACGTTTCGCCCAGTAGTGAAAAAACGGACGTTTCGCCCATGGACATTTCGCCCATTGGACATTTCGCCCGGTAACGAAAAAACGGACGTTTCGCCCAGTAGTGAAAAAACGGACGTTTCGCCCATGGACATTTCGCCCATTGGACATTTCGCCCGGTAACGAAAAAACGGACGTTTCGCCCAGTAGTGAAAAAACGGACGTTTCGCCCATGGACATTTCGCCCATTGGACATTTCGCCCGGTAACGAAAAAAACGGACGTTTCGCCCAGTAGTGAAAAAACGGACGTTTCGCCCATGGACATTTCGCCCATTGGACATTTCGCCCGGTAACGAAAAAACGGACGTTTCGCCCAGTAGTGAAAAAACGGACGTTTCGCCCATGGACATTTCGCCCATTGGACATTTCGCCCGGTAACGAAAAAACGGACGTTTCGCCCAGTAGTGAAAAAACGGACGTTTCGCCCATGGACATTTCGCCCATTGGACATTTCGCCCGGTAACGAAAAAACGGACGTTTCGCCCAGTAGTGAAAAAACGGACGTTTCGCCCATGGACATTTCGCCCATTGGACATTTCGCCCGGTAACGAAAAAACGGACGTTTCGCCCAGTAGTGAAAAAACGGACGTTTCGCCCATGGACATTTCGCCCATTGGACATTTCGCCCGGTAACGAAAAAACGGACGTTTCGCCCAGTAGTGAAAAAACGGACGTTTCGCCCATGGACATTTCGCCCATTGGACATTTCGCCCGGTAACGAAAAAACGGACGTTTCGCCCAGTAGTGAAAAAACGGACGTTTCGCCCATGGACATTTCGCCCATTGGACATTTCGCCCGGTAACGAAAAAAACGGACGTTTCGCCCAGTAGTGAAAAAACGGACGTTTCGCCCATGGACATTTCGCCCATTGGACATTTCGCCCGGTAACGAAAAAACGGACGTTTCGCCCAGTAGTGAAAAAACGGACGTTTCGCCCATGGACATTTCGCCCATTGGACATTTCGCCCGGTAACGAAAAAACGGACGTTTCGCCCAGTAGTGAAAAAACGGACGTTTCGCCCATGGACATTTCGCCCATTGGACATTTCGCCCGGTAACGAAAAAACGGACGTTTCGCCCAGCAGTGAAAAAACGGACATTTCGCCCATCGCTCGCCCATTGAATGATTCATCGAATAAAAGTACTACCAATCGATTCCTCTCGTCGAGCAATTTTGCGCCGGAAGTATCTATGAAGAAAGTTATGAGCCAACAAAAGTTGGCAAAAATGGGTTTTCATTGTGTTTTTTAAGTTTGTTTTAATAATTATTGAAATTTAAGTACAATTATAGCCAAATATTCAACGTTAGCTTAATTTCAAATTTATTCATCCATTTAAAATACTTTACAAGCTTTTATTAAATGTGGGCGAAATTTACGGGCGTCAGTTTTTTCACTACTGGGAGCAACGTCCGTTTTTTCGTTACTGGGCGAAATGTCCAATGGGTGAAATGTCCGGACACCATTTTTTTCTCCTTTTAACGTCTAATTAAGTAGATTTAAAGCCTTTTCGCGTCTTATTTTGGTATAACGTTGACGAATTATTTTTCAAAAGGATTAAAATCAAAAATGGATTCTGAAGAATCCAGCAAAGATTATGGGGAAAGAATTAACCTTTTCCCAACCCAAAACCCCCCAAAACCCCTTTATCCCAATCCCATCCCCTCCAAAACTCCGTCTTCGCTCCGCTCGGACTCACCGACCAATGATCGACACTCCGACAAGCCCGGCATTGCCCGGTCATTGAACCACGGAGACCCCTCCCCCCCCCCCCTTTTTTTCTCACTATAAAAAGGTGATCAAATGCCTCAATCGGGCCAACCAAACATTTTTTTAACCAAAAAAAAAAATATTCTAACAAATGTCGATTTTAAAAAATGTTCACTCTCCCACCTCTAAAAAGGCCGAGCGTAAAAGCCCAAAAAATTGGTTTGACCGGTCTCTAGGTTGGAATTCTCAACTTTTTTTAAAACTAATAGAAATTGTAAAAAAAGGTTACAATTATTTTTACTATTTTTGCATGAATTTTAGCTTCCTTTTTTACTATTTTGTCTACTCATTTTTTTAAAATTTCATTGTTTTTATCTTCAAAATAAATTTATTTAAAAAAATATATTGGCAAATTCTGATTTTGAGCCATTCATGATTAGACAGTAAGGTGGAAAATAGCAGCCAAAGTACCGCACACTCGACTACGGCGGCCAGTAGGTTGGGCGAGACTCCGGGCTCCAGAAGAAGTCCGCGCGTGACCCGGCTGGGGGTCTCGCGCGCACCCGCTCCGCCGCGGGTCCCCGCGCGCTCGCCCCCCAGTGGCGCTCGTCAGACTTCTTCCTCCGCCCTCCGTCTCGCCCCACTACTTGCTCCGTGCACGGCCTTTCATTATTATATCCGGCTTTTGTTACTTAATAGGCGTTTTTCCTTACTTTTCTCGTTTTTCTTAATTTTCAAGTTTTTAAACCGGTACAAAAACCGCTTTAAATGCTCAATTTTGATTTTCTACGACAAATTCGTGATTTTGAAAGCCTAGTTGAGTGATTTTCTCCATTTTTTAATCAGTGGGCAATTGAGTCCCCACTCAAAAAGACACTTCAGTCCCGGGTTTATAACTTGCTTCAAAGGGTTTCCCAATCAAAATTTTGATCCCATTCGACTTGTCTCGACGAGAGGAGTCGATTGATATACAAATTCAAGAAAAACAAAAGTTTTTGATATTCTTCAATTTTACCGCTCAGTTTAACTAGAGCATACCTGGACGAAATAGCTTTAAATCTAGGAAAATGCTTTAGAAAAAGATATTGATGAATTAATTCAGAAAAAACCATTTAAATCTTAAATTTTCTAGTTAGAAGTAAAAAAATAAAATTATATTAAATTACAAAGAACTGAAAATAAATCTAATATTTAAATATTTATTAACATAAAATTAAACAACCATAATTTTAAAATATTTTTTGGGGGTTTATTCACTTTACGTAAACAATTTTTTCATTCGGTAAATTTTTTTGAATTTTTTTTTTGTCCATGTAATCGATGTGTGCAAAATTTATGTGTGAAACGTCTTTTTCCCCCTCTATGTGTGAAACGTCCGAATTTGCATTACTGTGTGAAATGTCCAATGTGTGAAATGTCCGGACACCACAAAAAAAATAAAAGCAACAATTTGAAAGCGATAAAGTCGGATCGATCGGTTTAAAAATCATTTGGTCAGAGTCCATTAATAATCGGCGATACAAATGCTGTATCCATCGTTACCAGGAATCACCTTACAGCGGCGTGTCTCGTACTTTGAATGTTTTTTGCATTCTTCGGGGCCTTTGCTTCCACAATATTGCTTATGCTCCTCATTTGCTTTTTTACGCGCCACACTTTCAGCTTCTTTTATTTCTTAATTTCATAACATCGAATACTATTGATAGGTATTTAATTTAAAATAAGACAAGTTAATTTTTAAATATAAGTATTTTATTTAAATTTAATTTATTAGAAGAAAATACCCTTATCAGACTTTGGAACATTTTCTCTGAGGATTCTGATTGACTGAGCTCGTCGACCCCTTTGCCTTCTTCGGCCGAACCATACCAGAGGCCAAGCAAACAATGAAAACGAAAAGAATGCATTGGAAAAACAATTTCATTTTTCTAAAAAAAAGTTATTAAAATAATAAACTAATATGGGTTTTATTTATTATACCTATTTATATATTAGAATTATAAATATAATTTTCTTTTAAAAAAAGGGAAAAATTCACAAATAAAAAAGGGGATTTATATGCACCAAAAAAGGCCAAAATATGCCAAAAATCCCGACACTAATTTGCTTACTATTTTTTTTAAATTGTAGAAATTAAAGCCTTTTCGCGTATTATTTTGGTATTTTTGGAAAGTTGAATACATTTAAAAAAAGTTGTTCCGGAATTTTAACCGCCAGGCCATCTCATCGCCATTTGACCATCTCAGCGCCAGCCAGCCATTTCAGCGCCGACATGTTTTATATTTATTTTTTACGCGAAAGTTCCAATTTTTTAGGCCTTCTTTTCAAAAATGACTAAAAGTCCATAGTTAAAGATGAATTATTTTTCAAAACAGCCAGAAATCAATGATTTTGGGTTTATTTTTTCTAATTTTTTGTCAAAAATGCCAAAATATGCTCAAAACCCCAAAATATGCAAAATATGTTTTTTAAACTTGACCAAAAAAGCTTAAATCAACGCGAAAAGGCTATTTTTGGGCCGTATACCTCAGAACATATAAGCACTAAAATATGTAAAACATATAAATCCCAGCCCTATATATAAAATATCATTTTTTTAAGAAAGTTAAAAGCATGAGCAGCGGCGGGCTTATAAAATTATTTATTTCTTTTACAAATCAATATGAGAACTGATATTTATAAAATTATTAAAGAAAGAAAAGATAATCAATAATAGTAATAAAAATTAATGAAATAATAAAATTCAGGCAAAAAAAACCCCTTCTGGATCAGGGCTGGGCGAAATTTCGGTTTCGGTTTCGGTTGACACCCGAAATTTCAGGTATTTTGGGGTTTCGTGTTTCGGGTTCGGGTAAATTACCCGAAATTTCGGGAAAAATACACCCCTAAAGATCGGATTTTGGACTGAAGGAATTTTTAAAAGGTGCTCAAAAAATATTTTAAAGTTGATATAACTGTACGTCAAATTGCAAATACCTAATTGTTCTAAAAAAGGAATTGAATCACTAAACTTGGCTGTCCATTATTTAATTTGCTTTTTTCAGACTTCTATCAGAAATTGTATTTTTTTTTAAATGGGGAGCACCTGCTTTAGTATTCACCATTTTTTAGAATTATTTTTAATTTTTAGACACTCAAAGAGGGGGGTTGAAAAATAGAACACCCGGGGGTTCTATTTTAGGAAATAGGTATTCACAGTTTGACGAGAAGAATGGCGAATGTGAAGACGGAGTGCCGGTTCATTTTCGATCTGATAGCAGAAAAACTGTGTGGTTTTGAGCATAATACGGCAGAATGAAGTCGTCAGTGCAAGAAGACTCAGCACCACCACCACCACCAAACTTAGGCTTATCGGCGGTTTTCAAAAAAAACAGTGTGAAAAGTAACACAATCAAAATATTAGATAAAGCCAAATATCAATAAAACAAATTTAAAATAAATGATTTTCGCCCATCTCTGCCCGCGGCGGCTGTTTGTTGGGGGCAGTAAAGGCGGCTGTTTCTTGCTTGTCAACGGCCGACAGATTTGTACCTCATTAAAAATGGCCTCCATTCATTCGCCCACTGGAGTGCCATTTTGCTCCATTTTTGAGTGGCATTCCCCCGTTGGCAAATATGTTTCGTAATTGGAAAAAATAATTTTTCTTCGTTAATTGCCCATTTTTGCCCGTGCGGCTGTTTATTGGGCAGTAAAGGCGACTGTTTATTGGGCAGTAAAGCCGGCTGTTTCTTGCATGGCCTCAATTCATTCGCCCACCATCAAATTGGAGTGTCATTTTTGCTCCATTTTTTTATTTGCATTTATCAGTCGCTGGGGGGGGAGGAAGGGGCCATACCAAAGATACGGGTGCCATCAATTAGCAGACGGAGTCGGGAAACTAATCTACCTATTCTCATTTTGTGCAAGAGGACGGAGGACGAGTCGTTCCACCCTTCGTTTCTTTACCCCGATTTGTTCCTTTCACCCCGATTTGTTTCTTTAAAAAAAAGCGAATACTCAAAAATTTGTTTAAAAGTTGAATTTTATGCACGAATCTTATTCCAAAACCGGAATTTCACTCTTTAATCCCCCACCCTCCAATAATCCCCAACCCTCTAATAATCCCCCACATTTAACAGTTCGAACCCAATTTTATCACTTTTTCCACTGGGTAAAATTTGACGAGATGTAAGGTTGAAATAATCCCAAATGGGGGATTAAAGAGGATATACGGATATACTGTAATAGCTGTAAAAAAAAAGATTGGATCAATAATTGTGTAATTTCCAAAAAAATCAATTTGGTGCAAAATTTCTTGATCAGTCAATTCAACAATTCCCCTTTCATCCATACTCGCTTCTGCCACTTCATTTCGGCCACATCAGCTTGCCCGGCTATTGTGCCCTCAGGGCATTTTTTGCTGGTCGATGGTTGGCAATGGCATTTTGCCGCCTACTGGAGCCCCAAATGGCCTATCTGGTCACAGTTCTTTCCAAACCCGTATCTGAAGGTACACACAGTAGAAGAACTGCTACTGAACGGCAACGACTTGGTTGCTGCCGAACCGTGTGCCTTAACCTTTCGTGATTTTTAAAAAGAGGGAATGAATCGGGGTAAAGGGAACGAATTGGCCCGGAACAACTCGTCTTTTTACCAAACGAATTGCCTAAAAATGCCTCGCTTTAAATGCGAAATATCTTTGCCCTTTCAGCATTTGCCGTAAAGAACGGGCGAAACATGCTCACATTCTTCTTCATTGCGCTGTTGGTCAACTTTGGCAAAACAGCGACTCGTTAGTTTTTTTGCCCGTTCCTTGACAATCCTGTAACAAAATTTAGCCGACGAAGAAGTGCGCCAAATGCTTGCGGAACTTGAAATTGTTTCTGGACCAACAATGGACGTGGCGAGCACGCTGAAGGAAGTGACCAAGGTGTCCAAGCCGTTCCTACAGGCCATTCACGCCGTCTCTAACTTGGCAGCAGCGGGCATGAAGAGTGTCTTCAAGGTGTGTTATTCTAACATGTTCAAACTAGTGTGTATTGACCGGGAGTGGGCAAAATCAAAAACAATTTCAAATGGCGAAACGGCCCAAAAGCGAAAAAGCGAAAGTTTTCCCAGCCTTAGGAATTAAAAATTTAAATTGTTTCTAGCGGTGTTTCAATGACACTCAGTTTCGGCCGATTTCGAAACACGAATTATAGAAATTTTTTTTTAGAATTTTATGTTACAAAATCGTTTAGTAACAACAAAAAAGAAATTGAATTGTACATTTTGAATTATATTTTTCAGTCAATGGAAACGCGACCAACTTATAAAATAAGGCACGATTTTTTCAACAAAAATAGTTACATTTTTAAAAATTCTTGGTGTCGCCTGTTTTTAAGCGTTTAATTCAGCCTACGTCGGATGAGTTCGAAGCGATGGTTTATCTAAATCGAAAGATCACAGAACACTTTGCGGAGATGGACCTGAACATCGAGCGACTTCGTGACTTCAATGAATTACGACTATAGCCTCCGCAAATACGGCGAATGTAAATGTCAAAATAAATGCTGTAAATCTCAAAATGCGCACACACAACTAATTTAGGTCGTTACCCTCAACCTGGACATTATCGAGCCGACATTTTTGCGTGTCATCAACTCCTGAAGAGGATCCGCCAATTTGGCGCGACGACTTTGTGCGAGAATGCAATAGTGATCGCATTTCACCCCTCAATACACTCAAGTAGGGGTTTACTTAAATAAACAGAGAATTAACTTACAGTTCAGTGGTTGAATCTTCGATGTCAACAAGTTCTGCACGATGCCAACGAATGTGTGAGGCACAAATTTACTCGCGCATCAACGACCTATTCTTCGAGATCGAGGGCAAAGTGGAAAATGATGATGCTGAGCTTCGCTCGCCCTTTTACGTGCAATTACAAGCAAAGTTTTTGAGAAAAGCATTCTCTATATAAAATTCTTTTTGTAAGACATGATCGTCACTCTCACGGGCATGTCAGTGAAGATGGCCAACCAGAAGATGGCACGGCTTCGTACCTGTAATTGTGACAAATATAATATAAACTATTAAACCTTAAAATATTTTTCGAATCTAGTGCTGCTGGAGCCAAACGTGACCTTCATGTATCTTGAAGATGTTTGGGAGCGCGTCAAAGAGGACAGCAGCCTGCAGCCATCGCTACCGGAGAAACAGTTTTGGCCTTAGGATTTCGTTGAAGGGGTCCGACGAAGCCAACAAGCGTCGTCGGAAAAATTTAGAACATTGTTAAAAAAATTGATCAGAAATACTAGTTGAGAATTCTGCTTTACTCCTAAGGGCGGGGTGGGTATGTTAAGAGATTTACAACCAAAATTTTAAAATTACTAATTTTAAATAATAAATTGATTGTACACTAGATGCATTCTAAAAGAAGGCCATCGAAACGAACCAATACAAACGGGAGTCGTTGGTGAGCACAATTGAGATTGTGCGCCGTGACATCGCACGTCTAGTTAGTTTCTCCTATTTTTCAATAAATATTTTCTAACAAATATACAGTAATGTTTGTTGTTTGCAGGCGATGATTGCCGGAATGTGTGCTAACGTGAGCACTGGTGGCTCGGAGAAGAAATTGTTGGAGCTATTTGAGGAGATCGATTCGCTTGTCGTCGGAATGTCCATCAAAATGGAAAAGTGGTTTAAGCGCAAATTGGTAAGCAACAGAAGGATTAAAATATTACAACATTTTTATTAGCAATAAAGATTATTTAGGAGCTGGCCTGGCCAAATGTGATCTTGTCACACGCGAAAGAACGTTACGGCAAATACTCGCATCTGTCAAAAGTGTGCCAAATTATAATATGCAATAATTTTTTCTGTATACAGTACCAGTTCAATGTCACAGCGCGCAGCGTATTGTTTTCGGCGAATGAAAGAGGGCCGCCCGAGTACGTGCACGAAATGACTATAAGCAATAATGTTGAACTAAAAATAAGCAAAAAGTTTTAAACAAAATTGAAAAATGAGCAGAATGGAATATTTGTGCTAGTTTTTAATGCTGTATCTGCAAATCTCTATATGTTATTTGAACATTTGCGCAGGTATTTGCATTCGGTCCTGATCACCCGCTGATTGGGATACTCAGGAGTGGTTTTGGGCTCCCTGCGTATACACTTCCGGGTGTACGAAAGCGATGAACTGGCGAGGAACCCACTTGGTGATAACCAGACATCCAATCTTGGCATTGGACCGGACAATTAATGCGCACCAATGGTTGGCCAACGTACGGCAAAACATCACAGAAATTATCGCGTATGTGTCACATCAGGAATTTGACTTTTGGCAAAAAATCAGAAATAATCCGCAAATTTCAATAAATACAGAATTTTACTTTAGTGCAAACTGGAAGACCGATTCATTAGCAGTGTTGCTCAACCAGATAAACATAGGTATTGGAGGTGGAATCTGCGATCCAGAGCTGTTTGCAAACGTCGCCTTTTTACACAACTCAAACCTACAAGCCGACAAGTGCGTGATCCACTACGGCATTGCTGGAACGTGGGTGCATCGCGCCAACTTGACATCCTTTGAGCGGGTCGAATATTTCGCAAACTCTTGGATGCCGACAGAACCCGACGCAGAAAATTTTAATTTATTTTTTTTCATTTGATTAAATTTTGAAAATTGACCAAAGTGTTTGAAGTTTCATCCCGTAGAAATTGATTTACCGGACTGTTTGTGAAAAACTAGGATTAAAGTGCCAAACTAGCCTAACTAGCTGAAAAATGAAATATATTGAATTTAAAACAAATTATATTTTAAATGCCATACTGCGCCAAACTTGGCACTTTAATAAAAGGTCATGCCTGACAAAATTTACGGGATCAAGGAAAGCATATCTCCTCTTGCGATCACAGAGACAATGATATAGGCATTGGCAATGAAAAATATAAATTTTCGTTAAATTATAATTCTGTTGGCATTTTAATTAGTGTTAGGCAAATGGGGTTTTTCGGTATTCGGTATCGGTATTTCGGTAAAATACCGAAGAAATACCGATACCGAAAAAAAACCGAAATCTCAAAAAAATTTCGGTATCGGTATTTCGGTAAAATACCGAAGAAATACCGATACCGAAAAAAAACCGAAATCTCAAAATTTTCTCGGTCGGTATACCGAATCGGTAATACCGAAAAAAATACCGCGGTAATACCGAAAAATACCGCGGTAATACCGTACCGTGCCCAACACTAATTTTAATCCTCCTGTTCAAGGCTTTTCAAATAAGTGAGGTTTCAGGCTCGGAATTACCCAAAGCTTAAGGTCAGACCCGCCCACCCACGACGACAAACAACCCTCCCCCTCCGGGTTTCTGTTCTATCTCCATTTTGGCATTGCCATCATGCCATAATTTTAGATATCCCTTATTTTTGCCATAGTTCAACACTTGCCGAATTTGCCATTTTAGAACCTTGTGAAAATTCTTTCTCGGTGTCATTTCTCGATTCTCGGTAAATTTCAAGTCTCGAACATCCCTAATCACCACACAACCACAATCAGGGTTACGTCGAACCCTTTCGATTTCGTCCATTTCGAGGCTTTCGTTTAGATTTCGAAAAACGAGTTCGTCAAATTTTTGTCGAGGCATCAAATGTTTTGGATGTTCGAATCCTCTCAATGAATTTTTTACAGTTTAAACTAGGGTTGTACGGGACCGGGACTTTTGGGAAAAACCGGGACCGGGACTTCCCGGGACCAGAAAAACCGGGACCGGGACCAAGATTTTCAACCGGGACCGGTACCGGGACCGGGACTTTTCAAGGGAGAAATTTTTTTATGTAATGGTCAATGGTACAAAAATTTTTTTGTTTGTTTGTTATTCAAAAATATTTTACCCATTGTCTTTAACTTCAATTTTATCATATCAATTTTTAGAGATTCTGCTTTACTTTGGTAGGGGAGGTGGGGGTCGGCGGTGCCGATAGGCGCCGCCGAGAAAAATTTATGAACTTTTGTTAAGAAATTTCATCAAAATTTTAGCAAAATTATGAATTTTGCTTCGAGATTTAGGGAAAAAACTGGTTTGCATGAGAGTGGAGGATGTCCGGCGGTGCCGACAGGCGCCGCCGGAGAAATTTTTACAAAAATTGGCAATCTTTGTTAAGGAAATTGAAACAAAAATTCAGAAAGACGTGATGAATTTATTTTAAAAATTCTCGTATCTATATTTTTTTTGCACGTATTTTTAATTAAAAAATATTAGAATATTTATTTAAAATTTCTTATTAATTAGGGGAAGCGTATTTGAGTAGAGGGGAAAACAAGTAAATAAGTGCTTGCACTCAAGCGGGTTCGAACCCAACACATAACATTGAGACTCACCAAAAAGACAAACCACTAGGCCATCGACTTAGTTGGGAGACAAGAGTAAAAAAGATTGAAATTGTCGCTTGATGATGCCATCATTAGGGGTGTACATTTAGTCCCAGTCCCGGTCGGGACTCCCGACCAGGACTTTTAGTTTTCAAAAAGTCCCGTCCCGACCGGGACCGGGACCTGAAAAAACCGGGAAATCCCGTCCCGGTACCGGTCCCGTACAACCCTAGTTTAAACTAAATTTTGACAAAAAGAAGCCCGGCAATGCCAAAAGCGCGGCCAGAAAAATTTATATTCTTGTATATTTTTTCCCCCAAAATCTTAACAAATTAAGTCATAATTTTAAAAAATTTTCCGACGGACACAGTCGAACCAAAAGCAACAAACAAAGACTGCACGTACCAAACCAAAAACTGACAAATTTTTGCAGATTTGGACTTATTCTCAACAAATTGGTCAAAATCTTACTTAATGCCAAAAAGTCCACTGAAATAAAACGTGAAAAATATAAAAATCGGCGGCGGGTTTTCCTGGATTTTTCCTGAAATTTGTTAGCTACGAATCTCGGCAAATAATAAATTTTTCGTTCCCACAAGGGAATCCCGTCCCGAAAATTTTTTGCCGGACTTTTAGTCCACACGAAAATATCGGCTCAGACGCCATTCAGTGAGTATATAGGTAGGTTAAAATGCCGTTAATTGGGCATATCATACTGCCGAGTTCGATTTTCCGGGGTCGCAATTAATTAATGCCTATGTAAACATAAAGTGATAAAAAATAAGCAGACTTTTTATACATTTGAACTGCATATTTTATTAAGTCAATTATTTCACTGCGCAATGGAATTGGATAAAGCATCGTCGAATGCTTTATGTCGGCGGCGGCTGTGTCTGCTTGTTGAAGAAGCTTGACCCACTTTTCATTGTGAACGCTCAGCTCATCAGTTGCAAAAGAGCCGGAGGATGAAGGACTGAAAAACAAAGTTGTGCAGTTTCTTCGGCATTTTTGCTTTGAATAGTATATCCTCTTCTGGGGTCACCCCATCTCATCACTAGGGCTGCAAAATCTCGAAATATGGCCAGAATTTTAAGAAAATGTCGATCTTTGGGGTGGATTTTTTTCAGAGGAAAAAGTCATTTTTTAGGGGTGCATTTTTGGTTTGAAAATTTTTGATTTTTGACGGTACATTTTTCGTTTTTATTGCATTTTTCTTAACAAATTTTCGGAAAAAGTGCTTGAAATATTGAATTTCTTTCAAAAATTTTCGGAAAAAGGCCTAAAAATTGGATTTTTTTTTCTCAAGAAAAATCCCAAAAATATGATTTATTACGGAAAAATGTCGAAATATTGATTTATTCTCAAAAAAGCCAAAATATTGATTATACACTATAACTTAACGATGGAAATAGCAAGGAAATAGGAGTTAAATATGGCATTGAGCTTTGGCGTTATGTCAATTCAAAAAAAAGAGAGAATTACAGCAGAAGACGAGTTGGTCACACATCGAACAGTGGAATTTTTTTTTAAACAGTCAGATTTTCCTGATTTTTTGCACAGAGCTTGCCAACTAAATTGTCTACCCAAAAGCAAAACGTTTTAGGCTTAAACCAAAAATGTTTTCAACATTTTTTAGCAAACAAGTTGAAAAAAGTTGAATTTTGATTAAAATAAGTGAAAAATTCAAACAGAGCCCGCTAAAATTTTTGTTGTTCCATCGTTTTAGCACCTAAGAAAATCCATAAACCGGTTTTGGGTGCTTAATGCTCAAAAAAAATTATTAAAAATCATAGATTTTCAAAATCTTAGATGTTGTCAGATCTAAAAAAATATTGTCAGATTCGTGATCAGCACCCTTGAAAACCCCATATATGATGTTTTCATCAGATTTGGTGAGGGGGTCGCAAAACAGGAAATACCCGGTGAAATTCATCCTTGCAGTCTACCGGGCTCGAACCCCTGGCTCAGAGCAAAAATGCACTGTTTGTGTTGTATAAATACAGTATGCCAACATTTTTTTAATTCCAATTCACCACGCGTGTAATCTTGCTATTTCCAAAGTTATTGGGGCGTAAGTTATAGTGTTATATGGACTAAAAAGTCGCTCTAATTCTAAAATTCTTCAAAATGAATGCTATTTCCGGGCTTCTCTCGTGATTCCCTATTCGCAAAAAAAAAAAACATGTTAAAACTTAAAAATCTCGTCTCTAATTATGAGTTGGGTGGTGATGAGTTGGGAAGTGATGAGATGGGAGGGGGGGACCCTCTCTCTATTAGTGATGCGTGAGACCCAAATTCTCGATACTCGAGACTCAATACCGATACTTGACCCCGAGACTCTCGTGCATCAATACTTCTCTATCTTACTCGTGTTTCGCTGGCATTCTCTTGTAATACCCGGTGGCACTTCTCGTGGTTTCTTTTTTGTCAAACTCTTTTCTGTCTTCCACTTGTAGCAGCATCTCACGCAACCTCCAGTATGCTAAGTAGCGTAGCGGTGCAACATACGGTGGCGACACGTAAATATGGAGGTGTACACATACACGGAGGTGGACACTCGGATAAATTCTAACGCTCATTAATGACCCACGTGCATCCACGTTCAGATGTGATAGCTTAAACATGACGCGCATTCTGAACATTAAGAGCTAATAAAGCGGTATCAAAGATTTTATGATATAGCATTTGTTGTGTCAATATAAATTATTCACTTACATATAACTGCGCTGTGCAGGCAAAAGCTGTATAAAGACAACGCCGCCCTCCTCTTAACATAATATAGTCTGTATTTACCGGTAGTGTTCGACACGGTACGGTATTACCGCGGGAATTTTTTCGATAACTACAAATATATCATCTAATGCAATTCACAAAGCTATTGCCTTGCCAATTTTTTCAAAATAAAACAGATCTTGTCTCGTCGATCGCGTTTTGTGTCATAACTTTCATCCATATTTTCTCACTTTTGGGGTTTTTGCCGGCTACCAAACCCGGTCTGAATACAGACCGGGGCAATAATCGCAAAACTTAGCTTAACAATAGCCACATCTCGACAACAGCTTTCGAATACTTTCTAATTTGACTCGATAGATAGTTAAGTTTGAAGTCAGTTATTGTCCCTGTATTCGGACCGGTCTGGATTCGGCTCATATGCGTTTTTGGCCCATATCATCGCTGCTTATCTATTTAACATATAAAAAAGCGGGGGGAAATCAGATTGGATTGGACTGATTTTAAAAATAGGATGCGTGTCATTATTAGGGATGCTCGAGAGTCTCGAGTCTGAAATTCTCGGTTTTTTTGCTAGGTCTCGAGTCTCGGTAAATTTCAAGTCTCGAGCATCTCTAGTCCTTATAGTAATTTTGAGACTGACTACTGTAGACGCTGTCCACGTGTTTGCGTAACAGCAAACCGTTGTCGAACCGAACTGAGTAAAATTCATCTGCGCCGGTCGCACCTTCATCATCCACCTAATATTTATAAACTATGGCTCACATTGAAATTCTATAACTAAATATATAAAAGCGCATTTTCGTTAAAAACATACAAATAACCATTTTTTTATCAAAATCAAATTTAAATCTGTTTTAGGCTTTCTGATGAGGAGGAGTCCGGGGCTGTGCTGTGAATTTATTGTTCAATTTTGACTGAATTTCATTGTTTTGTTGTTAAATTTGTTGGACAATAGCGGTGCCGCCGTTTGAGTGCCGTACTAAAAACCCCCCAAAATAGGGACTAAAAACTAGAGTCCGGACCAAAACCCAAAAGCAAAACATTTTTGGGTTGTTTTGTACAAAATTTGTTACCAATATTATTGACCAAATTTTGTTTGGCCCAACTTGGAAAAAAACCAAAAGAAAACCAAAACCAAAAATTATTATTGACCAAATTTTGTTTGGGTCCAACTTTCCGGTCTCTACTAAAACCCCCAAAAGTGGCAAAATAGGGACTAAAAAATCGTTGGTGGTGCATTTTTGGTGCTGTTTCTGGGCTTCTCTCGTCAAACCCTGTTCGCAACCCAACTCGCTACCTGCCAACTCGCTATACCCCAACTCGCTACCTGCCAACTCGCTATACCCCAACTCGCTACCTGCCAACTCGCTATACCCCAACTCGCTACCTGCCAACTCGCTATACCCCAACTTGCTACTTGCCAACTCGCTATACCCCAACTCGCTACTTTGACCCGACTCGCTACCCCTTTTTTACTTGTTCAAAAAGCGTTTAAGACATTTTTACAATTAATGCATGTATTTTTCATCAACTCGATGAGACAAAACGAACGGTACCGTTTTTAGTAGAGCCCGGTAAAAAAAAAGTTCCGGGAACGAGGTTTTCAAATTTAACGGGAACGGGATTCCCGTGGTTTTCCTTCCCGTTAAAATCCCGCTCAATTTTTAACGGAAATCCCGCGGGAACGGGAGAAATTTTAAAATTTTTTTGGCGCACACTTTGCGATAAATTTCTGATATTATGAGTGGAGGGTCCGACGGCGTCAATAGGCGCCGCCGTTAAAAAAATTGAAATTTTAAGCATTTTTTGTGATGAAAATCGGTCCAAAATTGTTAAATCTTTAAAACATTTCGCCATAAATTAACGGGAACAGGAAAAAGACTAAAAATAGAATTTCCGGGAACGGACGGGAATTTAAAATCCAACGGGACGGGAACGGGATTCCCGTCTTTTTCCCGTTCCCGTTAAAAATCCCGTCCGGCAAAAAAAGACGGGAACGGGACCCGAATTCCCGTACTTTTCCCGCGGGAATCCCGGTCCCGCCGGGCTCTAGTTTTTAGGCTCGAGTAACAACCATGAGCTGAGTTATAAAAGTTTAAAAAAGTCTCAAGTCGGAACAAAGTAGCGAGTTGGCAGGTAGCGAGTCGGGGTTCGTCCAATTCAAGTCACTTAATATTCAAACGTTCGGCACTCAACCGGCAGCACTCTAACAGTGTGGTTACTCAGATCTAGGTTTTAAAATAGATGGTGTGAGCTTTGATTAAGAAAAAACGTTCATTTGTACCATTTTTAATACAAAAATCAATACATTAAAAACTTCCAGTTGCTCCCCTACCAGCATCGCCGCCGAACTCGCTTCTCAACAAATTGTCTTTACTATTAGTCTCGCCCCCCCCCTCGGTCCCGTACTACTCTATAATTGATTTTTGCCGTACAATTTCGGCGATGCCAAAGTCGCTGTTGCGCGTGTCCAACTCGAACTCTTCCCACTGCCGCGTTTCGGCATTGAGCACGCGCAATTGCCTGGTCCAGTCAAGCGTGTAAAAGATAAATGCTGAGCGGTTGTCTTGATCCCCCCCTACGTGCAAATAAATGCGGCGATCGTCGATATAATAGTTCTGAATAAAGTGTAATATAAATATGTATGGTAGGACGGGACCGGGACTTTTGGAAAAACCGGGACCGGGACTAAATTTGGTCCCGGTCAAAAAAAACCGGGACCGGGACTAAATTTGGTCCCGGTCAAAAAAAACCGGGACCACTGGACAAAAACAAAAAACAAAAAATGCTTGGTAAAAACTAGAGTAGGTCGGGACCGAGATTTTTGGAAAAACCCGGGACCGGGATTGAAAAATTAAAAACCGGGATTTTATGAGTGGGAAAATTAATCAAATCCCGGTCAAAAAAACCGGGACTAATGGGCAAAAACAAAGATAGTCAATTTTGAAAAAACCGGGATTTTTAAGGGGGAAATTCAGTCCCAAAATTGGCGACTTCAGTCCCATTCCCGGTCCCGACCTACTCTAGTAAAAACCGTGACAATTGTAAGGGGCTTTTAAGGAATTTTAAAAAACCGGGACCAAAATTGGAAAAATTGACCATTTCAGTACTGGTCCCGGTCCCTTTCCTACCCTATAAATATGTATTTATCTATTCGTCATTACAGACAAAAAACATTTGAACTTTTCAAAATCAACGTAAAATACGATGCTTTATGAGACTACTACGCCCCAGGGATGGGGCCGAATTCCGGTTCCGGACATTTTGGGGCCCGAAATTCCGGATATAGAAATCAATATTTGCTTTAAAGGAAAAATGAGTTTGGTCGTTTTCTGTCTGGCGATGTGTTTTGAAACACTTTTTATACCAGTCTACTAAGTTTGTATAATTTAAATTAAAAATCATTTTAAGCGCCAAAATTCCGGGAAAAATTTTTAAGCGTCCGGCTCCATCCCTGTTACGCCCGTATATGTTTTTACGGACGCGGATGCGGAAAGGAAAATGAATATGCTCGCCCACGATTGCACTCAACAACACTTGCATACTTCGCGAGAAGCTAGAGGGGGCTCCGGCAACTCAATCCGGCTTACGTGTGCAATGGAATTTGCCTGCAAACAAAAACTTTTGTGATCATTCCGAATGTGGCGCTCAGATGGGAAACGACTTCGTCGCTTCCAGTCCGAGTCCCCCCCCCCCGCCCAAATCTCTCCACAGCCAAATGTGTCTCGAATCCCCCCACAACCAAAACTTCACGAATCCCGAATCCCCTCAACGTCTTAGGCTAAGCCTCAGCTAGGCTTAGGCTCGCTTAGGTTTAGGCCTAAACCTAACAAACCCCAAGCCAGGGTAGCTTAGGCCTAAGCTAGGCTTAATCTTAGCTTCAGTACGGGACTGAATCAGCCGTCGTGAAGGGATTCGGACCGGTAGCCTACTTCGTCGATGCTTATCCGGTGGAATTGTGTGCGGCTGGCTTTGGCATCGACCCCTTCAAACGACGGGCCTCTGCGGTTCTGTTGGTCGACCCATTCAATTGTGCCCGTCACCAGAATGAATTGTGTGGCCGAGACAAAGTGAATATGCTCACACTCCACCTTAGGGCGGCCGATGCCAGACGGAATCCCTTGCCAATTGACGGGTGTTGGCTGAGCTAATTTTAAAAAGAAATTTCCAACAAATATTTCTTTCGTTAAAAGCGAAAGCTATAAGAATAGAAAGCTTTAAAAAAAGGTGTTTGCAACGGAAAGTTTTCACAAAAGTGTGGGTATGCGAATCTTTATGCGTGTATTGATGGCCCAATTTTAAAAATAAACTAGAGTTGCTCCCCGACCCCTCGGGGGCGGGAAAGTCTGGGAGGCCGGGGTTGGCAATGTCGGGGTCGGGGACAACCAAATTTTTCGAGTCGGACGGTGTTGAAGAAAATTTATTCATAAAATTTGTTCCCTCTTCAGAATATTTGCCCCCCAACTCCGACCGCCCCCACCCCTTTTTTATTGCGTCAAAAGTAAATGTGCAAAATTTTTAAAACAAAAAATCAATTTTTTGTGTGGCAAGAATCCAAACAAAAATTCATGCATGCATACTTTTGATACTGATCAAAAAAGCTAATTGGACCAAGTTGTTACAACACCTCCTTCATGGAGATCCGGAGACCCCAAAATACACTGAAAATAGAGGGCATTTTAGAAAAAAATCCCGGAGAGCTTGGAAAAAATTTTCTGAGAAAAATCAATTTGAGGGATGAATAGCCCACAAAATTCTCTACAAAAGCCAAAAGATCGCTAAACTCTGCGACTTTTCTCCGATGAGCTACAGGAGGATGCACAACGCACGGCACTTATCGTCCATTGGGGGTACTGTAACGTGATTTGAGTAAATCTTATTTCCGATATTCAGAGAAGTAATCAATGTCCGAAAAATAAATTTTTAAGCCATTTTCAATATTGAAGTAAATAAAAACGGTCATTTTAAGCGAGAATAACGATTTTACGTTCAACATTTATTTTGACTACAGTACCCCCCCCCCCAATGGACGGGCAGTGCCGTGCGTTGTGCATCCTCCTGTAGCTCATCGGAGAAAAGTCGCAGAGTTTAGCGGTCTTTTGGCTTTTGTAGAGAATTAAATTTTTTTTAAATCCATTTATTGCAGGGCTCGGATCTCAAAATTTTTATATATTTATTGGTATTTTGAAAATTTTGCTCTTCAAAAGTCACAAAATGAGGCTAAAACCTCAGATTTGCAACCAAAATTAAAAATAGTCATTTTTTGAAACCTTTTAGTAATGAAAGAGGTCCCGGGAAATTTTTGTCTAAAATTCTTATTTTTAGAGCATTTCGACCCACTTAATGACATAAAAAACCTGAAAAAGTAAAAAATTCAAAGTTCAAAAAGCCTGTAATTTTCAAGGCAAGTCTAAAAATGCATTTTTCTAGCAAAACGAATAAAGTACATGTCTAGAAAGCATCTAAAAGTTGAAAATTCGAAATGTCAAACAAGGTCGAAACATTTTTTTGGAATTTACTGTCGAAATCACTCACTGTCGAAATCAACCACTGGCAAAATATTGACTTGGTTCAATTGCGAATTAAATACATAATTATAAATTTACAATATATTTTTTAATTTTTGTAAATTTTCTCGAAAAACGCCAAAAATTTTCAAAAGTTTTTATGAAAAATGAAATTTTTTTAAAACATTGTATTGGAATTTTTCCAAAAATTTAGGAGTTCTTGCCTCCACGCCAAATTGTCTCCTAAAATCATTTTCTCTATCTCTACAGATTTAAAACCATTTATTTACGCGCGCCCTTCCCCCAAGTCGTCAGTGTCCAGTCTCAATAAAATGTTTACCAGAGAGTGCAAAGTCTTTACGCGTTAGGCTCGTTGTTGTCTCGCTGCTGCTCCCTTTATTATTATTGCCCAGCGTGATTTGCATAAGGCCCACTTGGTAATTGCGATTGCGCGGGATTTCCGGGCCAGAAAAGAAATCCTCATCCCCTACAGCGATGGCATCTCCCCGGTGCAGGTAAAGCGCGTAGAAGTGGCGTCCGAACGGCGACAACCAGCAGCGGCGGCCCAACAAGCCGCGCAAGTCCACAGTGCCAACTCTTTCCGCACTCGGCGGAAAAGGTCCACAAAAGTTGAGGCCAGTGTTCAGACGCCAAAGCTAAAAAATTCCGATAAGCATCTCGGGGATATTTTTTAAAATATTTCAATAATGGTGCGAATGTTTGAAAGAATTTCATTTATTTTATTGAATTGTTTGGTAAATTTAAAAATAAAGATGAGTCGAGAAAAGCTTCGGGGTTTTCGGATCTCGGTTTAAAGTGTCGGTGTTTAAGCCAATCACCTCAGCCGTATAATTAGGCGGCATGTTCGTTGGAAAACGATGAAAATCTCGTAGTACGGCGTAATACCAAAAATTGGGTGGCCCGGTGCCTTCGGTGTACTCGTAGTCAAAATGGAAAAAGGCGTCGTCTTTATTTATTGGAAGTTCGAGGTTTTGAACGCAGAGGAGCATGAATGGATCCGTTCAGCTAAGTTTAGGGGGGAAAACAGACCGAAAAGAGTACTTTTCCGTTATTTGGACTCCAGACGAAACATAAGTCAAATCGAATTAAAAAAACACCTCTCCAGGGGTTATCAAGGACGCTGATTACAAATAAATCGTTAGATTTATCATATGACATCATCTAAGATCAGATTTTCACTATATTTAATATAATCTTTCATTTTAATATTTTTTCCCATTTTCTTTGGGAGGCATAGGTAAATGCAACAATTTTGGCCCACAATATCTTCACAAATATGATTTTAGATGATGTCATATGATAAATCTAACGATTTATTCCTGATCAGCGCCTTTGATAAACCCCTGGAGACGTGTTTTTTAATTCGATTTAACTTATATTTTTTCTGGAGTCCCATAACGGAAAAGTACCCAGAAAAGGGTATTTATTTAATGCTTTTTAAAGCAAAAGAAGAAATTGAGACAAACCCATTTTTATAGTCTGGGCAAATCTATTGAAGAGATGGATGGAAGAGCCGTCCAACACAGCGGCTTGCCTTTCTTATTGATTTTCCCCTCTCGCTTGGACACCACCACAGCAACAAAAAGGCGGGAATGAGAAGAATGAGCACAATATATTCCCGACTTTCAAATTTGAGAATATTGGGTCAAGAATAACAAAATAAACCCGCTGCTATATGACAAAAAATAATTGAAATAAACTTCGCAATCCCCCGCGTATCAGGTTGCGATTATAGCTGGGTAAAATAAATTTTCGGGAACGGGAATAATGAGACCGGGACTCCCGACTTTTTCCGCATTCCCTTTAAATTCCTGTTGATTTTTACGGGATTCCCGCCGGGAACCGGTTCAAAAATATTCAATTCATATAAAATTGGGAATTTTTGATCAAAAATGACCCCTTTTCACTTGTTTTTCGTGGTGCGGCTATTGATTATTTCTTTGCTAACCCTTCCGATCACTTCTTGTTTAGAGAAAAATTTCCATAATCAAAATTAATGCAACGAGAGTTCTTTATTATTTGATTGAAAATAGAAAATAAAACTATTCTCATTAGTTGTTTTTTTCTGTCATTCTTCCAATCGTTTCAGCAAAGATCGGACTTTGTTTTCGGTCGAAATTACGCCTCAATTGGTGCAGTCAGTGCCTGCCTTCAGTGCAGCCTTTCGATTATTAAGTGCGAGAGAATGAGGAGATGGGAATCCCCGACCATTTTGAGATCCCGAGGATGGAACTCGGTAATCTCCAATTCGAGCATCCCGGCGGGATCCCCAAATTTTTTTTACACTTTTAAAATATCTATGAATCCAAGTCGTTTTTTAGTGATGCATTTGAAGAGATTAAAAAGCAAATTGCAAAATAAATTTATAACAAAATAAATATTTGCTCCCTTTGGTCACCCAGCAGAAAAATGAATAACAAATTGGACACCTGAAAATTGGAAACCAATTATATTTTTAAATATGCAAGACAAAATTGGCAATTAAATTTCACTTATTTATTCATATTTTAGTAAACTAAGCAGACTTTTATTATACTGAGATCAGATCGGCAGATTTTGATGAAATTTTATTTAAAATTATCCCGAACGAGAATGGTTTTTACGTCAGAATTATTACAAAAAATCAATTATTGCACATTTCATTTTTGTCACACTGATAATATTTCTGCAACAGTTGCTCTATTCTGCTTATCTTCTTTTCCAGACAATAATTTGCTAATTGTTTAATGTCCAATTTTCAGGGAACCACAAAAATTTTGTGCATAACGGCTAATTTATCAAATACCGCTGAAAATTTGAACAAAATTTTATATTGCAAGTCAAAAATATTTTGTCGTTTAGTCCGATTACTACTTGTCATTAGGGGGTCCGGACAATTGGACAGTGGACAATTGGACAGTGGACAATCCGACAGTGAGGACAATCCGACAGTGAGGACAATCCGACAGAAGTGGACAATCGGACAGTGGACAATTCGACAGTGAATGCAAATTTAAAAAAACTAAAATTGAGATGAGAAGTGGGAACACCGAGCTTATTTGAATGGCGCGGGTTAAAAAACTCCTTAATTTTATTTATGATCTTAAATCCCGTCAAATCGGTTCTGGCAGTTCGTTAAGCAATCGCTCTTAAATAAGCCAAAAATGGTCGATTGGCGCGGCCGCGGTAAATGGCACGAATGACCGCATCTTTCTCCTTCTGGTTCTACGCCCCCGAATATTCTTAGAAAAATCTTTTTCTCGACTGAGGAAATTTTGTTTTCGACATTTTGTGATTTTTGGCTGAGTCGACATTTCGTGGCTTCGACATTATGTTGGCGCGCCAACCGACTCTTATTAACCTATTCGAGAGTTGCCTACAGAATGCCAGATCCAATTAAATGCAATTCAGTAAATTTAAGGAGTTTTTTACACCCGCGCCATTCAAATAAGCTCGGTGTTCCCACTTCTCATCTCGATTTTAGTTTTTAAAATTTGCATTCACTGTCGAATTGTCCACTGTCCGATTGTCCACTTTTGTCGGATTGTCCTCACTGTCGGATTGTCCACTGTCCAATTGTCCGGGCGCCGTCATTAGGGCTCGGATTTTCAGGCTTTTAACTCTCTTTTTTTCTGAGCGTGCGCTCTGAAAAGCACGAAAATCGTGTTTTTAGGTCATTTTTAGTAACTATTTTGGATTTTTAAGCAACTAAAAACCCTAACTATTTAGAGATTTTTAGCAACTATAAATCCGAGCCCTACTTGTTATACACACTATGTATAACAAACATAGGTCTTATTATCCCTGCTGCAGCAGCATTTCTGACTCTGATCCATGCAAATCCGTCTTCTGCCCACAACTTGCTGGTTCCATCTTTAAGCCACGAATTCATCAAAAGAACATCCAGTTCTCCTGTGTTTCTGTTAAGCCGGTAACCCACGAATAGGACACCATGGAGGCCAATGACGGGCGTAGGATCATCCTCACGGTTGTAGACTTTGTTGAGATTCCATTTCCAAGATCGAAAGCCATTTGTAACGCTTAGAGCTAAAACGAAAATTGAATGACTAGTTAGTCAAATCCTATTTAGCTATTATAACTAGAAAACGAGTTTAAATTTTAATTATAAAATAAAATTCCGGTCCTAAATCCGGCAATGTATCTTCCAGAAAATCAGAAATTCTGTTAATTTTTTGATTAAAGTTTTTTTCAATAATCTTTGCCAATTGGTTGAGGTGATCTTAGTGCCAAAAAGTGTTAACTTTTTGTTAAAAATAAAATAATTATCTTGGTATCATTTGATGGCATTAATCTATAAATGCCAATCACAAAAAGAAATGGCATTTTGCGCCAAGATGATACGAAGGCCAGGGGCATTCAGAATAACATTAAAATAAGTAAATGTGCCTGCAAGGATCGGACGATACTCCAATTGCGTCATAATTTCTCCTTTCGTATTTGGGCGTTGGCGGAAGTTAAAACAGAGGTTTATCATGTTTTCACTTCCGCCGCTCTCCTTCGCTGCGCATTGCTGCTTCAATCCCGAATATGGGTTGATGTAGTCATCTGTCCAGAAGAGTCCTTTCTCCCTTTCTTCTACATCTTTTTCACATTCATTGCGTAACTCTCTAACAAAAGAAAGGTCCCCAAGTGGCCATGGTATTTCTGGATGAAACTTGGCACTTTGATAGATCACCCCCACATATCTACCATAAAGTGGCATTCATTTTTGCTATAAAGCCCTGGGAAACAAGATTAAGCCCTCAAAGTTTTTGCATTTTTACTCAGAGAAATGTTTGTCTATTCTCCCCTACACACCAGTGTAGGTTATTTTAAAGCTTACAACTAGGCGAGTGCTTATGTGACCTAGTGGCGTGTGTGCTCAATTTTGTGTGTGAAAGTTCGAATCCTCTTTGCTTTATTACTTTTATTACTTTTTTTTTCTTTTTTTCTTACTAAATTAGACATAAAAATAATGATCAACCAACAAAATTGTATTCAAATCAACTTTTAGATGACGAGATTCTTATATAACCGGATCAGACAATTTTTTTTTAAATATTACTTTTCACAGGTGCTTGACTACTCATGATCGAAACTAGAGACCGGCAAAATCGCATTTGCGGGATCTCTCTGCGGGATTTTTTTTCGGAAAAGTCGTGCGGGAGCGGATTTGCGGGATAAATCCCGCAAAATCCCACATTTTAAATTTGCGGGATCCCGCGCGGGATTGCGGGATTTTTTCAAGAAAATCAAAACACCTTTCACTAAACCGAATCGTTCAATTTTAGTATCATTTGAAAGCACTTATTTATCTAAGACTACTTGTAACTAGGACCGGGACAGTAAAAGCCGGGATAAGGGGAAAACACACCACCCAAAAATCGACTTTTTTTTTTGGCTTGGCCTCGCCCCCCACCCTTCCGTAAAATTTTTCTGGCTACGGCCTTGGGGTCGACGGTGCCGATAGGCGCTGCCGAGAAAATTTTGACTAAATTTGTTAAGAGATTTGCAACCAAATACGGCAATTTTTTGAATTTTTGACTCCATTTATTTACCAATTTTATGTATAAAACAAAAGGGTGTTTCTTATGGTTTGGGATTCGTTTAACCAAAAAAAAAATTCCATAAAGTTGTAAAAAGACGCCAAAAACAATTTTAATAACTGGAAAATTAAGAAGAAATCGTTTGATTTAATACAACTACTCACTGAAAGCTATAATCATTTGAACTGTCGGGGGTTTGAACCCCACCCACAAATCTTACGGCACTACTCACCACTCCACCAGAGTATATTTGTTTTTATAAATTATAATCATCCTTTGGGCACTTCACTTGTGATTTGCGGGCATCGAATCTTTTAAATTTAAAGATTTGGCAAAACGACTATGCTAATTTTGAATAAACTAGCATTATTCACTAACAATTTTCAATCCCGCAAATCCCGCACCTAAATTGCGGGATCCCGCTGCGGGATTTTTTTTAGAAATCTTTGCGGGAGCGGATTTGCGGGATTAATCCCGCAAAACGCAAAAAATGCGGGATTGCGGAGCGGGATCCCGCAAAATCCCGCGCGGGATCCGCTCCCGCGCCGGACTCTAATCGAAACGGTCCTTCCCTCATAATCCAAGCTTTAAAATTCAAACCCGTTTTTAATGATATTTTTTCATTAACAATTACCCTAACCTTCAACGATTTCAAAATCCGTGCCCTTTTCAAGGCATAAATGAAAAAATTTGAAGCAAAGAGGATTCTAACTTTCCCACATAAAAATGAACCTGGGCTTTATAGCAAAAATGAATGTCACTTTATGGTAGAAAATGTGGGGGTAATCTATCATTGTGCCAAGTTTCATCCAGAAACTCCTGGACACTTTGGACTTTCCAGAAATTAGAAAGGAATTAAAACCCAATTTTTACAAAAGAATGTCCCTCGGAGTGGTGGTTGTGGGGGATTCTTCGCAAGAATTGTAGCAGTCCAACAATTGTTGGGCACTTAGTGTTACGTCTTCTTTCACATGAATCTCAAATGCTTTTTCAAGTAATTGGTGTATGCTCAATGTCGCGCACGTCGAAATACCGGCTAAAGCATTAAAATTTCGGGTTAAATGTTAGGTAAACTATTAGACTTTTATACAGAATATTTACCAGGCTGGGGATTAATGAACCGGGAAAAATAGGGCTTCAAATCCCAACGACATGTTATTATCGAGCCTTCGGTGTGCTTCTGAAATTTTTCACTTTAAGTCCGACAATATCATATAGATCGGTAAAATCAAATAAATAACTAAAGGAACATAATCCTGATGTTTTAGTGCACTTTCTATTTGCATGGCCATGCTCCTTTTTTACGCCTTATTTTTTAATTAGTACAGACTCGGCCTTGCAAAGTTATCGGCTGTAAATTTTCAAGTTTTTGGAAAAAATCAAGTATTATTAAAATTATACTTTTTCAACTCACTTCACATGTCTCTTCCGCATATGCGAAGGCCATGTGTATCAACAAAAGGGCAACCGGAACAACGTTACAAGATAAATAATGCATAACTTGCTGGAAATTCAGAACTATTTCGACAATGGATGATTTCGACAGGTAAATTCGACAGTGAACGATTTTGACAGTAAATCATTTCGATAGTGAACGATGTCGACAGTGGCTATTTCACCTAGGGTAGCTCCCCGACCCCTCGGGGGTGGAAAAGTCGGGGTCGGGGTTGGCCGGGGTTGGCAATGTCGGGGTCGGGGTCGGGGACGACCAAATTTTTCGGGGTCGGGGTCGGGGTCGGGGTTGGGGCGACCAAATTTCTCGGGGTCGGGGTCGGGGGTCGGGGTTGAAGAAAATTTTGTTCATGAAATTATTTTCATAAAAAATTCAGCAATGTCTTCAGTAGGCAAGCATAAAATATAATTTTATTTTTAAATCCGTTCATCATCTTTAAAAATCTCAAGAGTGAAGGGAATTTTGTCTTTCTGAAAAAAACTTTGATGGAGTTCACGTCATGTTTCACTAAAAGTTAAAAAAATGGTGGTGTGTTTAGAAGCTTTTTAGGAATGGGAGGAGCTGGCGGTGCCGATAGGCGCCGTCGGGAAAATTTTTTTTGAAGATTAACAATGTTTGTTAAGAAAAATTGCTTCTAAATTAACGAAATTTGTCTAACACTTCTTAATTTTGGAAATTTTCAGTGAAAATTTTTGACTATAACTTGTTGAATTTTCAAAATTTTAAAGAAATAGATGGAATAAAAAATTGCGCTAAAAAAGGAAACAATTTTAAAAATTTTTACAAATTGTTTCCTCCACCATTGATGTCATATAAAGCGATAAAAAACATTTCCACTATAAGGATCCGATCCCCAACCAGATATACTGCTCACTGCCCACACCACTCACCACTACGCCACACTAATATAGAAAGTTATATTTTCGAAAGTACTTATTCTCCCCAAAAAGTCGATCTTTAGGGGTGTTTGTTCAACCCCGATCCCCGACCCAAAAAAAGGTCGGGGACGGGGTCGGGGTCGACCAAATTTTTCGGGGACGGGGTCGGGGTCGGGGAGGCCGGGGTTGGCAACGTCGGGGTCGGGGTCGGGGACGACCCCTTTTTTGGGCTCGGGGTCGGGGTTCGGGGGTCGGGGGTCGGGGAGCTACCCTAATTTCACCACCTTATCTAAGAAAAACTGCCAAAATGAAAAAATTTAAAAAAGGATGTATTTGAAATTTTGAAAAATGTTTGAATTCGGGTTCGGGTTTCGACATTCGTAAAATCCGAGCTCGGATTTGTGTTGTACGCATATTTTTATATTGAAAACATGCTAAAATTAAAACATCCAAAGTTTTTTAAATTCCATCGGGAACCCAATTCTTCATGATTGTCACAAATTTTTCCCAGAACTAAAGTGAGATTTTTGTAAATCTAATTTTTTATATTCAAAAAAAATTTTCTTTTTCCTGGAATTATCAATCAATTCCTCTCATCGAGACAAATTGAATGATACCAAATTACGGAAGCAATTCTGAGACCGTTACAGCTGTTTGAAAAGGGTAAAAAGCTGCGCCGATTGTTGCTGATTTTTAGAATCGCGTGACTCGCTCAAATTCCTTCGCTCATGCGCTTACCACTACACTTTAAATATTATCGATTTAAAAGCTAGCTTTAGAATTTCAATTTCTTAGCCACTGTCAAAATCGTTCACTGTTTCAGTCACTGTCGAATTTTGCTGGCACCTTGGCAATATAATAAATAGGTAAACTAAAATTCAAAACATTTGTAAGAGAAGCTCAAAAATAGCCTTTTCATTTTGATTTTGAGCAACTTTTACTTAGTCCAATTTTGTCGTTTTTGAGAATAATCCATATTTGTGGCATTTTCCAAAAATTTCTTAATAAAAAGGCAATAAACCAAAAAATGCAGCCCTTAAGAGTGATTTTTCCGTCGCCCAAAAATATAACCCTGAAAATCCATTTTTTTAAAAATAAGTATTTTCAACAACAAACAAATGCAGAAAATCTAGCAATCTTGGAGAAAAATAATGAGCGCTTCCAAGGAATTGAGAAAATCTTGTAAAAAAATATAGGACACGGTATACGGAACGACCAAAAATATGGAATTTTACGGAAAACGGTACGGAAGACATTATTGATGCACGAGACCAAAAAAATGCGAGAATTTTTTTCGAGTCGAGACTCTCGTGCATCAATAAAAGACAACATCTCTGATGCATATTAACACAATAATGAACTGGGATTATATCTTCATATTCAGCAGAGGAGAATGTAAGGAACACATATTTATTTGTCATTCAAATCTAAATTGAATGTGATTAATGATAAGTGATAACTCTTTCCTGTTTAGGATGAATGACAACTTTAAATGTATTCTCTCCAGCGAGAGAAGAACACACACTGAGGAAAGGCGTCAATCAAATTCACATTCAAATAGTAGACTTTGGAAATAACGAACACATTAATTGCATGTAGAAAATGGGTACTTAAAGTTTTTTTATATGGTAACTGCACGAAGCGTTTTTGGTTGCATTCTCCGCTTTTATGATTCTTTCGGCACTTTCCAATTTTTGGCTTTGACTTACCTCGCTGAACCCAATTTAATCGCCGAAGACGAGAAGAGCACTGATCAAATGGGTGAGAGGCCAAATGATCAGAGAGAGAAATTGGCGCAGAGTACTGAAAACCGAGCCGAAATTTTGAATTACAAAAATAAATGATTCAGTGACGGAAAATCCGATTTCCTTATTTTATTGACAGACTCATCCTTTATTTTAATTTTTATTGTGTATTTGAAATCCATAACAATTAATTCACATCCAGACGGGGTTTTTTTTGCCTGAATTTTATTATTTCATTAATTTTTATTATTATTGATCATCTTTTCTTTCTTCCCTGGTTATTAAAATTTAATTTTTTTTCTTGAGTAAAGTAATATTTAAAAAGAATAAATTAAGAGGGGCCTGGTGCTCGTCTTCGGGTTAAGTTAACCCGGGTTAACGGCTAAACCCGGGTTTATTTAACCCGGGTTAACGGACCAACAAAAATGGGGTGCTCGTCTTTAACCCGGGTTAACTTAACCCGGGTTTAATCCCTTCTTCCCTTCACTTTTTACTCTTATTTTGGGAAATTTTTAATTATTTTAAAACAAAATCAAATAATTTGAAAATATGTTTAAATAAATTAAGATGATTTTAAAACTCAATTCTAAGTGAAACTTGAAACTTTTTAATAATTTTTTTTTAAATTTTTCGTTCTTGTTTTATAAAAACTTTGCCGATTTTTAAACTAAAAAAACCCGGGTTTAGCACTTAACCCGAAGACGAGCACCAGGCCCCAGTTCTCATATTGATTTGTAAAAGAAATAAATAATTTTATAAGCCCGCCGCTGCTCATGCTTTTTACTTTCTTAAAAAAATGATATTTTATATATAGGGCTGGTATTTATATGTTTTTACATATTTTTAGTGCTTATATGTTCTGAGGTATACGGCCCAAAATAATAAACGGATAAATTTTCATTTTTTCTAGTTTTCTAAACCTAAAATTAAATTTTTTGGAAAAAGTCTCAAGTCAAGACTCGGAATCTGGAAAAATGTCCGGAAAATTTTGAAATCTTATTTGATTTTTTAATTTTTTTGCCCTTCCACGATGCATTTTTTGGGCCATTTTCTTAAGAAATTCCATCAAAAATTCAAAATTTTCTCGGCGGCGCCTATCGGCACCGTCGACTCCTCACCCTTCAAACTTAAAAATCTTGCCGCAGGACAGGAACAGGTCGAAATGCTAATTTTCTTGAGCCGCAATGTCCCAATACTCAATTATAAATATTAATAAAGCCAAGATTTCCAAAATAAACGATTTTTTGTTGAAAAGTTAATATAAAAAATTTTGGTACCGAAAACCGAAAAAGTACCGACAATTTTTTTTCGGTACTTTTCGGTACCGGTACTTTTTCGGTACTTTACCGAAAAGTACCGACCGAAACATTTTGGACTTTTTCGGTACTTTTCGGTACCGGTACTTTTTCGGTACTTTACCGAAAAGTACCGACCGACCCTTCTGGCCGATCACTACTATTATTGATCATCTTTTCTTTCTTTAATAATTTTATAAATATCAGTTCTCATATGTATTGATTTGTAAAAGAAATAAATAATTTTATAAGCCCGCCGCTGCTCATGCTTTTTACTTTCTTAAAAAATGATATTTTATATATAGGGCTGGGATTTATATGTTTTTCATATTTTTAGTGCTTATATGTTCTGAGGTATACGGCCCAAAAATAGCCTTTTCGCGTTGGTTTGAGCTTTTTTGGTCAAGTTTAAAAAACATATTTTGCATATTTTGGGGTTTTGAGCATATTTTGGCATTTTTGACAAAAAAATTTGAAAAAATAAACCCAAAATCATTGATTTCTGGCTGTTTTGAAAAATAATTCATCTTTAACTATGGACTTTTAGTCATTTTTGAAAAGAAGGCCTAAAAAATTGAACCTTCGCGTAAAAAAATAAATAGGTATATAAAAAATGGCGGCGCTGAAAGAAAAACTTTTTTTTAGAAAAATGAAATTGTTTTTCCAATGCATTCTTTTCGTTTTCCGAGCTCAGTCAATCAGAATCCTCAAGAAAATGTTTCAAAGTCTGATAAGGGTATTTCCTTGCTTCATTCATTTTGCGTGTGCTCTCTGCGCGCATACATATCTTTCCCATTCTCTTCTATTTTCCTTTCTCTACTGTTACACATTTTTGACACTTTCAACAAAATCAATGGAAAAAGGCAGTGTCTGACTTTCCGCTGTCGGTGCAACGCGCGACACTCATTTCAAATGTCAAAAAAAAATCTAAATTAAAAAAATAGAGTTTTTTACGGGCCCGTAGCTTTTAGCAAAGCCAAAGATGCAAGAATGTGCTCTAGCTCTGCAAAGATCTAAAGAAGAAGCTATTTTGGCAAAACTTCACCTTTTTGTTTTAGGCAGTATAGCTCTTACCCCTACAGGTCGGTAGCGCTTACCTTTTCTGAAAATTCCGATCTCTACATATGTAGTTTACACAACCAACAAATAATATGCTTAATTTGAAGCTCTTAATTGAGAAATACTTTTGACATACATACTTGATCATCTATTGTGTTCAATTTTATTAAAATTTCAGATTTTGACTAAAGCATTTCATTGTTCTTGTTCCGAATCGAATGGCAAAATATTGTTTGAGTAAGCATTGGAGCCTAACTTTTTTTATTCCCAAAATTCTTTGCATTTAAAGAGAAGCCCAGTAAGCGGTTGACATGCAAGAAAAAGTTCAAAATCCAACGCAAAGTCCGGGAACACTCGCGCAAACTACGCAAATTGTCCAAAGGTGGGAAACGGATTTAGACTAAAAATTGGAATGTTTAACAAATTTCGGTTTTTTTTTTCTGAAAATTTTTGTTTAGAGTCTGAACGGAAGAAGAAATCTGACAAGCCAGTTTCTGTGCCCAACAAATGCCCGTTCAAGGAGGAGCTGTTGATGGAGGCGGAACAGAAACGTGCAGAATTGAAGGTATTGATTTTATGGGTTTTTCGATTTTGCAAATTTCTTAATTTTAGACGTTGGAAACGGAAGCGAAAAGCCCGACAAAAAATTGCCAAGACGAGCGGCAAAAAAACGCAACAGACGAAACGGAAGGCGAAAACGGACGACACGTCCATTGAGGCGTTGGCAAAACGGGCGAACAACGATGAAGTAAATTTGGGGCACGAGTCTGTTTATGGAGATGAACTCCGAGCAGTTCAGAGCAGAACTTTTGGATTTTTCCCATTACGTCTCATGGGAAATTCCAAATTTTTTCGGTCTTTGCCAATTTCGTTTACCTACCCCCAAGTATTGGGTAATTGCCGGGCCGAAAACTGGCATATTTGAAAAAGCTTCATTAGCCTACCCGTTTAAATATCTAAAGAATTAAAAAAATGAACAGGTCGATTACAATGCTAACCGAGTTCTGGCCGAAATGCTTCCCGAAAAAACAAACAATGCCGATGCGGACGGTGCCAAATCGGTGCGTTCATTCGCCGCTGAAGTCCGACGGACCATCGAAAATGCGGATATTATTATTGAGGTTATCTTTTCAAGAAAATTTGTATTTTTAAAGAAAAAAAATTTTTAAATTAATTTTTAGGTGTTGGACGCTCGTGACCCGTTCGGGAGTCGCAGTGATCAGATTGAAAAGCTGGTGATCGAAAGTGGCAAACGGCTTGTGCTGTTGCTGAACAAAATTGATTTGGTGCCGCGCGAGAACCTGCTCAAATGGTTAGCCCATCTACGACAGCAGTTGCCCACCATCGCCTTCAAGGCGTCCACGCAAGAGCAGAACCAGAAATTGGTTGGTTGGACCTTGAATGCTAAAAAAATACTTTTTAAATTACGCGACATTGTCTGCCCATCATCAACTTCAAGACGGTCACAAAAAATTAATAATAGATTTTAGTTGGGCAGATCGTGAATTCGACATTTTTTTTTGAGAAAATCACCATTTGAAAGTTAAGGGTTTTTTTTTCATTATTTTGGGGTAAAATTTTGGCATTTTTCTTTTTTATTTTGTAAATTTTAGTCTTGGATAGTGAATGAATGATATGTTTAGGGGCGCTACCAAACTTCGAATTTGTCCAACACTTTTTCCGCCAAATGCATTGGCGCTGATTTGGTGATGAAACTGTTGGGCAACTATTGTCGCAACAAGGACATCAAAACGTCCATTCGAGTGGGCATTGTTGGTACGTTTTGAAAGGTTTTTTAAAGTTTGAAGAACGGACTTTTTTATAAATGAATTGGTTTTTGTGGGGTTTGAAAAGGTTTTGGTTTAATTAAGGTCGCATGCGCTACACCGATTGTTTCGGATTTAAATTTTTTCGTTTATTGTAACTAAAATTTCTCTGAAATTTGGAGCTTGAAGGCGAACCTTTAGCTCAAAATCTCGAGTTGGGGTTCGAGATTGCGCCTTATTTAAATGATTGGGCAAATATGCGTGGAAAAACTGAACTTTTTAATCCAAACTTGTTAAAGTTCAAAAACGGATATTTACAAATTGCAGCAAAAAAATGATTTAAAATTTTAATTGTATAATTTAGTGTTAAAATTTGTGTTATTTTAGGTTTTCCGAATGTGGGCAAATCCAGTGTGATCAACAGTTTGAAACGGCGGAAGTGCTGCCAGACGGGTGCCTTGCCGGGTCTGACGAGGTTCGTGAAAATAAATTTAAGATTATTTTCCACTTTTTATGATTGTTAAATGTTCATTTTCCCTCAAAAAAAATAGTGTCCAAAAATCCGCCATTTGTTCAGACAACTCCAGGAGGTGGAGTTGGACAAGCACATCCGTCTGATCGACTCGCCTGGCGTTGTGTTGGCGCCCAAGGGCACGCTGAACGACGCGGCGGAACTGTCACTGCGCAACGCCGTCCGTGTGGACAGTCTGGTCGATCCGATCAGTCCGGTCAATGCGATTCTCCGTCGATGCTCCATCAAAACGGTTTGCGCTTTTGGTTTTGGGTTTCCAACTTTAAATTTGACACAACAAACTTTCAATTCTCACACAAATTTTTGCATCCAAAATCTAAAAAAAAAATTTTGTCTATTCGCTCCGGTAAAGATTTTGGCTTCAACAAATTCAAAAATTTTGTTTTTAGTCTTTTTGTGTGTATTTTTTTCTATATTTTTTTGTTGCTGTTCAGTTGATGCTCCATTATGGCATTCCTCAATTTGACGACTGTGACCAATTCCTTGCACTTTTGTCACGTCGTTTTGGTCGACTGAAGAAGGGCGGACGGCCGAACCTGATCGCTTCGGCAAAACAGGTCACAGCCGCACACGAAAAATAAAATTGCTGAATATTATGAAATTTTAAGAAAAATAAATTATGGTTCAAGAAACCGCGACTAAAAAAGTTGCAATAAAATGACCAAAAACCATATTTTTTTTGTGACCGATTTAAAAGTTTTTTTGGCCAGTTCAAAGATGCAGACGGAAATTGTTATAAAATCACAGTTTTTGTTGAGAAAAATGATTCGAAAATTTAAAAAATAGGCCTAAATTTGTTTACAAATTAAGGTGTTGAAAGATTGGAACAGCGGAAAGTTGCGCTACTACACGGAACCGCCAGAGCAAACGTCCCCCGGAGGCGACAATAATTCACTTGAAAATGCCACCGAAATTGTTGCCGCGTTCTCCAAGGAGTTCGATCTGGACGCGTTGGAGCAAGACATCCGCGTGCTCGTTGACGGTCTGTGGGGGAACCCCGGCATGGGCGGGGTCGGCTTGGGGGGCTGCGAACAAATTTTAAAAATTATTGAAAAAATTTTTCTTGATTTCTTTGGACTTACAATATTTCCAGACCAAAGAGTTTGAATTGTTTGGGAAAACAAAATATGCAAATTTATGTTTCCAAATGAAACCCCCTCATTGGTTTTGTTTTCTTTAAGTATTAAGACTATTTTCAGCAAGTTAGACTTACCAATTTAAAACTCAGAATATTCGAAGAAACTCAAAAAAAAAAATTCCGTTTAGCCATTCCGCAAGATGCAATGGCGGTGGACACGCCGTACGACCCAACTCTGTCGGCACTTTCGTCTGCGCAAAGCGGTGGTGGTGCCGGCGATGGCAATGCCGAGATGGAGACGGACCAGAAACACGGAGGAGGAGGCGGCAGCTTTGTCGTCGTTAGTGGGCGAGTGGTGCCACCTGCTGAAGAGGGCGGGTCCAGCAGCAACATGGACACAACACCGGGCGGACATGGCACAGTAAACTCCTTTAATTCATTGCTTTAAGGAAGTTTAAGTTGCAAAATGAAATTTGGCGTTTGTCATTTTGGTTTTTAAAAACTTAAAAATTCTGATTTAAAACTAAAATAAAAATTAGGTATTGAATTTTTCGTTTTAAAATACACTTAAAAACAGGCAAATGTCCGTGGGACGCCATTATTGCCCAATTCATTGTCGTTGGGTGAGGGCAATGTGCAGCTGAACAGTGCCATCCGGAAGGCGGTGAAGAAGCGCAAAAAGGGTCAACAAAAAATGGGTGAGAATTTTATAAAAATATTTTTTACATTGAGAGAGCCCTGCTAGGCGTCCGTCGATGAAATTTTTTTTTGTAAAATTTTGTTTATTTTTCAGCAAAACGTGCCGAAAAACTTGCTGGCCAATTGAGTGAACGGATGGAATTTTGAAGAAAAAATGTGCCCATTTGTCATTTAAACGATGTTTTCATTGTTGTTGAATTTTTTTTTAGTTAGATCAACAAAATTTATTCCTATGACAGAACATTTATTTCATAACGGATTGTTTATAACCGTTTTTTTTTGTTTTTATGTTTCAATTTCAAAGCGTTTACTTGTCGAACTCGTGGTCAGGCAACGGTTGGGGGAATTCCCATTTTTTTGCCTTTAAAAACGTGCCCTTCCAACACGGGCACACATCACATAACGACGCATGGAATTGGCCACTATGCCGCATCATTCGTCTACGATAAGCGCCACCGTTGGCACTTTCTCTCCGGACGCTTCTGGTGATGATGGACCTCCTGCTGCTGCTCCTGGTCCTGCTACAGCAGCTGGCTCATCTTCTCGCGCACCCGTGACGAGCAGCGGGAACGGACAACAGCGCCAGCATTTGCAAAGCGGGGGTGTTGTTGAAGCCGGTGCGGGCACCGCGCGCGTCAGACGGCATGAGGTGGTACTGCAGTAATAGGAGACGGAAAAGCGTAAAATAAACGCGCAGATTTTTTTGGCATTGATCTTTAAAGAGCAGCTCGAAAGAATGTGGACTGAATTGGGCAATCTTGAGGAAATTTTTTTTGTTGGTGCGATTTATTTCGATTTCTTTGTCGGTGCCTGGCGGCTGACGGACGCCATGTTACAAATTCAAATTTCAGTTTATATAATGCAATTTAATTACTTCAATTTACTCAATAGCAACCGCACAAATCGGCCTCCGACTCGCGCGTTGCTGCGCTTGTGGCCGATGCGCGAGAGGGTGCCGCCGACAACAGAGACGGCGCTGATGAACTTGGTTGGCACTTTTAACACAAAAAAAAAAACTGGAACTGCCACTGGTTCAAGCCGTCCAGAAACATGGAGGAATTGTGGAATTTGATGGCACATTTTTGTTATTCTTTAGGTGATGAATACGATGCACTTAAATATGGCGCTTCCCATGTTGTGCATTTGTTTGTGCCGGGTAAGTACTTTTTGACACCGTTTTACACCAGTTTGGGACTCAAACAAAAAAGTTTTTGTTTTATTGAAAAAATTGATAAAAACCGTTTTGGAGCGAACCCAAATGATAGGGAAATCGTTTAAATTAAAAAGTGCCAATTTTAGTGTCTCTTTGTATGGCCGTTGTTATTCTGGCGGTCAAGACGGTCGGCTTCTTCTCCGAAAAGGACGGCCATTATTTGTAAGCTTTTTGCTTTTTATTGATCCAAAATTTTGATCACGGCTTACGATCGCTAGGAATAACATTGATCGGATTATACTGAACGATCTTGATCATGTTCTTGTTGGCTCGTGATCGGATTTAAGCTTAATCCATCACCTGATCTGAGCCGTGATCTGGTCCCGCTTTTTGTTGTTTTATGTCTGAAATCTTAAACATTCGATTGGATTTATTGTTTGCTTTAACATAATCCGTCATGTTCAGGCCGTACACTCCGTTCCACAGCGACACTGAGGATACCGGCACACTTTTGGTCCAATCAATCGGCAACGCTCTCGTCATGCTCGCATTTGTGGTCAAAATTTTATCAACATTTTTTTATTAGAATACTTTCTTTTTTATTTAGTTTTTGCAATTAAATTTTTGAAGATTATGGTTAAACAACAACAAAATTAAGGTTATCGTGACGGTCATGCTGGTTCTGCTCTACTACTATCGCTTCTACAAGGTTAATTAATGTACACCAAACAAATGTCTTTAAAGTTTAAACAAACCATTTTTAGGTCATTTATGGATGGCTTGTTCTGAGCACTGTCGGATTGCTTACCACGTTCAGCTTCACCTTTGTTTAGTGAGTCAAGCCAAATAAAACAAAAAAAAAATTTTTTTTTTTTCTAAAATTGCATATTTTTTTAATCCTGCTGCCATTTCCAAAAATTATGGAAAAAAGCCTTTTGTATTGATTGAATGAATTGCTTACTTTTTTTTTGTTGATTTTCGAGCCGATAGGCGTTTGAAAATGGAAAAATTTGCCGTTTGGCGGTGGGTAATTTTTTTTTTGTTTTTTTAAATTTCCCAATTTTTCTGTAAACATTTTCAATTTATCCTTCTGCGTACGCCGCTCGCTGTAGGGAGTTAATAAATTGCGGACACGGGTTTCTGCGTTTTTTAATGATGGAAAAGAGACGGGTGGCTTCTAATTCTTAAATGATTGACTTTGCCACCAAAATTGGCAACAACAACAAAAATGTTCTTAATTAATTTTGATTGTTTTTTTAGTGAATTTCTTAATCAATTGTTGATTGTTTCAGTGAAGTGTTCAAGAACTACAACATTCCGCTGGACTATCTGAGCTTGATCTTTTTTTTATGGAATTGTCCGTTATTCGTCGGGATTTTTTTTCTTAAAACAACAATTTTAGGGAGTATAGTCGGCATGGTCTGCATACATTGGAAGGGTCCACTGATGCTGCAACAAGTCCTGTTGTTATTTACCCAAATATAAAGTTTTACACGTACTGTACAATGTACAATAAAGATATGCCCCCGAGGGGATGATGAGTAGGCAAATTGCCGAACATGGACTTTCGGGTCACGAAATGCAAGAACATTTTGAACTCTTTTGAGTCCACATTTTTTTCTTTGAAATTAATTGGTTTATTCCCTCTCGCCCTCTTCGCTCGGAACAACCCTCAAACTCGGGACCGTTTATTGCATGAATTTTGGGTGTGGGAAATGTTTATGAAGAAAATATTTTTTAACAAAAAAAATCCTATTTTTCTCAAATTTGGAAAACTTTTTTTAAAAAACGGGCTTAATCAGGATGATTAAAGATCTAATTAATAATGATTGCTTTTTTTTTTAGTTCTATTTGATTTTCGTGTCTGCTTTGATGGCGCTGTTGTTCATCAAATATTTGCCGGATTGGTCCGTTTGGACAGTGCTGGCCATGCTGTCCATTTGGGTGTCGTTTTTTATTTTAGCAATTTTAAACCAAAAGAAATTTAAGAAACTGTTTATTTGGACTCAAAATTAAATGTTTCATTTTTTGTGGGGATTTTTGGTGCCATAAATTGAAATACGACATTCATTTTATCTAATTTCGAACTCCCCCCCTCCAGCCCTAAACTGAACAAAATGTGTCTGGGTGGGCAAAACTCGTTGGCTTTCTTGGCCGTAAATTGAAAAAAATTGCTTTAAAATTTTTGGGCTTTTGGTTATCAAAGTTTTGAATTTAAGAATTTGGCGAATTTTAAATGCCAATTTATTGTATGTAATTTCAGGACTTGGTCGCCGTCCTTTGCCCAAAGGGCCCTCTGCGAATTCTCGTCGAAACAACCCAAGAACGCAATGAAGCCATTTTGCCAGCACTTGTTTATTCGTGTGCGTTTAAATATTTGATTCTAATAATAAATATGTTAAAAATTGCTAAATTTATTACAAAACTTCATATTCATCATGACCACCAGTTCATATGATTGGAATTGGATTATGATCGATCAGACCAATGACATAAGTGCTTAACTAAATGGCATGTCAAATGACAGCTTTTGGGTTCAGGCCTTGATTGATTGATTGATTGTTTGTTGGTTTGACTGATCAGATCACCTGACGTGTTTTTGTCACATTTCTAGTTCCCATATTCTATCCCCACCCCAACCGTTTTTGAATCGTTGGGGATTGATCGGAGATCCCGATCGAGCATTCTTCAATCCCCACTGCATCGGGAACCGTCGAGATTTTTTCGGTATCCCTTGGGATTAAATTCGTGATCCCAACCGAGCCTTTTTTTAAAAAATTATTCGGGATCCTTGAAACTGCACATTCACACATTTGTGCTGAGTGAACGGATCAGATTAATCTCTTTGTCTCCAAATTTAAAAAAAAGACTTTTTAGCCACCATTCTGTACGCCTACGTCATTTACGGTGTTGTTGCCGCCGCCACCGGTGCTGGCGGCAATAATGGAAATAATGGTGATCAACTGCAACAGCAGCCGCCGCCGTTGGAAGAGGAAGAGCGGTATAGCATAAACAACGCCGCAGGTGCCAAACGACCGATTAAACCGTCATTAATTTACGAAATTTTAATCCAATTTTTAAGGCAGCCAAAACCTGAGTGCCGTCGATCAACATCAGACCAACGCCGCAGGGGTAGGTCAAAATCTTTGACATTTCACTTCCGAAATTGTTATTATTTTGTCGCTTCCGGGAATCCCGGTGATGCCGAATTTTAGAACGTTTTTTCTGGTATCAAGATTCTGGAATTTTCTGGGTTTTTTGCTCAAAACTCCCGAGCTCTCGTCAGAACTGGGGGGGGGGGGGGGAGTTTGCTTTTTGTATGACTCATTCCTTAACATTATTTTTAACTCAGTCCATCTTTTGGCTTTTTCCGATTACAAAAACATTTTGAAGGGTGACGGGTCGGCCTCATCAACAACGGACGCGGCGCTGTTGCTGCCGCGCTCGACCGGGTTTGGTGTTGACGCCGTCACGACCAGCGAAATTGCAGCAGCGTCTTCGTCGTCGACGACAACGATGGCAGCCACAGCAGTGGTGGTGCATCAACGGCGTGGCCGTTCAACGGGCACTTCAGGTGTCGTTTGACTATTTATTTTAAATTTTTTTAAAAAGAAATTTGCCATTTATTTTTATAATGTGAAAATCGTCGGGTTTACACTCATTCGTACTGACTGCACAATGTTTGTTTTACAGACGACAGTGCTAACACGTTGCTCACCACTGTGCTGACCGGTGGCAGTGTTGGCGAGCAGCGCACGCGGACCGTTTCGTCGTCAGGGCCACCACCAGCAGCACCGGACCTGCACCGCACCGCGCACGTCGCGCTCGCGTTCACCGCGCCATCCGGCATCTGAACACGGCGTGCAGTCGGCGGGCACCGGTGGTGCTACCGCTACGGTTATGTCGGAGGAAGAGCGTGCGTTTGGCGTTGTGTTTGGGTGTCTTTTAATTTAATTTGTTTGTTTCAGGTGGCGTTAAACTTGGACTGGGCGACTTCATCTTTTACAGTGTGTTGGTGGGCAAGGCGAGCAGTTACGGCGATTGGAACGTGACCATTGCGTGTTATGTGGCCATTTTGGTGGTCAGTGCGCGCATTTTATACAAAATTTTATTATATATTTTCCCGATTCAAGGCTATACTTTTTCAAAAAATATATTTTTAAGTTTGGATCCTTAGTAATTTGTCCTTAATGTAAGGCCTTTAATTTTGCACATCTTTGGATTTGTCTCCATTTTTGTGTCCAAAACTTTGCAGGGCCTCGCCTTCACGCTGATGTTGTTGGCGCTGTTTCGCAAGGCGTTGCCTGCGCTGCCCATCTCCATCTTCAGCGGCATCATTTTCTTTTTTGCCACCCGATTGTTGATCACGCCGTTCCTTGACTGCGTTAGTGTTCGACAGATTTTGTTGTGATCCCCCCCCCCCCCCCAAGCACATATCGATTTATTGATTGATTGATTTTTGGTATTTTAATTATATTCACGGTTTTTTAAATGTCTTTTGGGGGAGGGCGGGCACTCAAGTTTGTTGTGCTATTTGCTCTTTTTTTGTGTGACTTTGACAACCAACAAATTGTGCGCCACCATTTTTCCATAAATTTATTTATTTTCTTTTTTTTTGCTTATTAAATTCGGCCGTTCTTCGTCTGTTAATGATGATGTGTATCTGTTTTTTTAGCTTCCACTTTGTCCACAAATTTTATCTAAAGTTTTGGAACACATTTTTGGACTTATTCGTCGACAATTTTCATCAATTTAAAAATTGCTTTTTTATAATACATCTTTGGTTGTCCATGCTATCCGATCTCTAATTAAAATAAATGGTACTCTCTGCTAATGGTGGTTCGTCTAGGACTAACGGATGGACCTGTCTGAACAGACAATGGACAGACCGGGCATATTGATTGCTTTCCAATTCTTTCAAAGGGTTTACACCTTTAACACCTCCCACCCGCCGCTTCCCCCGTTATCACCGTTTTTCTTTGCTGGATGGAATCAGACCGCGGCGGTGTGAAACATTACGACGACGACAATGGCCATTTGTTAGCGATCAAATCACCGGAGGCGGCGGAACAAAAAGCGACGGGAAAACAGCACAAGAAGAACATTTACATGCGCAAGAAGATGGGCGAGGAACGGCGGCAGCAGCAGCACAACAACAATGCTGAATGTGGGGCAAACGACGATTTGGTAAACATTGGACGACGGCACAACAAATCAGCGACGGTTGGCACGCCGCGCAGAGACGACGATGATAGGTCTGGCAAAGTTCGGCAGGTGGGTGGTGTGGGGTTGTGATCAAATGTTGTGCAGCGGGTCGGGAAAAGTTTTGGGTTCATCCCCCCCCCCCACCAAAAATGCCGGTTTGATCTTTCGATGGGTTTCGGCACGGCAACCGGTCCAAAGGTCGAATGCTTTATAACTTTATGGACCTGACCTAGAAATTATACCATCTGAAAGCTCTCGATGGGGAGAGAAGCAATTAGTAAGCAAAAACTAAGCGATCGGATAATTATGAAAGAAGTTATGGCCAGAACCTCCAAAAATGGTCATTTTTTGAGTTTTTTACCTTTTTGGCCATAACTTTTTACGCATTTTCCAATCGCAAAGCTTAAGCGTAATGATAACGCTTCTCATCGCAAGCTTTCATTTTGGTATTATGTCCAATCTAATTGACTTAGTTGAACGTTATACATAAACATTCGACCGTCGGGCCGGACGCGTTCGGCACAAATTGATTTGATTGTGTACATATATTTGGTGCCATTCATTCATTCAGTTTGTCGTCAATTTTGTTGTTATTATTGGCGTCGCGGTGTCCTGGGCTTTGGCTGTACAGTTCCGCAAGTCGACGTTGGTGATCGACCCGAACCATTTCTATGCACCGTTCTCATTGGTGCGTGCTCTTTTTTTTGGGTGGCAACGGCATTTTGATTGGCCTGGCATTTTTCAACATTTATAATCAATTAACCATTAAACGAGAAATCTAATGATGTGGTAAAATTGCCTGAACCCTGTCGATGCGTCTGCAGTGACCAGGGCTGATATTTTAATCAATGATATCCGGGGAGGCCAGAATGACCGGTTTTATGGCAAATGCCATAATTTTGGAAATTTGCCATATTTCCTCACACTTGCCATAATTTTCTCCTTTTTTGAGGGAAAAATAAAAATTTCCCGAAAATTTCTGTTCATTTTCGAAACTTGGTATAGAAACAAAATGACCTTTTGAAACACGGCAAAAGCTATTGTACATAATGAGAAGTACGGTTACACGCAATAAATCAGATTTTTATTGCTTTTTTATGTTTTATTTATCGAAAAACGAATGTTAAAAATGCCATATTTTTGACCCTCCCGATGCCATAAAAATGCAGTTGCCCATATTTTTCTCGAAGGTGATTTGGCCTCCCTGACGGCATTTAAAACATAAAAAGCTGTTAATCAAAAGCGGGGCACTGATCAGCGATTTGGTGGCACTTTTTTGTAAATTTTTTAAGTCACTGATCATTAATCATTATTATTTATGTTAAGGCAAAAAATGATTGATTTAGGTGTGGTTCAGCACTTTGTTCATGAACACTTTGTTTGCCCGTTTTTCTGCTCTACTGCATTTGTGTCGGGAAAGAATGTCCAACAGGAACAACGAAATGCGCTCAAAGTGCTGCACACTGCACAGGGCCATTTCGGCATTTTGTGTGTGAATTTTTTTTAAACAAAATTTTTCAATCGATCAATAATCAAGCGGTGATCAGAGATCACGATCGAATTTTATTGATTAGGTACAACACTTGACACCGGTTTTATGATTCCTGATCGATTTTTCAGTGATAGGCGTTCTAATACATATTCCTTGGGCAACAAAATTAATTATTTTAAAACAAAATCAAATAATTTGAAAATATGTTTAAATAAATTAAGATGATTTTAAAACTCAATTCTTTGTGAAACTTTAAAACTTATTAATAATTTTTTTTTAAATTTTTCGTTCTTGTTTTATAAAAACTTTGTCGATTTTTAAACTAAAAAATCTGCTATGAATATAAATTAATAAAAGAAATTATTTAAAAATTAATTGATTTATTTTTTATCACTAATTTATCGAAAATAAACCGTTAACCCCGCCTCGAGTTGGGGTTAAGAATCCTTAAGAAAAAATAAACCCGGGTTAGATGAGCACCCCAAAAGACGAGAAACTCGGGTTAACGAGCATTAATCCGGGTTAAGAACCCAAAGACGAGCACCCCAATCCTCTATCGTTAACCCGGGTTTAGGCCCGTTAACCCGGGTTTAGCACTTAACTCGAAGACGAGCACCAGGCCCCTGATCAGATAAATCTCCAGCAGTTGTCAGAGGGATCAAATAAATAATGATTCTCTTTGTTTTTTGTTAAGGCATTCTCTGCTCAAACCGTTGCTTTTCCTTGCCCTGTGGACCAGCATCAATTATGCGTACGCGCAAGCGTTGGGACTGATCTCGGCCGGTGCCGCGTCGTCCATTATGAGCGCCAGCACAGCGCTCGTGTGGATTTTGGGCTGGATTTTGTTGAGAGAGCGATTTTCGGCACTGAAAGTTGGCGGCGAGAAAGTTTCAAGAATTTTTTTATGCAAATTTTTGCGCAGTTTGTCGCTGTTTTGTTGGCAATGGCCGGCGTTGTGGTGGTCGCAATGGACAACGAATTTGCCGCAAACAATTTGGGCATTTGTCTGGCGGTTTTAAGCACAGTGATCGCCGCTTTTTATAAGGTGGGAGGTTTTGATGGGCGATCGACGGCATTTTTAGTCTAATTCCGGCATTTGCTTACCCACAAATTCCTTAAATTTTTAAGAAAATTTCTTTTCTCGATGCTCAAAAGGCCCTCCATGGCCAATGCATTCACAAACCGTATTTTGCGGGGCCGAGCCGTCCAAAAACAAAAATAATTCCGTCTCGAGTCTCGGTACTACTAATGCTCGATCTCGAGTCTCGGTGCTAATGCGCGGTCTCGAGTCTCGGTGCCAATGCTCGATCTCGAGTCTCAGTGCTAATGCGCGGTCTCGAGAAGGCACTCCATTGATGAATGTGTGCCGGATTTATATGAATTCGGATTTCTTTACAATGATTTTTGATTAACTAGTTGAACACCAATCACCTTTCAGAAAAAAAAAATTCTTAAAAATCGGTCCCTTCAAAAGGTTTTGTTCAAATTGTGCGTCGGCAATGCCTCACTTGGCCAAGTGTCACTGTTCATGACCGTTCTCGGTGTGCTCAACCTGGTGTTGAACACAATGGTCGCGGTTGTTCTGCTCCAGCTCGGGTTTGATCACATCGAATGGGATCACGTTCCATGGTCACCGTTGATCGGTTCCGCACTGCTTGGACTTGGTGAATGGCGGCGACAAACTGTTCCCGAAAAGATTATGCTTCTCAAATTTTTTGTCAGTTTTCAATTTTCTTCTCAACTTTGGCATCGCACTGCTCGACCCGTTGGTCGTTTCGATTGGGATGCTGTTCGGCATGCCGTTGAGCGCGTGTAAGAAATGCCACTCAATTTTGTTTTTTGAGTTTCAGTGCTCTGGTAGTATTTTGTTTAAACTTCAACCAAATTAAAACCTTTCAGAAAGTTAGAATTTTTCAAACACCGGGGTTTCGAGCATTTTTGGGATTTTTTTCTTCTAAAACTCGTAGGTTAAGAGTCGTTCGATCAATTTAAAAGCTTCGCATTACATGTACCATATTACATAGAGATCAAGCCGGGCCCTGGAACCGGTTTTAGAAAATCCGGGTTTCGAACTTCGGTCTGTCTCCCGTTTTCGGAATTTTTTTTACACGGATTCTATGTTTTCTCCTAGTTTTGGCGATGCGTCCTTTTTAAATTTAAAGTATTTTTGAGTGTTTAATTTTTTGTTGTTGTTGAAGGCATCGACTTTCTGTTCGCGCACTGCCGATCAGTGCCTTCTTCCTTGTCGGCTCATTGCTAATTACCATTTCCTTTGTGCTAATTGCTTTTCCGATTGAATTGGGCATTCGGAAAATGTTCTGTTCGGCAACAGCCAACAACAAAACTTCTGCTGCTGAAAGCATTGAAGAAGAGAGCTCTTCGGAAAAGGAATGCGAAGAAACGCCATTTCATCATTGAAGAAGAATCGGAGCCTAACCATTTTTTTATTTTTGTTTATTTTATAATTAGTTTTTAAAGCAACTGAATTTTTTCACACATTTTGATTTGCAATAAATTTTGTTTTTATTGCCCCCGGTTTGCGTATGAAGCTTGCACAAAGCTGAAAGTCCTGTCCAGGCCTGAGTTTTAGCCGCATTTTGTGGTTTAGTTATGATAAGGGGTTTTTTGGGCTTTTTAAAATTTAATTCATTTTTGATTAGTAATTTCGCTGCCCCAAAAAAATCTAGGTATTTATTTTGTTTTGCGATCTATTCTGGCGTTGCTTGGTCCCAAATGAGCGGCCGCGACCGCCTTACCGATTTTGAATCATAAAATATGAAAATCATTAAAATATTTATTTATTGATGGAATATGTTAATCAATCAGTTCTCCCTCTCTTGCCCCTCCTCATTCCACCACTGCCTATTTGTCTTCATTTCCACTGATCGAAGCCGCTAAATTAAGAAAAATTAGTGAAAATATATAAAGCCACGAAAAGCGAGGAAAAGGGCGCTGAATGTAGCAATTATTGAGCAATAAATAAACTCACCCATTGTCGAAGGGCTCCTCAGAAACCGGGAAATCATCCCTGGGGAGCTTCTTCGGCGACTGACTAAAAAGAAAACATTTCTTAAGAAAATGGTTAAAATAATTTCAAAATAATTTTCCCGGCGGCGCTTATCCCTACTAGAGACCGACAAAATCAAATTTGCGGATCCTGTCGCAGGATTGGAAGTTCAAAATTTTTTGCAGGATCGGATCCTGCGGGATTAATCCTGCAAAAGCCCAAAAAGTGCAGGATTGCGGACCGGATCCTGCAAAATCCTGCGCAGGATCCGGTCCTGCGCCGGACTCTAATCCCTACCCGTCGCTGATGTTGTTGTCGTTGAACTCGATGGAGATGTGATTCCGCTTATACCAAAAGTCATGTGCCTCCTTTTCCCACTTGGCCCATTTGTCCTCGTCGCGTTCAATCGGACAACGAGTCAACAGCCAATGGATTTCGTTGAGGCGTCGCAAAACCAATCGCTGCCCCGTCAAATTGTTCAACAGTTCGAATGGCACCATGTCGAAAAAAAAGCAATCACGAATTATGATGATGAAAGTCAAAGGACCGGCCAAACTGATCAAATTGGCACGATTGTTCAAAAATGCCTAAAACGAAATAAAGTAATTTAAAGCAAAATGCCATTCAAAAGATCACCCGTTTAAGTCCCTCTATTCCTATCGGACAACAATTGCAGTACAACACCTTCGGAAGTCCATCCCAGCGGGGCGTATGCAACCAGTTGGTCAAAGCTGTTCAGAAGAAGAAATCGAACAAAACATATACCAATCGACTCCTCTCGGTCTGCAATGTAAGAAACCGGAAAAAAAATTTTGGGCAACCATTCCCTGAAGAGTTACAGACCTTGGGACTGAAGTGTCTTTTCACTGGGGACTCAGTTATCCACTGATTAAAAATGGGGAAAATCACTCATATTGGCTTTCAAAATTACGAATTCGTCAATAGAAACTAGAGTAGGCCGGGATCGGGATTGGGCGGGACTATCCCGGTTTTTGGAACCCCGATCCCGGTCCCGGTATTTGAAAAGTCGTAATCCCGATCCCGAACCGGTAAATCGTAATCCCGATCCCGGTTTTTGAAAAGTCGTAATCCCGATCCCGAGCCCAGTAGGGTCGGGATTAATCGGGATAAAAATGCAACCCTAAGAATGGGATTTGAGGCAATAAATAGAAGTTTTTTTTTTCGGATTCTTACATTGCAGACCGAGAGGAGTCGATTGGTGTATATGTTTTGTTCGCGCTATTACCGATATTTTTCGAAACGTAAGGATTGCCATCGACCGGGAACTCGAGAAAAGACCAAATGGATTGAATACATCGGAGGTTTGCACAGTTGCTAATAAAAATCGTCTGGCGCGAATTGTCGAAGTAGTAGGCACCCAACACAAAACCCCAAATTTTGTCACTTGATCAACGGCGAAATCTCTTGCCAAATCTTTTCCCAACTGCGGATTTGGTCGTTGCCTGTGTCAATGGAAAGTTTGATCCCTTTGGAGTCGAAAAGTCGACGAATGCTTCGAAGAAATTCGATGACATTTTGGTCGTAGTAACTAAATGCATTATGTAAAAATAAATTGGTAATACTACTCTAGTTTGTACGGACGGAGGACGATTCGTTCCCGGCCGATTCGTTCACCCCCGATTCGTTCCCCTTTTCAACAGTTTTTTTGTTATAACTTTTTTCAAAGCTAACCTAATCAAACATTTTTGGTATCATTCAAAAGCTTAGGAGGAGGAGAAGCTAAAAGCAAAAACTAAGCGATTGAACAAATCTCAAAAAAGTTATGGCCAATTGTGGCCAAAAAAGTGTTTTCTGGCCATAACTTTTTTGAGATTTGGCCAATCGCTTAGCTTTTACTTTTGCAAGCATCTACTAGTTGTAAGCTTTCGAATGACAACGAAAATGTTTCATTCGGTTAGATTTGAAAGAAGTTATAATGAAAAAACTTTTGAAAAGAGAACGAATCGGGGGTGAACGAATCGGCCGGGAACGAATCGTCTTTTTACCGTTTGTACTACCCCCCCCCCTTTTTTCAAAAAATAATTTTTTTAAATGTCCATAAAGATGCCTTCGAACCCCGGATCCGAATTCGAACATTTTTGGAAAATTCAAAATTTACAAAAATTAATTTTAGCCTCAAAATAATTCAAAAAAGCACAAAGTTACAACGCAAAACCAAGTAATGATCGGATTTATGCTTTTTGAATGAGTTGAGGCTAAAATTAATTTTTGGTAAACTTTGAATTTTCCAAAAATTGCGGAGTTCGAAATTGGTTAAAATGGATGGCGGCAGATTCGATTCTACACCCCAGAATAACCCTATAAAGCCTTCTTTATGGACTTTAAAAAAAAATTATTTTTTGACAAAAAGGGGGGGGGGGGTATTATCAATAAATTTAAAGGCTGAGAAAGACCGTATCCGAATGTGTTCGAATCCGATCACGTTGTTTGGAAGCGGTTCTTGCGGAATTGACAGACGGCGCTCGACTTTGTCATTGCCAACAATTTTGACAATTTCTGCGCCATTTCCGTCAGTTGCGCGACGAATATCCAAAAAACCCAACGACCATTCCTTCGTCCTGAAATGGGCGTCCACCAAAAGTTCAAATCGATCGCTGAGAAGCGCCACTTTCAGTCCGAGCACAAAATGTCCACAGAATTTGAAGACGCCGAACAAAACGTCGTCGCAAATGAAACTAAAAAAATTCGATTTAAATGCGTTCGATTTAAATGCGGTGAATGAATGCAAATAAAGAAATGCCGATATGACAAGTCCCCCCCCCCCCCCCATTTTGTTAAAATTAGTCAAAAACCCGCACAATTTTCTCGTTATGGCGCGAAGGCAATTTCATTTTGAGGACGCCCGGGGGGGGCGGCAAAACCCACATGTTTTTCATTTGTTTCGCCGCTTCTTTCGGATTGTCCGACATAATTCAAAATATTTTTATAATTCCAATGAGCTAAAAACTGATTTTAATAAAAAAAAGCACATTTAAGTTCTCGTTTGAATAAAAAAGACGTGGCCAAGTGATTGAACACTACTTCATCAATTAAAATTTCAGACTGAATTTCACTCGGAAATTTTGGATTTGGAACAGTCTAAGAACAGTTTATACTTCTGTTCTGTTCAAGCAGTCGGAACAGAAAAGGAACAGAACAGACAGGTTGTTCTAAGCCTTTAGAACAGAACAGCAACAGATTCAAAAAGAGAACGGAATCCGGTTAGATCCCCGATTCACGCACTGAGTAAAATTGAGTGGGGAGGGATTTTTTTGTCTTTAAACCAAGCCATGTATGAATTTGTTGAATAGAGCCATCATCTCTTTTTTACTCACTTTCCAAGTTTGTAAATGGCGGAGGAATGGCACAGAGTTGAAGGGTTGATCGCTTATATAGGGGGGGGGGGGGGATTTGCCTGAAAGTAAATTATGATTCATTAATAAGGGAAAATTGGCGGGGGAGGGGGGGAGGATTGACCTTTCATATGCAAACAATGGCGGAGGACATTGGGAATTTTGCCCGTTGAGATTGTGCCGAAAAAGGGAAACATTTTATCAAAGATTTATTTGTCCAACGGCAAAATAGGTAAGATGGGTGGGGAAATGAGGCAGTGTGTGCACGTACGGGACAAAGATAAATGAAATTTAAAAATATTCAAAACATAAAGTTCACTTTTACGATTTTAATTAAATCTCTACATCTTGAACGGAGCTTCGACGGTGCCGGTAGGCGTCGCCAGGGAAATTTCAGTTTAAATTGTGCCGACGTTTTGTTCGAAGCATTCACCTTTCTTTGTTCCCCGGCACATCATAAACATTAACTACGGCTCATTGCTTGCGGGGCCAATTATGTCAACGGATAGAAATCGGAAAATTTGGCGTCAGAAAAAGCTTGTTGGGCGATTTGGGTTCTGTTGGCTGTATTTGGTCCGTTTTAGTCCATTTTTTGGGGGTTTTAGCCCCGGCAAGCCCCTTTTAGACACTTTGTCCAAGTTGTCGACACTTTCTTCAAGTCAAAAACAATAAAACATAATTCACATACAAAAACATCGTTATAGTATTAAATGATAAAGCAGCAAATTCAACTTTTTTTAATTTAATTAATAAGGGGTTATAATTAAGGATCAGGGATGTTTCTGGAATTTTTCTAAGCATCCAAATTTCCCTCGTTTTTTGCCTTTTTGGGCCGGACCTTCATTTGCGTCAAGCAGCAGTCTGAAAGAAAATGAGACAAGCATGACAAAAAGGTCGCGTGATTTCTCGGTTCAAGACTCGAGACCGATACTCTCGAACAGCTCTAATGAGTAGTATTTAAAAAAAATTAAACTTTGGGGGAGAAGAAATACTCCAGTCCCATTTCATCTTTACCATTGATTTAACCGGATACTAAAAAATGTCCGGAATCTGGCATTTTACGCTGACAATTAATACCCCTTATTAATTAAATAAAGAAAGTTGAATTTGCTGCTTTATCATTTAATACTGTAACGTGTTTTTATGTGAGAGTTTAAATTACTAATGAATCAAATCAAACGCAATAAATCCCAAATTTCAGTTTCATTTGGGAAATGTTTAATTATTTTCAAAACAAAATAAAAAGATTTGAAATATTTTAATTAACTTGAGATGGTTTTAAAAAGCAATTTCTAATCAAAATAATTTTTTATTTCGTTTTTGTTTTACACAAACTTTGCCGATTTTTAAAAATTGATTTATTTTTCCACTAATTTATCGAAAATAAACCGTTAACCTGCCTTTGTCAAAAGCTTTGGTAGACGGTCACCAATTCCTCAAAAACCGATTCCAAACAAATTGATCGGATTCCAAAAAAGATCGGATTCCAAAAGTGATCGGATTACATAGCATTCAAAAAAATCAAGTCGTTTCCTTCTTAAAAAATTTATACAAATTTAATTATTTTTGAGTTTTTAATTACATCGACCAATCCGTCATCAAATTCCTTGAACGCATTTGCCGCCTTTTCGACTCGTCCGGGAAACAATGAAAATGTATTGTGAAATATAAATTACCGGTGCTGAGGTTTGGGTAAATAAAGAAAAGCAGAAGATGAATTGGAAGACAATTCATTTTTTAGTAAGTTTTTGTCTAAATATCAAATATCATATTTTGAGATTGTTTACCGATTCTCATCAAATATTTCGTCCACAAACGTATGTTGTCAGGGACGGCCAGCAGACGAATTTTTTTTATGACCAGAAGAACCATTTTTTGACGAAATTTCAATTGATAATAAGTCTTTTTAATCTGGATGCCCGCAGTGCCGTCCGTACCCGCTGGGTATTTGACTAGATGAAGTCTTTACGGGTTCAAACATTTTTAATACCATTCGAAATGAATATAATGAGGCAAAGCTATAAACGAGCAACGGCTAAAAAGTTAGAACGAAATAAATTTGAAAAATTCCAAAATTTAAATCAAATTGCATGATTTGTTTGAAAAATAAATTTGAAAAATTCCAAAATTTAAATCAAATTGCACGATTTGTTTGAAACGGTTTCCAATTGAATGAAATTTAGCATTTAATCGAATTCTTTGCAATTGCTCCTCATATTTGAAAAATCCGAAAAAGCTAAATATTAATTAACAATTTGATAAACTCCAAAAAATGTTATATTAATTATAATTTCGGGGATCGAGCAAAAAGTAATAGATTCCAAATCAAAATTATCTGAAAATCTAAAATAATAACTACTTAATATTTTGAGGTTTTAGGTATACGCACCAAAAAAAGCAAGGATTGAATATTTTAATTTATAATATAAGAATAAAATTATAAATACGTAGTTTAAAAATGCAGAAATTAGGACATTTTTTACTTCTCGAGATGGTTTCTTTGGCTAACCGGGCTGTTTCCGCCGAATAAAAAACTGTTTGATTTCAGCGGATACGTACGTTTTTATTTTGCCTTTTTGTATTTCATTTTAATTTTTTTTTTTTTACAAATTTTTACGAATTTTTATAACTCAAAATTATAAAAATGTTAAAAAAGCAAAAAATTGTTTAAAAAAGGTGTCACCCATTTTTACAAACACAAAGTTTTAAATTTAGAATCTGTTGGAATGTAGCGAAACTAGCCTTATGGAAACATAAAGGTATTTGAAAACATTAATATTTTAATAATTTTTTTATTATCACAAAAATTATAATTGAATCTATAAATGACATAAATAAAAAATAAAAATGTTCTTTTTCTTGATCACAATCTTTCAATGGGTGAAATAGGTGAAAGCTTGGTTGCGAATCTCTTAACAAATTGAGTCAAACTGCACGTATCATATTCAAAATTCCAGTTACCTATCCCACTTCCACTAAGTTTTTTTCGAAACTTTAGATTTACGCCATCCATTTAAATTTTGTGGAGACGGAATGATGTGCCACCCATTCAAAAATCATACGTCTGCCCAATTCGTGAATATGGCGCTGTAAACTTTGATCCGCCCTCCTCCGAACCTTTTTTTTGTCGATTTCTTTCCGGACAAACTTAGCTTTCGATTCCTCACATCAAGGGCCTGGTGCTCGTCTTCGGGTTAAGTTAACCCGGGTTAACGGCTTAACCCGGGTTAACGGGCCAACAAAATTGGGGTGCTCGTCTTTAACCCGGGTTAAATAAACCTTTGGGTTTGACCCCGCATCCTTTCGGGGAGAATTAATTTCCCCGCAACTTTGTCCCCTACCTATCTCTTTGCCCAGCTCCACTCCGGAGATCAGTGTCATCTTCCTGCTGCTGAACATTTAACATTTTGGCATCCCCACCCCCTCCAGCAAATGTTTAGGTATTCATTTATTCTCACCATTTTTCACCATCTCTGATTCTTTTGTGCCATGTTTTGCTGGCGTCTTTTTGTTTATCCGACTGATTTCGTCCGTTTATTTTCCACATTTCCTTACTGTACGGTAACCAATTCACCCGACCATCACCACTTCATGGCCAGCCAATTTCTAACACTCTCGCCCTCTCGTTCTCTCTATCTATCTCTCTCTCTCTCTCTATTTTTCTCTCTCTATTCTCTCTCAAAATGCTGATGAAAAAACCCGTCCCGCCCCTTCGGACAGTTCCTTTAAAGGATGTTACTTTTGTTATTGTTTATTTGTGTTATATTTTTTTGCACTTTTTTTGTTCATTCGCTTTTGTTTGGCATTTGCATTTGTACAAATCAAAAAGTTACTATTCTTTTTCCCCCAAAGATTTGACTTAACATTCACTTTACAATTTACAGACTTAAGAATAATAGTTAGAAATTATTTTGTCATAAAATTTTGGAAATACTTTTACTGGTACCCGCCCCATCAACCTTTTTTGGGTTTGGATTTGTTGATATTTATCCGAAAAAATCCCACTTTTTCACCAAATCACTATAAGAAATCTGATTTTGAGTAAATGCGGCTAACAACTTTTTAACTTTATAGAAAACCTTAATCGACAACAAACAAAAAAAATGGGCGAAACAATTAGCAAGCCGGTGAAGTGGATTGGCAATAAATTGTACAAACTGGGGCAAGTAATTGAACATTTTTTCGATGGCGGCTTTATGCCGGCGTTACGTTCGTTGCTGTCTTCGCAGGACGTTCTGTTCCCGCCCATCTCATACGTGTTGACCATGAACGAGCGTCCAGATCTGATGGACTCCCTGAACAACGCCTTGCAATACAAGGTGAGAACCGTGGAAAGAATGTCTTCCAGTTAATAAAATTTCATAAATCTTTTTAAGAACACGAAGGCCATCATACACATCGGGAACATGCTCAGCGACCTGGGTTTGGACCACATCGTAATCGCATTCAAAAAAGCCGTCGAGTAAGTATAAATATGAGTAGGGCGGAACAAAATATGCACATAAAATATTGAAATATGCGCATAAAATATGCACCAAAAATTGCAAAATATTCACATAAATTTTTCCAACTTCAATATAAAATTTCCCCAAAATTCTTTAAATTCATTCAACAATGGTTAAATTTGCTGATGAGATACATTTCCAAATTTTATATGCAATTAAAGGAATTTTTATTTTTTTGGTAAAAGAATTTTTTGTCGCGAAAAAGTCAATTTTTTGGGGTGCATTTTTTGAAAATTTGGAAAAAGCCAATCTTTAGGGGTATATCTTGTTTTTATTGCATTTTTGTTAAGGAATTTTTGAAAATGGCGAAAAATGCCAAAATATGCACATAAAATATGCACAAAAATAGCGAAATATGCACATGGAAATGCGTTGTTTTGTTCCGCCCTAAATATGAGTCCATATAAAGTTTTTACTGGGTAAGGGATTTTTCATTGTCCACATCCCTCCCTTACCCTTACTTTTGAAAAGTTCCAGGCTCTAATATAATTACGAGAATTTGCGCATGCTGCAATAAAAAACTTATTTTTTTTATTATCTATCTGTATAGGAATAATATTATTTAATATATTAACATTTATTTCTGACCCTGGACAAAATTTATGTGTTCGTTCATTCTCTCCGTTGATAAATTTAATTGTTTACCAATACTTTTTGACAAATTAAAATAAGTAAACATTTCGTAGAAGCTGACTAATTAATAGAGCTGGTGTTTTCAGGTTTTAACCATTTTGTTGTTGACGCGAACTGGGTAGATGAGAGAAGCCCATAAATAGCATTCTTTTCGAAAAAGTGTTTAGAAATTCAATATTTTAGGCACCTTTTCTCAAATTTCTTAAGAAAAATGCAATAAGAACGAAAAATGTACCCTTAAACCCTAAAGGTCAGATTTTTCGAAAAATAATTATTTTTATAAAATGTTCTATGTATAAAACATGTGAAAAAATATTAATTTAATTGTGAGAAAATAAAGATAGACGAATTTTGAATGTTTTAGCATGAAATTGACTGAATTTGGTCAGTTTTAGCACATTTTTTAAAATCAATATTAGGCACTTTTTGGTGTTTTTGGTCAATATTTTAAAACAATATTTCGCGTTTTTAGTTAATATAAATTTCAGCTCTAGTTAATTAATATTCAGGGAGAATATGGTTTGTCGTCGTTGCGGCAAGGAGATCAAGTTCATCGATGAACTCTGCTACTGTCCGGAGGATTCAGGGCAAAAATGCCATCATGGCACCACGTAAAGAACTCACAATAATGATATTTTTTTGTCTTCAGTTTATTCCATATTTGTGGGTGTTCTGATTGGGTCCTGGTCGGGATTTATCCGGGGATCCATTCCGGAAATAGGTTTGGCCGGTTCTGAATAAAGGGCAGATCCAAATTCGAGCTCTTGGCCCGAGAGTGGTAAATTTAAGCTTCTTGATCGAACGATCGGTTCAGTCTTTTCTCCAAGCTATAAACCTAATTATTCTCTTTATTTTTTTTTTTAAATTTAGCTGCTGCGACAATCGCAAGATCAAGGCTGTGACAAACAGCCGCTGAGCTTAAGAGCCACATATCAAACATTTTTCCAATTTATTTGACAAAATTTTTCTGTCTTTTCCCTAATTGGATTTATGGAATTATATTTCATGAATTCCAATTTTAGCCTGACCATATCAGTTGGCCAATCTCTTCTTTTTTGATCAATTTTGTAAATTGTGTGGAATAAAAGTTTAAAACATAAATAAACAAAACAGCAAAAAGCCGTTGTTTCGTATATTTTTTAAGTCGTTTTTCGTTGTAACAAAAAATTTAGAAGATTAGAATTGCAATATGAATAACTTTTTCAATTTCTTCGGTGCTGGCAAGGACAAAAACGTATAATTTTGCTGAAATTAAATAATAAAAATAAACCACCTTTCTTCAAGAATTTCTCTGTTGCTGGCAAAAATGCAAATGTATGTAATTTTACGGAAATTTATTATTATTATAATAAAATTAACATTGTTCAGATGAATTACTACCAGCTGCTGGGCGTCAGTGAGAAGGCGAAACGCGATGAAATCAACAAAGTCTATCACGAACGCATGAGGGCCTACCACCCGGACAGAAATCCGTACGGCAAAGCCATGAGTCAGGTGGGCACAATTATTTTGCATAAAATTCTTTTTCGATTGCTATAATTAGGGTTTTTAACCGTATAAATTCTTTTTCGATTGCTATAATTAGGGTTTTTAAGCGTATAAATTTTTTTTCGATTGTTATTTAGGGTTTTTTAACCGTATAAATTCCAACCTTAGTGTTACATATAATTGATTTAACTCCGCTGGATTTAGAGAAAAATCCCTGGTAAATCTGATTGGTTGGAATAATATACGATTTATTTTGAAACTTGTTAAGCTCTTCACAGAGGCTAAAGAAACGCTGATGGACCCTCACAAAAAGGCCGTTTATGACCAGCAGATGTACATCTATGCAACGGGTGTCCATCACCAGCATGGGCAGCCAATGGACTTTGCCATTGTGGAGCCCGTGTTCCCCAAATTTGGCGATGTGCTGAAGATGAACAAATGTGAGGAATTGGCCGTTATGATGGAGCAACTGACTGTAAAAGCTGCTGCTGCACATGGCGTACTTTCAGAAGGCAAGTTGATGAAAATATTTGAATTTTTGAATAAAAATTTACATTTTCTTTTTTCTTAGAGGACGACGACTTGCTGGCCTTCATCAAGAATAGTCTCGAGGACGTTGGATTGAACAACATGATGGACTGCCTTCATTAAGGTAATCCGGCTTAGGTAGAGTTGATACCCCTGCTTTTTCTGACATTTTGAACAGCCCACATTCGGAAATGGCATCCAATTTGCCAAAGTTTGGCAACACTGTAACGAACACTTGTAATTTTAGGCGGTGGGCTTGAAGTTCATCTGTAACAAGTGCAAGAAACAGCTGGTGTTGAACGACATTTGCTACTGCAAGGATGCCAACATCAAGTGCCATTGTAACTCGCGCACTTGTTGCACTGTGACTCTGAAGGAACGCGGCAAATTCACTTGATCGTTTTATTGGGACCGTCGTGGCATATATTCGAATTAATTCCGTTGAATTTTGGACAAGAAGACAATCATTGATTCTATGAATTACTTTCGCATAACCGTTTTTGGGTTTTTGAAATAAAAATTATTTTCTTACTATTTATCACGGTGGATTTTAAACTTTGTTTTTAAAGTGTCCGGATTTTTTAATATACTCAAAATTGGGTGAAGCTCGTACAAACTTATCAAAAAAGTTTCCGATGGGATGTGACTGTCCCCGAATTACCATAAAACTGGTTTTAACTTGTGGCAAATCTTAATCAACTGCTGTATTTAGTAAGAATTTTGACAAATATATAATGCTTAAATTCAAACAATTTTCAAAAATTGAAAATCTTTCAAAAATCAATTTTGGCCTCAAAATCATTCAAAAAAGCACAGATTAGATGATGTGATGATGTCAGTTTTTTGGTTTGGCTGAATTATCCGAATTACTTCAGCATAAATCTAGTTTGAGCTATAATCTCAGAACATCCGTTTTCTCTACTTTAGAAATAATTAATTTTATTAAAATGTGTCGAATGCTTTACGAATTAAAAACAAAAAAAAAAATGCATTTCCTCAGACATCCAACTGGGTAGTGAATTCAACCGAACTTGAGAATCTGATCGCGGTAGTCGATTTGGTCATATCGTGCGAATTTAACCAATCCAACGATGACAAACACCTGTTTAATATGATTGATCAAACAGAATTTTGCGGAAGAATTCAACAATTCAATTTGCACTAATCCGTCGGCAGTACAAAACCATTTTCATTTGATTAGAAAGAAAATTAGTAAAATTAACATTTATTATTTTTGATAAAAGTTTACATTATTATTATAATACCTATTTAAAAATATTATATTATTTTAATCCTATAAAAGCCCGCCCGGAAATCCGCCAGAACAAAAAATTAAAAAAAGCCCGCCCGGCACTTATTGGGCTGCCCGGAAAAAAGCACGCCCGGTGCCAACCCGATTATCCGAACCCAACTTGCCAACAATGCAAGCGCTTTCAGACACTGTTTTAAGGCTTAAATTGTTAAAATAAATTCTGCTAAAAAATCAAGTAAAAGATCACATTGTTGTTTTACGTGATAGAGTAATAATGTCCGGACACAAAACAAATCTAAGCGTTGAACGCTTTTTGCAAAGGCCAAAAGCGATTTCAGTGTGAACAATTATTTTGTTGAATTATACGGATACATCAGAGCTTCTTGAAGTCTGACGAGAAAAAGGTTTTATTTTATAAAAATTGTTCTCTCGCAAGCTTTTATGTACTTTCAATTGAACGTCTGGATCATGAAATCACGGTCAGTGGTGGGATGAGTGCAAAAATTTACACTGACTTTTTCCAAGCATTTTCTACAGTTATTTTTCGCATTCATTTTTCACAAAAAATAATAATTTAACGCAACAAGTTTTGGAGTTTATCAAATTATTATAATTAATATTTAGCTTTTTTGGATTTTTCAAATTATTAAAATGAGGAGCACCTGCAACGAATTGTATAAATGTTATGCGTCATTGCACATTTGAGTCATTTATATTGTGCCATTGATGGAAATGAGCCCGGAACCCGAAATTAACCATTTTTCACAAAAAATTAGAGGGGGGGGGGGGGGGGGGGGGCTCTAATAGAGGAAATACGGTATATTCCCGAAAATTTTGTCAAAAATGCGGTGGGCCGGCGGAGATGTTCACGGACTAAGCATAATATTTTTGCTGGATATAAAACAAATGATTTTTTATTACCATTTAAATAGTTAATTCAGCAATTAATGTTAAAACCAATCAATTAAAATTTATTAATATATCAGAAATATTATCTTTGAAAGTCAAATGTTCTCGCTCACCTCTGCTGATCGGATAGAATGGGAGCCGACGACCTCAAAAAATTTTGAACTCGGAGTTCCGACCCCAAAAAAGTCGGAATCGGAATTCCGACCATCCCTGGTGCCGTCTACTGGTACACTTTTTGGTCTTAAATGCCTATTTTTGAAAAGCTAAATCTTATATTTAAGTTATAAATAAGGATTTGATATTTTTCCGTTTAGGGATGTACCGGATGCCAAAATTTCCGGAATCCGCAAACCGGCATGGGCAACCGGAACCGCCAAAAGCCGGAACCGCTTTGGAACCGGTTTCAACCAATCAATTGCTATTGAATTTCCCACTGAATTTTACTTGTTCGCTCATACATTCAAATTTATTATAGGCTGTAATCACTAAAAACGCAAAATGCGTTTATTATCAAAAAACCCAAAATGCTTCTTTCTCATTTTGCCTTTATTTTATAATATTGCATAAATAAATATGTAAATCATTAAAATATGTTATTTTTCGATGGAATATGTTAATCAATCAGTTCTCCCCTCTTGCCCCTCCTCATTCCACCATTGCCTATTCGTCCTCATTTCCACTGATCGAAGCCGCTAAATTAAGAAAAATGTCGAAAAATTAGTGAAAATATATAAAGTCACGAAAAGCGAGGAAAAGGGGCTGACCAAAGCAATAAATAAACTCACCCATTGTCGAAGGGCTCCTCAGCCCCAAAAGCATCCCTAAAGGGGTTAATGGCGCTCATTAACTTTGAATATAACCCCGGGAACTTGCTCCAATTTGGCCGCGTCTGGACAATGCGAACTTTGTCCCGTCAATGCGGGGAGCTTCTTCGGCGACTGACTAAAAAGAAACATTTCTTAAGAAAATTGTTAAAACAATTTCAAATAATTTTCCCGGCGGCGCCATCCCTACCCGTCGCTGATGTCGTTGAATTCGATGCAGATGCGATTCCACTCGCAACCAAAATATTCAATTGCCTCCTCTTCCCATTTGTCCTCGTCGCGCTCAATCGGACAACGAGTCAACAGCCATAAGTATTCGTTGAAGCGTCGCAAAACCAATCGCTCTCCCGTCAAATTGTTCAACAGTTCGAATGGCACAGGGTGGTCAGAATTGTCAAGCCAAATTTTGATGATGAAACTCAAAGGACCGGTCGAATTGATGAAAGTGACACGATCGACCGCGTTCGAAAATGCCTGAAACGAAATAAAGTAATTTAAAGCAAAATGCCATTCAAAAAATCACCCGTTTAAGTCCTTCCATTCCTGTCGGACAGAAAGCTGCATTCCAACACCTTCGGAAGTCCATCCCAGCGGGGCGTATGCAACCATTTGGCCAAAGCTCGTCCAGAAGAAGCGTTGGCACTGCCATCGGCCGGGAACTCGAGAACAGAATAAACAGATGTGATTGTTCGGAGTTTTGCACAATTGCTGAGAAAAGTTGGAGAGAATTGGCGCAAACGGTTGAGGTCGTAGGCATCCAACACAAGACCGCAAATTTTGTCACTGATCAATGGCCAAATCTCTTGGCTAATCTTTTCCAAGTGTGAGTTTGGTCTTCGTCTATTTCTAGCGAAAAGATTGGTCCCGGAAGAGTCGAAAAGTCGGACGAATGCTTCGAAGAAATTCGATGACATTTGGGTCGTAGTAACTAAATGCGTTATGTAAAAATCCAAAAATTTAAATGCTGAGAAAGACCTGATCCGAATGCATTCGAATCCGATCACGTTGTTTGGAAGTGGAATTTGTGGAATTGACAGACGGCGCTCGACTTCGTCAATGCCAACAATTTTGACAATTTCTGCGCCATTTCCGTCAGTTGCGCGACGAATATCCAAAAGAGCCAAAGACCATTCCATCGTCCTGAAATGGGCGTCCACCAAAAGTTCAAATCGATCGCTGAGAAGCGCCACTTTCAGTCCAAGCTCAAAAGGTCCACAAAATGCAAAGACGCCGAACAAAACGTCGTCGCAACTGAAGCTAAAAATTCGATTTAAATGCGGTGAATGGATGCAAATAAGGAAGTGCCGATAGACAAGTCTTCCCCCCCCCCTCATTTTGTTACAAAAAACTGCTTAATTTTCTCGTTATGGCGCGTCATTTTGGTGATGTCGGGGGGGGGGGGGGGGTCTCTGAGCCGAGTAGGGGACGTTTCGGCCCCGCCCTTTCGGCCCCGGGACGTTTCGGCCCTGGACGTTTCGGCCCTGGACGTTTCGGCCCTGGACGTTTCGGCCCTGGACGTTTCGGCCCCACCTTGCAATTTCTTTTTTGCATATTCACTGACCAATTTTTATTCAGAAATTTTTTTCAGATGAACTAAAACATAACAAAACTAATAATTATAATCTGAAAATTTGCAAAAGGGGTTCATTGGTAATTACTAGAAACCCAAGAAGAAATTTTGACGGGTAGAATCCGATTCTTCAAATTCAAGCCCAGGCCCAAATTCGAACATTTTTACGAAATTAAAAATCAATTTTGGCAAATCATTCAAAAAGCACTTGGTTTCCTTATTAGGCCTAGGCCTAAGCCAACCTAAGCTTAGGCTTAGGCTTAGGCTTAACTCACCCTAAGCTCAGAGATGTAAAAAGTACGTAATATGTGAAAACGATGATGTTTTTTTCTTTGTCGAAACATTTCTATAATTTTGAGCTTTTTTTCGAAAACCGAAATAAAAAAATTTCTATTTCAAAAAAATTTTTCGATGAAACCCTAATATAGATTTCCTTGGGGCCGAAACGTCCGGGGCCGAAACGTCCTTGGGGCCGAAATTTTGCTGCATTTTTGAACATTTTATAAAGTGTCCTTATTTCTGACCCCAAAATCTTATTTTTGACCTTCACTGTCCTTATTTTCAAAAATTTTAGTTACGCACCCTGGTCTTAACCCCCCCCCCCCCCATTTTGTTAAAATTAGTCAAAACCCACATGTTTTTCATTTGTTTCGCCGCTTCTTTCGGATTGTCCGACATTCTTTTGTTGTTGTTGTTGGCAATTCCAAAATATTTTTATAATTCCAATGAGCTAAAAACTGAGTTTAGTAAACAGGGCTTCCACTTTTAGGCACAAAAAATTGCAAAAGCGCCTAAATAAACACAAAAAAGTTCTAAAATAGGCATGCAATTAGCAAATATTTAGAAAAATTTAAGGAAAAAACTTGTAACAATTTTATATCAAGGATTTTTAAAACTAATGGCATACAAACGGAGAGGGGGGGGGGGGGAGCATTTTAAATTTCAAAATGGGAGCCTAGATGTATTATATTTTTCACAAACATGTGCACCAGGGATCGTCAGAATTTCGATTTCTGACATTTTTGGGGTCGGAATTTCGATTTCCGAAAAATTTTGAGGCTTGGAATTCTGATTCCAAAATTTTGAGGCATGGAATTCTGATTTTGAGCAAAAAGTCGAACATTTTTGTGAAAAGTTGTAATTTTAGAATCAATTTTCTTAACAAATCTCGTTAAAATCTTCAAAACAATTTCCCAGCGACGCCTGTCGGCATCGCCGGACCTCCCCCATTCCTAAAAAGCTTCAAAAAATCACCGTTATTTTAAAATTTAGTTTGCAAATCTCTTAACAAATTTTGGCGGGGGTGAGGGGGGGGGGGGATGGATGACCTTTCATATGCAAACAATGGCGGAGGGCATTGGGAATTTTGCCCGTTGAGATCAGGGCTGTGTCCCAAAATATGTATGTTTTTATATGCTTAAAAATGCTAAAATATGTATGAAAAATCCCAAAAAATGCCAAAATATGTGCTAAAATGTGTGCCAAAAAATGGCCAAAAGCTAGTCGGTTTATCATAAAATTTTCAAAAATTTAATCAACCTTCAAGAAATGGTCCTAATTGAAGTAAAAATAAATATAAAAATTTTTATATGTAAATTAAAAGCATTTCAGAAATTTTTTTTTAAAATATGGAATTTTAAAAATCTTCATTTTTTGGTGGCAGAATTTTTAGTCGTGAAAAAGTCGGGTGCATTTTTTGAAAATTTTAAAAAAGTCGATCCTATAGGATTTGGTAATAATTTCCACCTTTTGAACTTACGAAAATTGTCTTCGGGTCTTACTAAAAAATGAGGCAAAGGTTAATGAAAAAGATAAGAAGGGATAGTTTATCAGTTGTCAGGAATTTAGTATTTGAGCTAACGCGTAACGAGCTAGTGTAAGTTAAAAAAGCAAACCCTGCTATCAGCCCCCTTTCACACACTCTTAAAACTCCTTCTAGCACCTAACCCCCTGAGGACAAGGAAGAAATCTAACCCCCCAAATTCGTTTTTATTGCATTTTTTGTTAAGAAATTTTTGAAAAATGGCGAAATATGTGCTAAACCCTCTGAAAAAGCTTAAAATATGTCAGTAAATATGTGCTAAAAAATACCCCCAAAATGTTTTAATATGTGCTAAAAAGTTGCCCTAATTCAAAATTTTTTTTTCACAAATACTATTTTTGGGCTTCTCTCATGGTAAGGAATCCACGAAAAAAATATGTTAAAACATAAAAATCCCATCCCTACTCATTACAAAAACAAATGTGTATAGAAAATGCTAAAGATTTAACGGAATTATGGGACAGCATAATGCCACCAGAAGAAAAATTATGCAGTTTGCATTCATCATATTAGAGAACTGATTTGATTTGAATTAGCAAAAGCAAAATGCCAAATTTAAAATTCACTTTTCAAACTTTAATCTTTTTGGTATTTCTCAGACCCGACTTTGGAAATTATTTTCGAAAAACAGTCCATTTTTGTCGAAATCGAAAATCGAAAGGAAAAAAACGTCTAAAATCGAAATTTCGACACAGCCCCGGTTGAGATTGTGCCGAAAGAAATGGGAACATTTATCAAAATTGTCCAACGGCAAAATAGGTAAGATGGGTGGGGAAATGAGGCAGTGTATGCACGTACGGGACAAAGATTAATGAAATTCAAAAACATTCCAAACATAAAACCCAAAAGTCGGATTTGCTCCAACTGCAAAAAACGAGTCGACGGCGAAAGAGAACGGATGAAAATGAATAAACGAAGGGAAAGTTACCTACCTAATTGTGTGTGCATTTGCGCGTTGTCTAATCAATCAATCGATCGATCTGAGAAGGAAAGGGAATGGGAGGTCAGAGAAGCAAAATAGCATTGTTGGGCGGCGGAACGAATCCCACCCAATTCGGTGAAAGAATAGGAATAGAAAAAAGTAGGGTTGCACGGGACCAGTACTGAAATGGTCAATTTTTCCCATTTTGGTACTGAAATTTTGGTCCCGGTTTTTCAAAATTCCTTTAAAATCTCCGGCTAAAGTGTCGTTTAGGTACCTCGCTCGAAATTCGACAAATCATATACCAATCGACTCCTCTCTAAGCCTAGCGCACGAATCTGCAAAAATTTTTGCGCGGACTCACTATGAAGAAAGTTATGGCCCCTCAAGTTGGCCAAAAACCATAGGGGGGGACCCTTTTGGTCAAAATTTTTAGAAAAAATTTTTGTTCTAAAAATGGTCTGAAAATATGTTATTTGATAAAAAAAAATTGAGAATTTAATTGAATGACTAAGTATTTAGTGTCACAAATTGTAGGAAAAAATAGCGCAATTTTTATCCCATTATTTCTTTAAAATTTTGAAGATCCAACAACAAGCTATAGTCAAAATTTTTCACTGAAAACTCCAAAATTTAAGAAGTGTTAGTCGAATTTCGTTAATTTTGAAGGAATTTTCTTAGCAAGATTCATTAAATTTTCCAAAAATTTCCTCCGGCGGCGCCTATCGGCACCGCCGACTCCTCCCATTCTAAAAAACTTCAAAAAATACCACCATTATTTAACTTTTTGATAGCAAATCGCAACAAAAATAACTAAATTTCTAAAATTCTCTCGCGTTCCCGCCCCCGAGGGGTCGGGGAGCTACCCTACTTAAGACATAAATTTACCGAGACTTGAGCCCGAGACTCAAAAAATCCAAGACTTTTACTAAAAAATCGGGGAAGTCCGGCGATGCCGACAGGTGCAGCCGGGAAATTTTTTGTAGATTTTAACGAGATTTGTTAAGAAAATTGATCCAAAAGACTTTTTGCTCAAATTTGGAATCGGAATTCCAAGCCTCAAAATTTCTCGGAAATCGAAATTCCGACCCCAAAAATGTCAGAAATCGGAATTCCGACCATCCCTGGTGCACATGCTTGTGAAAAAGTGTAATAATTTAAAATGCTATCCCTCTCCCCCTCTCCGGCGTCATTGCACACTTCAGTCATTTATATTGTGCCATTGATGGAAATGAGCCCGGAAACCGAAATTAACCATTTTTCACGAAAAATAATAATTTAATTTAACATTTTTTGGAGTTTATCAAATTGTTAATTGGATTTTACAAAAAAGACTGGATAAACCAAAAATGCAACCATATAAAACGGAAATTAAGGTGGCTATTAAATTATAAAATTTCAAAAACATGAGAATATTAGCATATACAATTGTGCGCGGGAAACTGATAAATCGACAAATTTAGTCCATCTCTAATCAATATTTGGTACTACAAAGATCAACAACAACAACTATTTGGAATAGATTAAGAAAAATAAAAATAAAACATTTTTAATATTAATTTTTTCAGGCTGTGCCTTTTGGTGAACCGTTGCTAAACAGTCCCCGCGCGAAGAAAGTGAAAAAGGGGCCGAAAGAAATTACTAAACAAGAGGAGAAAGAGAGAGAGAGCTAAATAAAATTTGAACTTTAAAATGCCTCGGCTCAGGCCCCTTAGGCGTGCTCATTAGATAAAAGATTTTTTGAACCTAAATGATTAATTTTGAATTTTTTAAATCGGTTCAATAAACGTAATGTTATTCTATATTTAAATCTTATTTCCATTTTTTGTTTGAAACCCTATAATAGTGATTGCTTAGGCCAAAATATCAACTTTGCTTAGGCTCGCTTTGTTTCTGGGAAATTGACTCCAACATTTTAATCAGTGAGATTTTAACATTTATTTAAAAATTCTAGTACAGAAATGTCGTCGCATTTATAATGCGCACTGAAGTGGTAAAATATTAACTTGTTCCATGTGGAGGGAAAAGAAAACAAAATTTTTTATTTTTGAAAACGAAGGCATGGATTTTATTAATTTACAATAATTTGTTAGCTTTAAATAATCATTTCAATTCAAAATAAAGATTGACTAGCCTCGGGTGTTCTAGGCAAAAAAAGAGCATAAATCATAGAATTTATTTAAAAAGTATGCTGAAATTATAAAATTAATTTACAATTTAATTTGTTAGCATTAAATAATCATTTCAATTCAAAATAAAGGTTGACTAGCCTCGGGTTTCTAGGCAAAAGCATATATCAAAGAATTTATTTAAAAAGACTGCTGAAATTATAAAATTAATTTATAAAAAAAAACGAATAAAACCCAGCAAAATCCCATAAATCCGCTCGTTTTTCACTTTCTAAATGCCATCGGTAAGGTTGAATATGAAATTCGGGCCAAAATTCGCTTCTACTTTGGAGCCAGGGTTGTACAACGTAACGCATGGAAACAAATCGACGCCAAAATCGACAAACAACCCGTCAGTTTCTGTAAAAAAAATTAATTAAATCCACGAATAATGGGCCATTGATCAGTATGGCCACGATTTATATGGAAATGCATTTTTTTTTTGCGCACTTGGAACAGCGTATAAATGCCATAAATAGTGTTTTTAACTTTGGTTGGAGCTTCTAGAGCCCATTTTATAATCCATATTTTTATCCATATTTTGCCATTTTTCAAAAATTCCTTAACAAAAATGTAATAAAAACAAAAAATACACCCCTAAAAATCGACTTTTTCAAAATTTTCAAAAAATGCATCCCTAAAAATTGACATTTTCGCAACTAAAAATTCTGCCACCAAAAAATGAAAATTTTTAAAATTCTGCTTATTTTCAAAAATTTTCTCTGAAATGGCTTTAATTGCATATAAAATTTTTTATTGCTCTTATTACTTCTATTAGGAAATCTTGCCCATCTTTTGCTATATTTTGAAAAAAATTTTATCCATATTTCGTCCATATTTTGCGATTTTTCATCCATATTTTATGGCCATATTTCGAGATTTTTTATCCATATAAATCGTGGCCCTATCGATTAGATCTTTAAAATAAAGAAATAACCCAAAAGTGGTTAAATGCCCTTAATTTTTATTCATTTTTTTCTTTCTCACCCAAACGCTGTCCATTTTTTGTGTAAATGATTTGGCGCGTTGCCAAATTGACGCCGCAGCCGATGACGTCGCCGACCCCAAACTGAGGCTTTCCGTCGATGTAAGGACGTCCACCGAAGTGGGAATATCCCTCGCACGTGTGACCCCAAAAATCGCCCCGAAGTGGGAATATCCCTCGCACGTGTGACCCCAAAAATCGCCACCACTTCCGTATGTGTAAGTGCCCTCGTATCTTCCAACACAGTCGCCCAATGCCATTTGTTTGGTCGTAAGTCCAATGTCAATAGCGCTAAAAAAAAGTTTTTAAAGGATAATGCGGATGGAGCATTTTGAAATCAACAATTTATTTATTAAACTTACAATTTATGCTTCAAGATGATGGCCACTTCGTAGTAAAAGCTTCCGGTGCCGGGAGGATTTTTTGGAATTGGCCGTTCAGCGCGGACAGCGCCAACCCCTAAAAAGAAGTTAATGCAAAAAAATTTGTGAACTCTTTTACAAATCCTAACGAAATAATATTTACCCCCTCTCTCACTATAACTTACGCCCCAATTAGAGCCCGGCGGGAACGGGATTCCCGCGGGAAAAGTGCGGGATTCCCGGTCCCGTTCCCGCACTTTTTAAAACTCCCGTTCCCGTTCCCGCTCCCGCAATTTGATTTTAGCATTTTTCCCGTTCCCGCAAATAATTCCTTGGCGAAATGTTTCAAAAATTTAACAACTTTGGACCAATTTTCATCACCAAAACACCTTCAAATTTCAAAACTTTTTTAACGGCGGCGCCTATCGGCACCGCCAAACCCCTCAATATGTGCCATTCCTGCTGGTTTTGAATTTCTGGTTCATTTAAGATTTCTGTAACTTTGTTAAATAACTTGAAAGTGAATTATGATCCGGCACACTTCAATTTTTAAAAAGCTTCAAAAATTTTATAATTTTGGTTGCAAATTACTTAACAAATTGAGTCAAAAATTCAAAATATTCTCGGCGGCGCCTATCGGCACCGCCGACCCCCCCCCCCCCCCACCCCCAGAAATTTTCAAAAAAAATTGATCAGCAAAATTTTTGAAAATTTTGAGCAATTTTCTTAACAAAAATTTTTAAAATTCTAAAAAAATTTCCCGACGGCACCTACCGGCGCCGTCGGACCCTCCAATTGTATTCCAGAAATTTACGGCAAAGTGCATACCAAAAAAAACATCGAAAAAATTTTTCTGTTAAATTTTTAGGATTTTTCCCGTTCCCGCACGGGAATCCCGCAAAAAACTTGCGGGATTTTTGCGAGTGCGGGAAAAATGCGGGAATCCCGTGCGGGATTCCCGTCCCGCACTTTTTTGAAATTCCCGTTCCCGTTCCCGCTCCTGCAATTTTGATTTTACCGGGCTCTAGCCCCAATAACTTTGGAAATAGCAAAATTGCACGCGTGGTGAAGTGGAATTCAAAAAATGTTGGCATACTGTATTTATACAACACAAACAGTGTATTTCTGCTCTGAGCCAGGGGTTTAAGCCCGGTAGACTGCAAGGATGAATTTCACCGGGTATTTCCTGTTTTGCGACCCCCTCACCAAATCTGATGAAAACATCATATGGGGTTTTCAAAGGCGCTGATCACGAATCTGACAATATTTTTTAGATCTGACAACATCTAAGATTTTGAAAATCTATGATTTTAATCATTTTTTTTTGAGCATTAAGCACCAAAAACCGGTTTATGGATTTTCTTAGGTGCTAAAACGATGGAACAACAAAAATTTTAGCGGGCTCGTTTGAATTATTCACTTATTTTAATCAAAGTTTAACTTTTTTCAACTTGTTTGCTGAAAAGTGTTAAGAAAAAAGTTGCTTTAGGCTTAAAGCAAGTTGGCTTTGGGTAGACAATTTAGTTGCCAAGCTCTGTGCAAAAAATTAGGCAAATCGGTCTGTTTAATCAAAAAAATCTTGTGTTCGATGTGTGGCCAACTCAATTTCTGCTGTAATTTTCATTTTTTTTATGACATAACGCCAACGCTCAATGCCATATTTAATTGCTAGTTCCTTGCTATTTCCTTAGTTAAGTTATAATGTCTCTCTCCAGTAACTTGGGCAATCAATCGATCGGGCTCAGAGAGTGTTAGTCTGTCGTGACATGCAGCGGAATCCCATCGATTTTGAAGGGTTAGTCCTAAGAAAATATAATGTTATTTTCAAAATATAAAATATCATTTCAATTTTGTGCAGCTCATTGCAAAAAAGTGGCACTTTTTGATTTGGCTATGAAAAAAGTTTCTGATTTTTTACACGCAATAAATACTTCTACATGAGTAGAGCACTTTGATAGGTAAACGGCAGGGTGACCACCAGGGATGGGCAAAATCGAAAAATAAAATCCGAAACCCAAAATCTGAAAATAAAAGCCGAAACCCGAAATCCGAAACCCAAAAATCCGAAATTTTTGCATACGAATCTGCAAAAATTTTGAGTCGCTCTTGACTTTAAACAAGTTATAGCCCCTTAAGTTGACAAACCCATAGGGGGAACCTTTTTGACAAAATTTTGTAAATATTTTAAATTTAAAAATTGTCTCCACTAACCACTATACCAACACCAAACTGCTTGGTTCCTCAAAAATCCCATTCCTAGGGGTGTAAACTCCGAAAAGTTTGCTCAAATTCCGAAATCCGAAACGGCCAAAAAACCCAAAATTCCGAAACCCGAAATCCGAAATTTTGCCCATCCCTGGTGACCACCTGTAAAAGCACGCCCATTAGTTGGGAATTGCAGCGAGTACTGCTCGTGCAGAGCGCGGTCCGGACGAAAATAGTGCAAGTGCAGCACGATGCTGAGCTTCTCGGCATCCGTCAACACTCCGAACGGAACTGTCAAAAGCGCATGTGGTCAACCGTATTTAAATACAAAAGAAATAAAAAGGTCCCCAAAAATGTTCCAACCAATATTGTCAGAAAAGTCCTCTTGAGAAATGAGGGGAAAACGAATTTTGAAGAGTGCCGGGCCGAGCACTGCGCGTCTATTCGCCGCCGAAGGCTCATTCCCATTTTGACGGCATTTTTCGTCCGCCCAGCGAATTGCCTAATTTTAAAGGAAATAAAACACTAATTAAAAAAAGAATTCAAATTATTTTAATTTGCTTTAATTATTTTTTATAAGTTTACGGCATTCCAAATTGCAATTTCTTCGCCGGTCGTCAACTCGTCACGGTCCAGAATCTCACACAGTAATTTTTGATCAATTTGCAAAAACGCTTCTGTTAAGATCAAAGTGTCCGCATTCTGGTCGATGTAAGCCAGACAGCGGCAAGCGAATTCCCAAAATTTAATTAATATAATTACAGTTAATTGATAGCGGCAAGCAAAGTCCCGAAATAATAAAATAATTTAGAATTAAAAATCAGTTACAATTTGTCCCCCTCCCCCCACCTCTTCTCCAAGAAAGCGAGTATCGTCAACTGCGAAAAAAACATTGCTCAGCTTCCATATGGGAAAGTTCAAACAAGAATCGACAAGTTCGGGAAGATTATATTTTTTAGCTTAAATTAAAAATTTGAAAAAATGTATAAATCCATAAAAATTTTATGACCCGCGTAAAGCACAGCGATTGCATTGTCCCCGTTCAGCCCGCTCACATCGCCCGCATAAATGAAGCTGAGCATCGCCTTGAACGCCTCCACCTTCACGTCCGGCACCTCCGCGGGTTTAGTCTCTTCCGAAGGGTCTAAAAAATTCGTTAATCAAAAAATTATCAATTTTTTTTGTCGGCTGCTTAGCCCCCTCCCCTGCTGGTTACGGCCCTGCGGCATTTCTACACTATATGGGTTAAAAATTTAAACCAGGTTTAAAAACCGGTTTAAATTCTGAATTTTTATTTTCTATTGAGGAATTCGTAATCAGCGCATCAAATAACATATTTTCAGACAATTTATAGAATAAACATTTTTTTTTATGTTGACCAAAAGGGTCCCGTCCCCCCTAGGGTTTTTGGCCAAGTGTGAAGGGTCATAACTTTCTTCATAATTGAGTCCGCGCGCGCAAAAATTTTTGCGGATTCGTACTCAGCTCGACGAGAGGAATCGATTGGTATATGAATTGTACGGATCCGAACCATTCCCATATAGTGTAGAAATTCCGGCCCTGGCTTAAAGGAAAACACACCTTTCCCAGCGGCGGCTCGGGCATCAAAAGGGAACATTGCCTCAAAAACGTCGGAGGCCGCCATCAGAATCGCTTTATGTGCTGGCAGAAGCTAACAAATTAAAAATTGAAATAACATTAATAAAAGTAATTGAAATATCATTAAAAGTGTCTCACTATTTTTCAGAACTTGCCTCCTTTTCGTCTCCTCCCCCCACCAAAAAGTAAACGTCAGCCCCATTGCCCGTGTCCAGCCCGACCGAAGAATTTGGTTTTGACATTTCACAAAATTATATTTTTAAAAGCGTATGGCAAAAAAATAAAAATTAATCTTTTGCCCACAGAAATGGGTAGTCATACTCCAGTTTGTACCCCTTATTTTTTGAAAAAACAAAAAATTGTTTCAAAGTTCTATAAAAAGTCGTTTCTAGGGGTATTCGATGCGAATGCGACCACCGTCAATTGCGAACCCCGGAGCTGGATTTTTGATTTTTTGGAAATTTGAATTATTCGTTGTTCGAATTCAGCTCCGGGGTTTGCATTAGTCGAAACGGTGGTCGGATTCGGATTCTAAGACCCCGAATACTGCCTGTTGACTCGTTGTCCAATTGAGCGCGACGAAGGCAAATGGGCCGAGTGGGAAAAGGAGGCAACTGAATGGGTATGGCGTCCTCGGTGGAATAGCCTCGACATTTTTCAAGCTTTTAAACCGGTTTAAAAACCGCTTTAAATGCTCAATTTTGATTTTCTATTGACGAATTCGTAATCAGCGCATCAAATAACCTATTAGACAATTTTTTTAAATAAAAATATTTTCAAAAATCCGGGGATTAAAACGACTTTTTTAAACACCAAAGCCGGATAGTATAATGAAAGGCCGTGTAACGGCCCGCCAACAGCGAGCATGCGGAGACGGAGCAAGTAGTGGGGCGAGACGGAGGGCGGAGGAAGAAGTCTGACGAGCGCCACTGGGGGGCGAGCGCGCGGGGACCCGCGGAGCGGGCGCGCGCGAGACCCCCAGCCGGGTCACGCGCGGACTTCTTCCGGAGCCCGGAGTCTCGCCCCACCTACTGGCCGCCGTAGTCGAGTGTGCGGTACTTTGGCTGCTATTTTCCACCTTACTGTCTAACTTTTCCCCTATCAGTTTTTAATGGTACTGAAATGTCCCTTTACACTGGGACTCAATTGGCCAATGTTCAAATGGCGTCAGATCAAAAAAATATTATTTTATTCGTGATCAGCACCCTTAATTACCCCTAAAAAAATATAAATAAAAATTTTTTGAGGGGGGGTGACAAAACGGAAAAGTACCGTCAATTTTTAGGGGTGCATTTTTTGAAAATTTTAAAAAAGTCGATCCTTAGGGGTGTATTTTTCGCTTTTATTGCATTTTTCTTAAGGAATTTTTGAAAATATGGCGAAATATGTGCTAAAACTCTGAAAAAGCTTAAAATATGTCAGTAAATATGTGCTAAAAAATACCCCCAAAATGTTTTAATATGTGCTAAAAAGTTGCCCTAATTTTCTATCCGATTTTTTGACATAATACAACATAATACATTGCAACCTTAGGCACTAAATTTTGGCAAAGTTTGAGGAGCCATAACTTTCTTCGTAGTGGTTTTTACAAAAACATTTTTTGCAGTTCGTGCTCAGCGCGGCGAGCGGAGTCGATTGGTATATAATTCGACCGTGTTTGAGTTAGGCCCATATTAAGAAGAAATTCCGAAAATTCAAATTATTTTAGGGTTTCGATGAAGCAATGCTAAAAATCATGCGAGTTTAAAATTAAATGGGAATTTATGCTCGAGAAATCACAAAAGAAAAATCGATTTGGCCCGTAGCCGTAGAAATGTTTATGATGTGCCGGGGAACAAAGAAAGGTGAATGAATGCTTCGAACAAAACGTCGGCACAATTTAAACTGAAATTTCCCTGGCGACGCCTACCCCGGCACCGTCGAAGCTCCGTTCAAGATGTTGAGATTTTAGTTAAAATCGTAAAATTGAAAGTTTATGTTTTGAATATTTTTGAATTACGTGCACACACTGCCTCATTTCCTCACCCATCTTACCTATTTTGCCGTTGGACAAATCTTTGATAAAATGTTTCCCTTTTTCGGCACATCTCAACGGGCAAAATTCCCAATGCCCTCCGCCATTGTTGGCATATGAAAGGTCAATCCCCCCTCCCCCCTCTCACCCCCGCCAATTCCCCCTATCCATAATTCATAATTTACTTTTAGGCAAATCCCCCCCCCCCCCCCTATATAAGGGATCAACCCTTCAACTCTGTGCCATTCCTCCGCCATTTACAAACTTGGAAAGTGAGTAAAAAAGAGATGGATCAACAAATTCATCAAAATTTTGGAATCAGGATTCCAAGCATCTAGGCTACCATTTTGAAATTTAAAATGCTCTCCCCACCCCCTCTCCGTTTGTATGCCATTAATTTAAAAATACTTGGTATGAAATTGTTACCAATTTTTCCTGTAAATTTTTCTAAATATTTGCTAATTGCCCTAGAATATAATTGCTTACATTTGTTCTTTTCGGTCCTATGACCCCCTCACAAAATCAGCTGAAAACATTACATCTGGAGTTTCAAGGCTGGAATCAAGAATATGGATATTAGTTTTTGTCAAATCATTCATTTCTATGATTTTTCATCAAATATCAGTTTTTTAAATTGTGACGTGTTCAAAATCCGGCCGAGGCCACGCGAATGTTGTCCAAACGCGTTTGGGCACCGTCCGGCACAATTAGATTACGCAAATATACACATAATGAATGTATTTAAATTATTTATTTTATTTCCAGGCGCCGCGGGGGGAATTTGAAAATTTAGCAAGATTATTAAGCGATTTGGTCTAATTTTCACAAAATGAGCTGATTTTACATAAAAATACATATATCGTAAAAAGTCAAAAAAAATTTTCACATATTTTTCATTAATTTAATTTTTCATATTACTGTACGATTTCTCATTTTTGGAACTCAATTGCACCTAAATATTTAAAAGAGGCTTTCTAATAGAGAACGGGGAGGCTTTTCTTTTATTTTCAACATTTTTTATAAATTAATCACAAATAATTATTTCTCTAATTCATCTCCGTTTAAATTCGTATTTCCCTTCCTTTTTTCAAATTTTTGTCTTTTTCTTCGAAATCAGTAGTAAAATTCAAGCGCCGTCGAAACGGCCACGTCTTTTTATTTGAACGAGAATTTAAATGTGCTTTTTTTTTTATTAAGATCAGTTTTTAGCTCATTAAAATTATAAAAATTTTTGGAATTGCCAAAAACAACAAAAAAAAATGTCGGACAATCCGAAAGAAGCGGCGAAAGAAATGAAAAACATGTGGGTTTTGCCTTATTTCTAAGGGCTCAGTGAACCCTCCCCCTGACATCACAAAAATCACGCGCCATAACGAGAGAATTGTGCAGTTTTTTGACTAATTTTAACAAAATAGGGGGGGGGGTGTCTATGGCATTTCCTTATTTGCATCCATTCACCGCATTTAAATCGAATTTTCAGTTTCATTTGTGACGACGTTTTGTTCGGCGTCTTTAAATTTTGTGGACATTTTGAGCTCGGACTGAAAGTGGCGCTTCTCAGCGATCGATTTGACCGTTTGGTGGACGCGCATTTTAAGACGAAGAAATGGTCGTTGGGCGCTTTGGTAATTAATCGCGCAGCTGCTGACAAAAATGGCGCAAAAATTGTTAAATACTGTAATGGCACCTTCGAGCGCTTTCTGTCAATTCCGCAAATTCCGCTTCCAAACAAAGTGATCGGGTTTCAAGGACTGTCCATAAAGTTGTCTTTCTCAGCATTTAAATTTTGGGATTTTTATGAACTTTTAGTTACGCCGACCGAACTGTCATCGAATTTTTTGAAAGCATTCGACAAGTTTTTGACTGCAAAGGCATCCTTCTTTCAATCAGAACAGGCAGAAAGCGCATTTGGAAAATCATTTGGCAAAAGATTTGGCCATTGGTCAATGAGAACATTTGCGAGCTTCATGACAGTTGCTGCGCGCTCAATCGTTTGCGCCAATTCTCTCCGACTTTTCTCAGAAATTGTGCAAAACTCCGAATAATCACATCCGTTTATTCTGTTCTCGAATTCCCGGCCGATGACAGTGCCCACGCTTCGTCTGGACAAGTTTTGACCAAATGGTTGCATACGCCCCACGGGGATGGACTTCCGAAGGTGTTGCACTGCAGTTTCTGTCCGATAGGAATGGGAGGACTTAAACAGGTGATTTTTTGAATGAAATTTTGCTTTAAATTACTTTATTTCGTTTTAGGCATTTTTGAACGCGGTCGATCCTTTGAGTTTCATCATCATAATTCGTGTTTGGTATTCTGACCACACTGTGCCATTCGAACTGTTGAACAATTTGACGGGAGAGGGATTGGTTTGGCGACGCTTCACCAAAAACTATTGGCTGTTGACACGTTGTCCGATTGAGCGCGACGACGAATAGCGCCGCCGGGAAAATTATTTGAAAGTGTTTTACCATTTTCTTAAGAAATGTTTATTTTTAGTCAGTTGCCATAGAAGCTCCCCGCATTGACGGAACAAAGTTCGCTCCCCGCATTGACGGAACAAAGTTCGCTCCCCGCATTGACGGAACAAAGTTCGGATTGTCCAGACGAGGCCAAATTGGAGTAAGTTCCCGGGGGTTATATTCAAAGTTAATGAGCGCCCTTAACCCCTTTAGTGATGCTTTTGGGGCTGAGGAGCCCTTTGCCAATGGGTGAGTTTATTTATTGCTCAATAATTGCTTCAGTCCGAGCCCATTTTCCTCGCTTTTCGTGACTTTATATATTTTCACTAATTTTTCGACATTTTTCTTAATTTAGCGGCTTCGATCAGTTTGACAATGGGTAAGTGGCTGCAAGAGTTTCAAGACCATTCATTATTCAGTGCGTCCCCGTGGGCAGTGGAATGAGGAGGGGCAAGAGGGGAGAACTGATTGATTAACATATTCCATCGAAAAACAAATATTTTAATGATTTTCATATTTTATTCAATGCAATTTTATTATTCAATATTATTAAAAAAAGGCAAAATGAGAGAAGAAGCATTTTGGGCTTTTTGATAATAAACGTAGTTTGCGTTTTTAGTCAGCAGGTGAATGCCAGGGCTGGGTATCGAGTTGGCACGATTTTTCGTCAACGTGTTTCAATAAGTCTGGAAAAGAAGTTTCTAGAGTGTTTTAGAGAGGACGTAGAATCCGAATCTGTTCGAACCCCGTACCCTGATTTTGAGCCATATTTATTTTTGTCTTTATGTTGTTGTTGTTTCACATCAACAGAAAATGCGCCGTAATTCAACTTTTGTTTCTTCGTTGGTGGTGGCATTTATTTATGTGCGTTTTTTGAAGAAAGTGCCTTAATTGGAGAAAATTCAGGGAAAAATTTCAAGCAAAAATGGCATGCCTAAATGGAATTTTGTGTGGGTATTATGTAAATGAAGCGAAATTGTTATTGGATCACCAGAGTAGGCAAAAGTGGTTGTTGTTTATGTGAAGGGGGGAAAGGAGAGGGGGGGGGCGACGTTTTGCCCCGGGCAATTCTCTCATTCCTTTTTTGCTCCCATCATTTTTTCCCTCACCATCAATTATGCCGCGCTTCTTCAACAGATGCATGCCAATGGGCAAGTTTACAGAGAATCGACTCGCACAACACTAAAAATCCACGGAAACCGGGTATTTTGTAAATTAACCGGTTATGAAAACCGGGTCTTTAAAATCCTAGTCAATCGATAATAATAAAATTTAGAACAAATGGTTAATGAATGCATTTATCACAGGGTTTCCATTCGTCCTTGGATGCCAAGGACAGTCCTTGGAAATGGACCCTCGGTCTTGGAAAATTGAAAATGTCCTTATTTCCAAGAATGTCCTTAGAAAAAAAAAGAAGATTTTGGCTTTTAAATATTTGTAATGTTTAAGGGGAAATCATGATTTGGCATTGTGTTATTCAAATTTTCAATAAAATAAGGCCATTTTATCAAAACGCCCTCTCAAAACATTAGATCTATTGATCATTTTTAGGTTAATTTTGGAGCAAATTTCTTAACAAAATTGTTAAAATCTTCAAAAAATTTTCCCGACGGCGCCTATCGGCACTGCCGAACCCCCTTCCTGTAAAGCCGAATTCGCAAAAAAAAAATTTTAGAAAAATTCGAAAATCGCAAAATTTAAAGTTATTTGAATAAACTGATGAAAGCCCCCGATTTTGGGTGGTTTTTCACATTGAAGTTTTTAAAAACGAATTGAACCGCTTGGCTTTTACACGACTGTTCTCTGCTTTCGAATGGCATCTTGCTTGTTTAATTTGGTTGGGTTTAAAAAAAGTTATAGGGCTTTAAATAGCTGGCACTGAAGTGTCCGTCAGGCACTGAAGTGAGCGCCGCCGCCGGGCTATCACATCACTCCAATGAATATGTAGATTAGAAAATAATCACTTCTACTTCCCAATGAATCCCCCCCCCCACTCCCCCCCCCCCCCCATCAGATTCGTTGTCGTTTTTATTCAGTCCATTTTTCTCACTTTTTTAACTCATTTTCACTTTATTCGATGATTCACAGCTAAACTGGTAGTGAAAAACATTCTGAATTTGTGGTTAACTCTGATTGACATATTCATTCATTTATTCATTTTAGTTGTTTTTTAATTGCAGTTGCTATGGCCCCATACTCGATGAATGCAGTAAATTATAGGAAAAAGAAATTGAACAAATTTGTAGTTGACGAATCCTGACATTTATAAATTTCAATCATAATAAAAGTTAATTGAAATTGAAATTATAACAACGAGACAATTCTTTGCCATGTACGTATTGCCGCGTTATTCTACCGGTACCGTTGTTTGTGCTTTTATAATTCAATTTATTTTCAAATTATAAAGGGCTCAAATGCAAGCTCGGAGCTGCCCGCAGGCTGGGACACCCCCCCCCCCCCACCCTCCAACCTAAGGGGGTTTGGAAAATAGTACCCCGGGGTTATTAATAGAGGAAATACGGTAATTTGTGCAGATTGACATTCAACTTATTGAAAGCATCTTTTTTGAGGGTCTTTAATTCCTACTTTCTGTTTTTCTTATTTTTGTGTCTCAGCTTGCAACTGAGAACAAAATGCTCCCGCCAAAAAGCTAAAACCCATAATTCAAATAGATCGTTTAGTTTAAATTGATTTCTTTAATTAATTAGGGCTCAAATGCAAGGAGAGAAATTTAAATGGCGCATGGTATGGCGATATAACCGATGGCAATTGGTTTGATGGACATAATTATTGTTATGTGGCAAGCTGTGCAAAAGCTAAGTTAAAAGTTTGGGGATGCTCCGAACACAACAGCTGTTCTGCAGTTAGTGCCAAAGTGGGCAAGGTTGCTAATTCCGCGGTGCAGTGCGAGTGCATATGTTTGGCGAAAAGGACGTCGACTTTTCAAACAGAAAGTTCAAAAAGACAACAACTACGAATACGGACAAATCGACGACAACCGCGAACAAACCGACGACAACGGCGGGCAAACAGACGACAACCGCGGACAAACCGACGACAACCGCGGACAAACAGACTACAACGGCGGACAAACCGACTACAACGGCGGACAAACCGACGACAACCGCGGACAAACCGACGACAACCGCGGACAAACAGACGACAACCGCGGACAAACCGACGACAACCGCGGACAAACCGACGACAACCACTGAAAAGCCAACGACTACAACTGCGGTTCTCTGGCGCGAAGATGTTGATGTGTTGAACCAAATTGTGGCATTTATGCCTACAAAATAATTTGCGCTTTCATTTTTTAGTGTCCACGCGCCATTTTTTTGTTGCATTTTTTTAGGTTTTGTTGTTGTTTTGTTATGTTTTTATCAAATTGTTGTGGAAACAGAAAAAAGTATTTGCAAAAATCAATTTTTGATCATTGTGCAGACAGTAAGGTGGAAAATAGCAGCCAAAGTACCGCACACTCGACTACGGCGGCCAGTAGGTGGGGCGAGACTCCGGGCTCCGGAAGAAGTCCGCGCGTGACCCGGCTGGGGGACGCGCGCGCCCGCTCCGCGGGTCCCCGCGCGCTCGCCCCCCAGTGGCGCTCGTCAGACTTCTTCCTCCGCCTCCGTCTCGCCCCACTACTTGCTCCGTCTCCGCATGCTCGCTGTTGGCGGGCCGCCAGCGGCCTTTCATTTTAGGTTCATTTTTACTTTTGGTACTGAAATGTCCCTTTTACACTGGGACTCAGTCGGGGTAGCCAAATGGCGTCTGATCGTGTCCCGTCACATCTAGATCGGTTTGTCTCGTCGAGAGCTATCGAATGATACTAAATTTGTTGCAATTGGTCCACAGGAAGATACAAAATTTTGGTCAAAAATGTCCATTTTTGCCAATTTTTAAAACGGTTCAAAACCGGTTTAAATGCTTTTCCGCGCCAAAATTTTGATTGCTCTTTCGTTTTCAGCACCTAAGAAAACCTATAAACGTGTTTTTAAGTGATTTTACAAAAATCATATATAGTGAAATTTTACCTTTCAATATACCTATTGACTCTGAGAAAGATAATTTCAAAAATTAATTTAACGAGTCAAGACCAGATAACTTGTAAAATTTAATTGAATTTCTAAGAATTGTAGAAAACTACTTTTTATATAAAGCGAAAATGTTTCTAAAAATTAAATCATTTCCTTTATTATGTTGAAATTGGATATTTTTGAACCTAAAATCTCAACTGGAATTGGAATAAACAAAGTTAACCGGTAGCAATAATTTAATTTTATAGATTTTATGGCATTGCTATTTATTTAAAATGACCAATATCTACAGTCATGGTTAGGGATGGTATTATGCACATAAAATCTTGAAATATGCGCATAAAATATGCACCAAAAATTACAAAATATGCACATAAATTTTTCCAAATTCAATATAAAATTTCCCCCAAATTCTTCAAATTTTTCAAATATAGCAAAAAATGGGCAAGATTTTCCTAATTGAAAGTAATAAAAGAAATAAAAATATTTATATGTAAAAAGGCATTTCAGAAAGAACAATTGGCGCATCACGGGTTTGAACCTCACCTCACAAAATTTTAACTCACAGTCACCACTCACCACTACACCACCGCTTTTCTCAGTAAACTTCCATAAAAAGTTCCATCATTAGGGGGTGTATTTTTTTCGTTTTTACAACCTAAACCGGAAAACCGGTACCCCCGGTTTTCGGTTAGGCCGGTTTTACGACCCCCGGTTTTCGGTTTCGGTTTTTGGGCTAAAAAAGCCGGTTTTCGGTTTCGGTTTCGGTTCGGTTAACCGACCGTGCACTACCCTACTAAAATCTCAACTGGAATTGGAATAACCAAAGTTAACCGTAGCAATAATTGAATATAGAATTTTTTTTTGATGATGACCAATAACTATCAACCTTGACCAAAATTCAAGACCTCCTCGTTATACCGTAATCGTAAAAAATGCGGGATTGCGGAGCGGGATCCCGCAAAATCCCGCGCGGGATCCGGTCCCGCGCCGCACTCTAATTTCAACTAGGGCTGCTCCCCGAGCCCTCGGGTACGGAAAAAATCGAAAAAAGCCGGGGTGGTAAATGCGAAAAAAAATTCTGGAAATTGTTCTAATTCTCAGGGTTCGAACTCGGTCGAAATAAAAGTGAGATACGGATTCTACGACCCCTTTTTTATTTATCTTTTAATTTTTTACTCTTTTTTATCTGTTTTTATTTTTACATATTTAGCTTTTTTTTCGTTGGACTTGGGACCAGACAAATGCCATTAATGGACGAATGGGTTGGAAATTACGAGGCGTAGTAAATCCCGGGTTCGGATGGTTGATCAATGGACGGACTAGTGATTACTTTCACCCCTTGAATAATCCCCACACAAAACAATAAGATTATTTATTTATTAACGGTCTCCAAAACTCCGCAATATCGGGCGAGGACGAACTTATACAATTACGAATAATCCGAAGAGTCCAAAAAAGTGATGAGACCAACCAAAAAAAGGGATGAGAACCACAATAATGAGAACAAAAATGAATAAAATGTCCCAACAACGATAAAACGCCAACAATTAACCAAATTCAAAAGAGAGTCAAATCCCAATTCTAACACATCCTCGGCCTGCGACGAGCGATGTCCTCAGCGCTCAGACGTTCGTCGGTTGGCATTCGGCATCCGAAAGGGGCGGAACTGGTGACGATCAACGGCGGCATGCAATACGGATGCTGCGTGGCCACGGCCGACCTGCGAAAAGTGCGCTTCCGTCCCCCAGGGCGGAAAGGCGTCTGTTCCGGGCGGCTGCTACGCTTCTGAAACTGACCACTTGTCCCTGACTTCGCTTCGTCCAGCTTCTTCCCATCGCTCTGCTTCTCTTCGTCCGGCACTTTCTTCTCCAAGCCCAACTCTTCGTCCCCCTGAAAGCCCCTCCCTTGACTAATTAGCCCAACCTTCAGCATGTTCGGTCCCTTCTCTTTCCCCTTTCTATCCGTCGTCACGTGGTCGGCGTTGTACCCCCCCTCATCACCTCCTGAGAAAGCAATTGTCCTCAATTGACCAATTCTTCCCTCTCTTGCGAATCGTCCAACCGAGTCCTTATTTTCCTCGGTTCCTCCGGTTTCTTTCGGGCTTTTGTTTGTCTTTCCGACTTTATTTTCCATCCACTTGCCCGGATCCAGTCGTTTCCCTTCCTTTCTTCCGACACATTCAACTTTTTCCGATTCTTCGTCTTTCACAGGTTGTTGGTGTTTTCCACCCTCCGCGGTGAGCTGGTTGTACATCTCGGCCATCTTCCGCTCAAATTCTTTGGTTTTGCCAATTACGAGTGCCAAATCCGTTGTTAAGCGGAGATTTATCTTCGAAAGTTCGGCACCTTTCGCGGTGTTCAGTTCAAGCTCCCGTCGAAGATTTTTGATTTCGGTCTGCCATTGTGCAACACTAAGTTGGCGCTCGTGTCGGTTTTCCTTCACTGCTCTGTGGTTTTGTCCATATTTGGTCGATTCGTCCTCTAGTTTGCCGTTCCCTTTCTCGCCAACATTGGTCCCGACCAGCTTGACTGTGCTGGGTTCGACGTGTGTCGAAAATATTACCCGATCGGCGCCTTCTTGAATTTGATTCGCTTTCTCAAATTTGATCATCTCTTTATTCACCGAATCGTACAGAAGGAACCCCAAATCAGAGAGAGCATTGGTACCGAATAGCAGATTGAATCCGAATTCTGCGTCCGTTATATGGAGGCAAATATTTATCGGGCGGCAGCCTTTGCGTGCGATTGGCAATGAAAGCACTCCAAGACATTTGAGTCTTTGTCCGTTTACACTGACGATCCGAGCTGCCGTTCGCGAAAATCCGGTTTTTTGAAGGTCCAGGCCTTTCTCTTTGATCAGTCCATATAGAAATTTTGCTCCAATCAGAGATGTCTGAGCGCCTCCGTCCAGCATTGCGTCCGTTTCAACCCCGTGCGTCTCTACTTTGATCGCCAAAATTTGTCCCACTCGGCTCGTTTCCTTACATGTTGACTCCTCGCTTTCTTTTCCTTCACTTAGCTGTTTCTCGAAAAAATGTGTGATTTCCGACATCAGTTGCACACCGTGACAAAATGCGTTTGGCGGTACTTCTTCTTGCATGACGATGCAATTTTGTTTAAGGAAATTCTGTGACCTTGCCGATGTCTGTTGTGGCGCGAAATTCTGCTGCGTGTTTCTGTTCGCCTCACCAACATTTCGCGGTGGAGTGTTGTTCTCCGATCCCGTTCCGGCAGGATATCGCCTTTGCCCCTGACCCGAGTTGAACCTTCCCTGGCTTTGGGGTTGCCGACAGTCACGTGAGAAATGTCCCGGTCCGTTGCAGTTGTAGCAAACAATTCCACTCGATTGCTGCATCGCGTTGAAACTTGTGCTTCCTCCTTGGAATCTGTTCGGACTGCTTGCCGTTGGGTAAAATTTCCTTGGTTCGTTGCTTATGTACTCATTAGCCGCGCTTTTGGTTGCTTTCTGAATTGACTCTGCCCGTGCGGCTAAAGCGACAAATTCGTCGTAGGGCATCCCCGGCCTGCGTGACATCTCGAGTGTGAGCGATAGTTCCGGATTTGCGAGAGTTCGGATAAGATGTTTCACCGAGTAATCGTCGCACAGGTTCTGCGTCAGTCCCGGGTATGCACGGGAAACTAAACTTTGTACGCGGTCCGACAATGCATCAACGTCTTCATTTGGCTTTCGCCTCACTCCACTCATAAGCTCGTCGAAGGCTCCCATCTCTCGGCAATCAGTTTCCTCCAATTGTGCTGCCATTGCTCTTCGAATGCTGTCGAATCTGTACGGCTGGTTTGCGACGGCCGCGTTAAAAGCTCGTTCCGCTCTCCCCGAAATTTTTGCTTCCAATGCCGAAATTCTTCTACGCTCTGGCCAACCTTCCGTCGCTGATGAAATTTTCTTGAAGAATTGTTTCACTTTATCAGCGCCTTCGTTTCCTCTCAATTCCGGAAGTCGGTCCAAAGTGAGGACGTACTCCAAATTTCCTATTTGTAGCTGTTGTGGCTCTTGGCGATTCAAATTGTTGCCTTGTCCTCTCGCTTGGTGGAAATTTTGTCCGTAATTTCCGTAGTGCGGCTCATTGACTCCCGGGTTTGGGTGCCACGCCGGCTCTTCGTGGTGAAATTGTTGATACTGTTGCTGAGCTTGATGGACAGCTGGGTGCGGGCGGTACACGTAAGAAACCTGTTGGTACTGCGCGTGCAAACCCGGTGGTGGCGCTGTCTGTATCTGCGGGGGAAGTGGTCTACGCTGTTGCTGTGTTGCTCTCACTTGTTGATTCTGTTCAACATTTACGTTCTGGTAACGGACAGCGCTAACGTTATGCAGAAGCAATTCGGGGTGACTCGGGTTTCGGTTGGGTAAAAGTGCGTGGGGCGTCGAAGTGACGGGTTGATTTCCGACATTATCGCCGTTTCTCGCCATCGGACCGAAATCTTCCTCGAAAATCGGTGCTTCCTCGAGCACAATCGGAAACTCTCCCCCTAGCGCACGATTTTCATTTAAAACCTGAATACCGTTGTTGTCCAGAAGCGCGTGCTCCTCCAAATTGAGTGCGTCGTTCAGGTCGATCACGTTTTGCTGCTGTTCCGCTGCCATCAGTCTTCGTCTGACTTCTTCGCTTCCAAGAATTGATGAGGCCTCTGAAGAAATAGAGTTTCTCCGGCTTCCGAAATTCTGATGTAAATTTGGAGGAAGAATCGGATTTTGCTCCTTGTCGATTGATGAAGGTTGAGGCCCGGATTTGCTTTTCCGTTTCGGTCGAATCAAAGTTGGCGAGAAGAATTCTGCTTGTTGAGAACGTGAGTTACTTTTCACTTTTATGTCGACACTCCGTGTGAGTTACTTTTCACTTTTACCGTTGATTGACGCTTACCCGTCCGATTTCCTCTTCCTCAAAATTTCGCAACCGTCGTTGACCTCACCTTATTCCGGGAGCGCCACGTAGTAAATCCCGGGTTCGGATGGTTGATCAATGGACGGACTAGTGATTACTTTCACCCCTTGAATAATCCCCACACAAAACAATAAGATTATTTATTTATTAACGGTCTCCAAAACTCCGCAATATCGGGCGAGGACGAACTTATACAATTACGAATAATCCGAAGAGTCCAAAAAAGTGATGAGACCAACCAAAAAAGGGATGAGAACCACAATAATGAGAACAAAAATGAATAAAATGTCCCAACAACGATAAAACGCCAACAATTAACCAAATTCAAAAGAGAGTCAAATCCCAATTCTAACACAGAGGGCACCTACGCATACGGAAGCGGTGGCGATTTTTGGGGTCACGCGGTCGGCGGGATGTTTTTACACCGCTGGACGTCCCTACATCGCTGGAAAGCCAACAATTGAGGAAGGCGACGGCATCGGCTGCGGCGTCAATTTGGCAACTCGCCAAATCATTTACACAAAGAATGGGCGGTGTTTGGGTGAGAAAAAAAGGGAAATTTCTTTTTTAAGACACTGAATTTTTTAAAAACAAAAATTTTTTCGAGCAAATTGTTCGATTTCAATTTCGGGTTAGGGTAGCAGTGGTTAGGGTTTTCCGGATGTTCAGAAATCATTAAAGTTTTGGATCAATTCGTTTACTGGTAATGAGCTATCTAAAACATAGAAAGAAACATGGGGGTAAAAGGGAACGAATCGGGGGTGGGGAACGAATCGGGATAAAGGAAATGAATCGTCCTTTTATCTTTTTGTACATTATTTAATTTATTTGTAATTTGTTTGTTTTTTCAGAAACTGCCGGTTTATTTGTCAATTTTGCCGTCGATTTGTTTCCGTGCGTTACGGTGTCACACTCCGGCGTCGGGACTCTTGGCAACAAAATTGAAGCGAACTTTGGACCAAACTTTGAGTTCAAGATTGCTGATGGGATTAGCAATTGGACAACGATCGATTTTTTGATTTTGTTGTTGTGAAGGCTATTGTGCCGACCGTTTTTTGCATTAATCAATTATTAAATGCCTTTATTGATTACTTGAGGCCTAATCGATCTGCGACGATGACGTGCATTTACCAGATTCCCCACCCCTTGTTGCCACCGCAAATGTCACATCACCGGTGCCATAAATAGGTGGTATTTGTCCTTTTTTGGGGTGCCCCAACCTTTGCAATTAGAAATGTCCTTTTTTTTAAAGATTCATTCTTTGTTTGGAGTACGCGTCCTTTTCTGTCCATTATTTGAAGATTCTGGAATTTTCTAAAGAATTTTCGTTTTAATAAAATGATTACATTAATTAATTACTGTTTTAATTTTGTTTGAGACGTACTTTTGACAAAAAATTTCAGTCATTTTGACTTGGGTCCTATCGGCCAAGGTTTTCTCAAAGAAAAGCGAAAAAAATGAAATTGAAATCGCTGGCACTTAACATTTTTCAAAACAAAAATTTTTAATGGAAGAACTATTGTATCAAAAAATGGATTGAGAAGGGAAGCAACTGCAGAGATTTATTTATTGGAGAGTTTTGAAAATCTTCTATAAAAATATCAAAAATAAAAAAATTTTCGGAAAATAACAATCTTTAAAAGAGCATTTTTGGTCCAAGATAAAGCCATTTTAGGGGCCATTTTTGGTTTAAAAATTTTTGATTTATTTATAACTAGATTTTTCGTTAAGAAATTTTTGGAAAAAGTGCCTAAAATATTGAATTTCTCCATGAATTTTTGCAAAATGTCCAAAGTAGCAGCGGCGCCGAACTGGCCGCGCTGAAGCATAAAATGCTCGCCTCACAAAATCCGGCTTTGCCACTTTTGGGAAGATTAAAATGGCTTTGGGGAGAGCCGCCGGCTCCTTTTGCATGTTGTAAAAGTAAAATGATTTATTTAATTTTGATATTATAAAATATTTTACTTTGAGGCGGGAAGAGATTGTGTGAAGAATTTGTGTGGGGGAAATTTGCGTTCGATTTGACGGCCAATGTTAGCGCAATCGGAAGGAAAACGTAGGAGGATTTTGGGAATACAATAATAATAATAAATGAAAAGCATATTTTTTTAAAATTAATTTTATTAATATATTTATCGAAAATTTATAATTAAAAAAAATTTATATCGTCGATTTAAAAAATTAATAATATTATAAAACATAAACAATTAAAAAAGATAGAGGATGACACCGAATTGGCCAATTTTGGATGTGTAAAACTTATGCTAGCTATTTTCAGGTAAATGATTGTTAGATTTGTTTTAAAACTAAAAATTGATTAGAATTTTTTTTTGATGTTTCACAACAACTGTCGGCAGCCCGTTCATCGCGCGTTGTCGACCCAAAAGTGGGAAAAGGACGAAATCTGCTCAATGGCCATTTGGTGCCGCGTGCAAATTGATGGGAAATGCATTTCACAAATTTGATTCTTTGATTGTCAGCGGCAGATTTGTACCTCATTAAATGGCCCCCCTTCATTCGACCACCATCAAATTGTCCAATTTTTGAGTGGCATTCCCCCGTTGGCAAAATGTGCGAAAATATGTTTCGTAATTGGAAAAAATAATTTTTCTTCGTTAAAAAAATAAACGACTTTTGCCCATTTCTGCCCGTGCGGCTGTTTATTGGGCAGTAAAGGCGACTGTTTATTGGGCAGTAAAGCCGGCTGTTTATTGGGCAGTAAAGCCGGCTGTTTGTTGCGGTGCCTCAATTCATTCCCCCATTATCAAATTGGAGTGTCATTTTTGCTCCATTTTTGAGTGACGTTATTTGCCATTTATCAGTGGCTGGGCGGGGGGGGGGAGGGGAGGGGGTCATACCAAAGATACGGGTGCCTTAATCAGCAGACGGAGTCGGGAAACAAATCTACCTATTCTTATTTTGATATTTTTGCAAGATTGGTTTGAAACGGAAAACGGAGGACGGGTTGTTCCCCTACCCCGATTCGCGTCCCTTTATTACGATTTTTTAAAAATTGCAAATAACTGAATCAAAAGTTGGATTAATGCACGAAATGTTATTTGCAAACCCGGCAATTCATGACAAAAGTACATAATAGGGGATACAGATCTGAATAATGTTTTGGATTTTTTCAATTTTTAAAATTTATTTTTGCTTGGTGGGGGGGGGGATGGCGCGCCTTTTCGAATTTTGTCCCATGATTAAATATTAGACCAGGTTTTAAACCTTTTTCGCCAACGTGAATTTTAAAATTTATTTAAAACTGTATATGAGTTTTGGCATACCTAATTATGCGCACTTTCAGCGACCTCAAAATAGACGATGCCCATTCATTGTTTATAATTTAATTAAAATTCTCAAAATTTTATTTATTTTTAGATTTAATATTATCTCAATCTGCGTGGATCGGCTTTATCGGCAACAGGGAACTTGCTGATATTGCACGGTAAGTAATTTTTTTGAGAGTGAAGTGGGAGTAGGCCTAGAGAGTGATTGTGTTAAGGATGGGTGGAGGTAGGATTGAATTTAATCTTATAAGAATTCTATTTTAAATATAAAAATTTACTTTTTTTTTTGCAGATTTTGTCCGCGGTGCTTACGGAGTGCACGATGTCTACAAAATTGTTCTATGCCGGCGTCTTGTTGTTTATGCTTATGGAGTACACCAACGAAACTGGTAAGAGTTAAGCATGATATGGCCGTAGAGAGGGGAGGGTAGTGTTGGTTGGAATATTTCGATTAATTTCGGACAATTTTTTCTACGGATTTTAAAATATTGTAAAATCTTTTCCCAATGGATGCCCCAAATCAAACTGTCATCCATGCTAAGAATTTGACCATTTTACGAACAAAAACGCGACCCGGTCCCCATTGTGCCAATTCAACTCCCCGGAATTGTCTCAAAAACCTTCGTAAAATGTAATATGGCATGTCTGTGGGATTAAATCAAATAGAAAATGTTCCACTTTCAATTAGTTTTTCAAAAAATTAACCACAAATGTGCATATGGCTGAGTGGTGAACTGAAACTTAATTCTATTATGTCTGAGGTTCGAGTCTCTTGTTAAAATAATTTTATTTATTAACTTATATTTTCATTCTTCTTTTTTAGTACACAACTTTTCAGTTGAGGCTATGGCGGAATTTATCCCAATATAAAACAGTTTTGCACTTTCCTTTTGCAAATACCGTAATTTTAGAATATAAATTTTCTTAAATTTTAACAATTTAAAAGTTGGAGTCAAATAATAGAGTAAATTTAGTAGTTTAACATATTCCAAAAAAACTCTTTTACATTTTTTTTTCGCCTATTTTACGTTTTTAGCACAATTTTGTAGTTTTCACATATTTCTATCGCGATTTTTAGCGCATATATATACATGTAAATATTTTATAGCAATGCAAGATGTTGAAAAATTCGTGGACAGTTTCACTGAAATAACAACTACGACAACTAACGTGCTTGACAAGCTTGAACGTATCTCAAAAGGCGCATTCAGCTTGGTACAGGTCGCTGGTCCAATCGGCAAACTTGTGCATACAGCGGTCTCACTTTCGATCAGTGTAAGAATGATTATTTAATCGGACATTTCCAAAATAAATTATTTTTACAGGAGGACTCGGAAGAATTGCAAGCAATAAAGGTGCTTCAGCAAAAGGTTACGGCCCGGTTCGACCAACTTTCAAACAACATGGAAAGAATGTATTCAAATCTACGGCACGGCAATTTGATGGATCATTACGAATATGTAATTTATTTTATTAATTTTTTTCAGTAATTTAAAACATTTGTGATTTGTGGTAAATATATGTAGTTAAATTTATTAAGACCAAAAATTTCGCGAAAGCCTTTTTAAATTATGCGTTTAGACGGTAGCTCTCAACATTCAAAACTTTGAGCGGTACCTTTCGATTTTCTTCAAAGCACCCAACGATCTTACTAAAGCTGATTTCGAAAAAATTTGCTCGGACACAACAACAGATCCAGGGAAGCTTTTAATGGTCGGTTTTGTTTAAAATACAAGTTAGATTAATCCCCTTTTACGGCAGTTAAAGCTAAAGCGCAGACTATCGAGCTTCTCGTTGGCATTTTTTGAGATTCTCGATAGATAAAATTATATCGAGAGAAAAAACTCAAAAAAGGGAAAAGATAAAATTCGAAAATTTTTCTCACCGCCGACCCCCCCCCCCCCCCCCCCCCGGAATAAAGTATTTGAGAAATCGCGCAAAAATACATTGTTTCCGGTCGCACCCTGCCCATAACGGAATATCGGACAAAATGCCCCTTTGCACACGAATATTAAATAATGGATAATAGAGTGCAGCGCATGACCGGACCCTAAAATTTATTACAAGAGTATACACGGTATTCAATCCAACCACGTTCTCCCACTCAAACTGCTTCACATTTTTATTGGTAATACTAAAGCTGGCTTCTCTCCTTATTTAAAAAAAAAATAAAAATGTTAAAAGTAGTTTTTTCTAGGGTTTTTGGATGTAATCCGAACTGCTAGCCACCATTTCGGGCGATTTCGAACTCCGGCCCCAAATTTAAACACTTGTTTTAACTTATATCTTTATTTATAGTGGATTGATCGCAAGGTCAACCGGAAAAATTGCGATTTGCCCAATGTGTTTGAAAGCAAAGTTTATGGCAGAGCGTTAGCTCTAATTGGCAAAATTGATGAACATTTGGTGGAACAACAAAACCGTGAATTTACCACAACTCTTGAGTACAAGCAATGGAAAACGAGTGAGTTCTATGTTTAAGTCTCAGACGTTTCAGAACTATGATCTTTGATTCTGTTTTTCCAATTCAATTGTCAATCTCTAAACTATGAATTTATAAAAATTTAGACATGCTATACAAGATAACGACGGAGTTGCCCTATCTGGATGCCCTGAAGCATTTGATCAGTGTTGAGAGGGGCATGTTTCCTAAATTTTAGTCAAACGTCGAAAAAAGAAATGCTCATTTCTCATGTTAAAAAACAAAAATCATTTTGAAATTTATATTCTTTATTTTTAAATTAATATAATCAAACATTTGACACTCCTTTTTCAGGTTTATTGAAAGTTGAGAACCTAACATTGGTCAGTACGGTGGCCGACTTATCATTTCGTTTGTTTAATGTGATTGGGGCGGCAGTATTTGGAGACTTGGACACAGCGGAGTCTCGAGAAAAGCGGGACAGTACTTTCACGTAAAAGATTTCCATGGGAAAATATTAGTCATACCAAAAAAATCCGCTTTCTTATAAATATTCATGTTTCACGTCCACATAACTATCTTTCTTTTTTTACAGTTTCATGCGTTTTAATTGCCCTTTTTTAATTTAACAGATTATATTAGGGTTGTCACCCCGCGTGCGGGGTTGGGAACTGCGGGGTCGGGGTATTTCGGGGGCGGGACTGTCGGGGTCGGGGTTGCGGGGGTTTTTTTTAAATTTTTCTTCAAAATTTTAAAGGTCAAATTTTTGTTTTTTGAATAATTTCCAAAATTTATTGACATTAGAGCCGATCATTTTTTAAATTTGTTCTTATTTTAAAGAGAAGGAAAACAGGGCTGTGCCGAAACTAAAAAATAAGGCGAAATCGAAAATCGAAGTAAATCGAAATTTTTTTTTATGTGACTATAAAACTTATTTTTTTAAAATAATTTATTTTAATAAAATATTGTTTGATAAATCGCCATTTTTCGCTTCAGTGGCCTTTTGGGCGGGGGGGGGGAGGGGTCGGCGGTGCCGATAGGCGCCGCCGAGAAAATTTTGAATTTTTGACTTAATTTGTTAATAGATTTGAAACCAAATTTTAAAAATGCGGTACTTTTTTGAAGCTTTTTAGGAGTGACTTTTAGGCAAGAAATCTGCAAAATACGCGTCTAAAAAAGCACGAAATTCTATCAAGGATCCTGACAAAAAAAAAATCTAATTTTATTGTATATTTTATGAAACTTTTTCAAAAAATTAGTGGTCTTGGCAAGATAAATCCGAATTTTATTTCATTAAGAAATTTTTCGAAAAAAGCTTGAAATATGCACAAAAGTTCAAAAAAGTCGCCAAAAATGCTAAAATAGAAAACAAAGTAGCAGAAAAATAGGCAAAACCCTAAAAATCCCAGCCCTAGTGATGAATTATTCAAAAATTCATCTTTTGCACGCATTTTAATTTAAAAAATATTTGGAAATTTATTAAAAAAGTTCCATTATTGGGGGGAAAATAAGGTCAAATAAACGTAAATAAGTGCCGAACCCAAACGAACACTTTACTCGCCGGACAGACATACCACCAAGCCACAATTTTATTATATCTTTTGTCAAAAAGTATGCGTCTACTACAGTCAAACCCTAAGAAAAAATCAATGATGCCATCTTTAGGAGTGTATGCTAACCCCGACCCCGAGTCGGGGATGGGGTTCGGGGTCGGGGTTTTTCGGGGTTAGAAGTGTCGGGGTCGGGGTCGGGGAAAACCCCGAAAAATGGCCTAAATTTGCGGGGTCGGGGACGGGGTCGGGGTGACAACCCTAGATTATATTGTAAAAATTCTGTTAAAATTTAGTTGCATCCTGAAGAGCATTTCCATTGCTTACGAGAGACGAAGAGAGCCACTGCTCAAAATTTCTGAAATGATAATGACCGACGCCACCAAACTTGTATGTTCATAACTCAGGGTTCGGATCGGGTAAAGGCAATTTCCAAGAACAGACATGTTGATTTTCAAGGACATAACAGAAAAATTTGGCGAAATCCAAAGGACGCTCAAAATTTGCTCAAACCCAATAATTTTTCAAAAATGCATCCAGCCAAATGCTCATTTTGAAGGACAATCTTGAAAAATAAGGACATTTTTAATTTTTAAGATCTAGGGTTCATTTTCAAGGACTGTCCTTGCTATTCAAGGACGAATCCAAGCCCTGACATAACTAGGGACGGATCATATGTGATAATAATCGCGAATATAATATAATCTATCTTCCAAAATATGTACTAAAAACTAGGGCTGTACGGGACCAGGACTTTTGGGAAAACCCGGGACTTTCCGGGACCAGAAAAACCGGGACCAAGATTTTCAACCGGGACATTTCATGGGAGAACATTTTTTTGATAATGTTCCATGCTAAACCATAATTTTTTTGTTATTATTCAAAATATCTCATTGTCTTCAACTTCAATTTTATTTTAAAAATTATATTAAATTGCGGGAAACCCGGAAATTCCGTTCCGGTCCCGTACAACTTTACTAAAAACCCAAAAATGTCCGTTTGGCATTGTCGAAAAATTTTGAAATTTCATATGCTAAAAATTCGATAGTAATACCTAAATAATTTTTTTTCAAAACTTATATTAAAGGAGGTTCTTGGAATCATGTGTGCAGCTACCCGACATGGCTCGAATACTACTAGCTATCATGCTCATGTGGAAATTTACCAACGATTGACAAGGGGAATCGCAGAAAGCATGCACACATGGCTTAACTCTGAGCTGGTATAGTCCACGATTGCTATTTAATCCTATAATTGCAAAAGGGAAAAGCAAAAGAGAGAAATAAAAAAAAGAATGTCAAAAGGTCAAAATGCCACGAGGGAGAAGTGCCAAACGGTGCAAATGGCAAGAGCAGGGCTCCCAGATTTGAGGTTTTAGCCCATTTTGGTGTTTTTTGGGATGTCAATGAGACTAAATTTATAAAATAAGGATTTGATGCTTTTTTGGTGTTTTTTGGATGCTCCTGATGATTTTTGCCGCTTTTTGGGCGTTTTGAGGATTTTAGTGTGTTTTTTTGAAAATTTCATTTGTAGATTGCAAATCTTCTATTAAATTTTGAATATTTGGCGTAATGTTCATCCGTTTTTTCTCTGTGTTTCATTTTTAATGAAAAAAAGCTTGTTCGGTTTTGAGAATTTTCTTAATAAAACCCCTCATTTTCTATTTTTTTTGTAATGCAAAAAGCATCACATTTTCAGCAAATTTAGTTGCAAATTTTTAGAAAATCGAGTCAATAACTCGAAATTTTTCTCGGCGGCGCCTATCGGCACCGCCGACCTTCCCCCCTCCCGAAAAAATATTTACATTATTTCTGTTTTTAGTAAATTTTGCACAAATGTTCTTAACAAATACATAAAAAACTCCTTACATTGATCATGGATAATCAAAAAATGGCATTTGAACATTTCACACTCAATTTACCGGTTAAATAAAGCTTTAGCAAAATGAGGTTTTTTGGTCTTAAATGAGGTTTTTTTGCCTGCTAAATTGGCTTTTGAAAATTTTCATCTGGGAGCCCTGGCCAAGAGGGATAAGTGCCATAAGAGAAAATGCAGAAAAAGAAGAAAATGGCAATGGAGGAAAGCGCGATAAGGAAAAATGCCAAGGAAAAACTGCCATAAGGGAAAATATCAAAATGGAAAAAGGGAGAAAATGCCGACAGGGAAAGATGGCATAAGGGAAAAGGCCAAATGAGAGAAAATCCACTAAATGATAAAATGCCAAAAAGTAGAAAATGCCAAATGAAAAAATGCCGAAGGAGAAAATTCTAAGGGTAAAAGCTTCAATTCAAATCTGTTTATAACTTTGTACTTTCTAGCGGTTGGTGCGCCGTATGCCACCTAAACCACTAGTAGTTTTGATTTTTAGTAAACGTTTAGGAGTCAATATGGCCGGATGTCACCTTGAGCCACGTTACCAAAGCGCTGGGAACCGAGGACATCAAACAAGCAAATTATCAACAGGTGGCAGAGCTCATTCAATATGAGGCAAATCAAAGAGGAAACTCCAGGTGTTTGTTCAGCCTGAAGGCTTATCGTGTTGGTTTAAGCTTTTTTGGACCATTATAAGTTGACTATTTGTTGTTTCGTTCATATTAAGCATATCTGTGTTTTTTTGCATACCTAATTGCATTTATTGCATATTTTTGCGCTTTTGGTTTTTTGGCGTATTTTTGCCATTTAGCACCTTAAGTTTAGACTAAAATATTTATATTATTTTAAATTTTAAGTCAATATTTCACATTTCTTAGTCAATATAAATAAATCCCAGCTCTATAAATGATAAATGTTTGGTTATTTATAAATTTATATTTTTCAGCTATTTCCACCAAGTGGTGGTGGGCCCCGATTGGGAACGGGACAGATTCTTCTTCCATGAAGGCAAACGCAATGAAATTGCAACCATTTTCGGCAAACGCGGCGTAAATGTTGTCATTACGCGCTACAACAAAGAAGAAGCGGGTTTCTTCGAACGATTGAGCGCGTGTGATGAGTGGATTAATAATAACCGGAGCGTAGTCGAAGACCATTTGAAGTACGGTTTAGGATTATATATTCTTTTACTCAAAAAATCATCTCAGTTTGGCGGGAATCCATTTTTTTTCAAAATAATTTATTAAAATAATTTATTGTATTACATCTTTTAATCCCCTAACCTCTAATAATCCCCCACCCTCTGGGTAGTTGAACTCACAAAACCCATTCATTTTCTCCTCTTAAAAACACCTACCCTCTAATAATGTCGCACTTTCTGAGTATGTTGAAAAATAATCCCCTAGGGTGATTAAAAGAAGTAATACGGTTTTGTATTTCAAATAAAATATTTATTTTAAATTAATTCTAAAAATAATTTGTTAAGTGACTTTAATAGGTAATATATATACATTCCAAGTTATATTGCGTTTCCAGAAATCAACTTTCTGCTTTGGGTGGAAATGCTAAATTGAGCGACATTGTGCTAGGAGTTTCAGTTGATTTCAAGTACGCCTTCTTGGTTGGCGAATATCACTGGCACCATATGGTCCTTCTTCACAACCGAAAATGGCTTTCACTGGTGCGAAAATTTGACAGATAAAAAAAATTTTAACTACCAGCAGAACATTAAATTTGAGTACCATTCGAAAGTTCATAGTATGAAGATGCCATCATTAAGGATTAGAATTAAGTTTCTATTCATTACTTTTTTTAACAACATTACCAGATTTTAGCGTTCCTGCTTGCTTACAAAACTAGATTCACTCATAAAGACCTTTCGAATGATACACAAAATTTAAGCCACATTAAATCACGATCAGGGATGAGCGGAAATCTATTGTAAAACGGAAACATTTTTTTAACATAAAGCAAAACCCAAAAGACGGAAAATTTTCAAAGTTTTTTTGATACAGCCTTGTTTTGGCGCTCGTTTTAACGAGGCTATTCGGACCTAGAAAAACGGAGTTTTCACGTCTAAAATAGGCGCGCGCCTATTTGACCTTTTTTCAAACAATTACTTAAGAAAATGCAATAAAATTCGAATTTCTTACCAAGATTTTTCAAAGTAAATTTTTTAATTGCCGAAAAATGCACCACTTTTTCGCCTTTTTTGCCGTTTTCCGTTAAAATGCCATTTTTATTTGGTGAACAACGTTGAGAGTTTTGGTTCAAATAATTTATTTCATTTTCTGGTTGATTTTGGCAAAATTTTCACATTTCGCCGGTGGGGCCGCCCTTTTGCTACATATTTTTCCAAAAAATCTTGCGCCCTATTCAATTGCTTAAGAATTAAAATCACATCTAACCAATAGGGATGTTCGAGACTTAAAATTTACCGAGATTGAGAAATAACCCTGCGACTCAAGACCGAGACACACAAAAACCGAAAAATTTCTCGACTCGAGAACAGAGACTCTCGAACATCCCTACTAACCATCAGGATTGCAATATTCACGTCGGAATCGCTGGAGACAAAATTCGGGGTACACGTGCATATGACGGAGGAACGCACGTGTTTGTGACGTCAATATTTACAATGGCAAATCGTTACCAAATGATTCTGATGATTTGATGAGGGGAATGGCGTTTGGTTTTGTAAAAGTATATTAAAGTAAAACAAGCTGCACACACAGTTTTTTACATTTGTAACGGTATAAATTGTGAAAGTATTCGGTTTCAAAGGCTCATTTTCAAGGACAATCTTGAAAATAAGGACATTTCCAATTTTTAAGACCATTTTCAAGGACTGTCCTTGCCATTCAAGGACGAATACGAGCCCTGACATAACTAGGGACGGATTATATGTGATAATAACTCCAGGTGTTTGTTCAGCTTGAAGGCTTATCGTGTTGGTTTAAGCTTTTTTGGACCATTTATAAGTTGACTATTTGTTGTTTCGTTCATATTAAGCATATCTGTGTTTTTTTGCATACCTATCCAGCCTCTGGGTAGTCCATTCATTTTCTCTTTAAAAAACACCCACCCTCTAATAATGTGGCACTTTCTGAGTATGTTGAAAAATAATCCCCTAGGAGGATTAAAAGAAGTAATACGGTTTTGTATTTCAAATAAAGTATTTATTTCAACGGAAGTCTAAAAATAATTTGTTAAGTGAATTTAATAGGTAATATATATACATTCCAAGTTATATTGCGCATTTTCTGGTTGATTTTGGCAAATCTAGCCAATAGAGATGTTCGAGACTTAAAATTTACCGAGATTGAGAAATAACCCTGCGACTCAAGACCGAGACACACAAAAACCGAAAAATTTCTCGACTCGAGAACAGAGACTCTCGAACATCCCTACTAACCATCAGGATTGCAATATTCACGTCGGAATCGCTGGAGACAAAATTCGGGGTACACGTGCATATGACGGAGGAACGCACGTGTTTGTGACGTCAATATTTACAATGGCAAATCGTTACCAAATGATTCTGATGATTTGATGAGGGGAATGGCGTTTGGTTTTGTAAAAGTATATTAAAGTAAAACAAGCTGCACACACAGTTTTTTACATTTGTAACGGTATAAATTGTGAAAGTATTCGGTTTAATTCCAAAATATTGGTTGCCCAATTCAAACATTTTGGTAATCATTATGTAAGGTCAAACTGAAACCCCCCTCCAAATCGGTGTTCATCGTTTTTCCCCAAATCAATGTTCATATGAGACCTGGGAGAGCATGAAAATATTTCAAATTGTTCAAAGTAACTATCAAAAATTTTAAATGGCCGAGATTGAGCGTTTTTACCTTTTTAAACGTCCACCAAAAGCCCATAGCAGGTTTTGAGTAATTCAAAGATGCCACTATTGTTTTAAAGTTTTGGCAATAATCCTTTGTTAACCGGGTGTCCGGCCAAACATTTCTGAGCAAAGAACATATAAGATAGAATTTTGAAAAAATTTGGTTTGAAGAATTTAAACGTTTTTTGACTATAACTCGAGAATGACCGCATAACTTTCATCCAAAACCCCATTGAAACAATTCCTAAATTGTTTTCTAGCGCTGGTGAAAATTTTGAGAGGATCGATAGATGTAGAGAAAAGTTCTTAGACCCGAAGTGCGGGATGGTCAAAATATTACTAAAAAATCGTCACTAACCTAATCATTTTCATTCATCTCTTTTGTTTTTTTGTACATTTACCTATCACAATTTTAGCCCAAAGATGGGGAAAGTTGCGAATTCAACTCAAACGATTGGAAATCGAGTCACAATGTTCAGAAATGCCATGCAATCCGCCTTTCAAATTCCGAAAGGACAAAAGAGCACGAGGTTAATACTAGAGAGCCCGGCATTTTGAAAAATCCGAGATCGAGATTTGGGAATGGGCCGAGACCTAGACTTTCGAGATCAAAAATCTCGAAATTCCGAGATTCTAGGTCTCGGAGTTTTCGACAAATTTCCAAGATTCGAGACCTAGACTCTCGGGAAATCTCGGTCGAGATCTCGGCCGGGCTTTCTGCGCATCTGGGATATTCGATCATACCTGCCAAGTTCGAGCTGACCTACGAGACAGGCGAGAAATTGGGTTGCCGGTTCTTGGGTATTTTTTGTTACCCGGAACCGAACAGAGAATTTGGTTAGGTGTCCGTACCAAATGACTAAACTTAATTTTGTATGTTCTGTACCACAAGCGCTAATCAAAAATATATATTCAAGGAAAAAAACCAAAATTTGTTTGGGGGGAGGGGGGGGGGGGGGTTGGGCATTCAAAATGGCAAAAATTTATGGGTTTTGTTAATATTTATTAAATGGTTCAAAGAATACCATTTTAAATGGTGGCAAAATTGCGCGGTCTGATCACTGTGCAAATCCTCGCGGCCTATTTATTAAAGATAGGAATCCCGGCCAGAATGTTCGTTGCTTCGATGGTGACGATGTAATACCATGTTCCCATAGCCGCACAAAAGTTGACTGCGAATTTGTGGGTGGTTTCATTGTGGTAATTGTTTACATTTTAAATTATTCAACGCATTGATCAAATATCAATGATCATTATTTATCTTTGGTAATTTAAAATAAATTTCTTATGAAATTTTGTAGATTAACGGTCGCCCAACCCTTAAAGAGTGGATCTTGATTAAATGCTTCGTAAGTCATTTTTATTGTTGAAATTTTGTCTGACAAATTTAACAGAAACGTGAAGACAACCCAACAAGCTATTGGGGCTATTGGAGAAACGAGAATAAGCGTTCCCCAATCCACATCGACGAACTCCAATGCGTGAAACATATTATGCCAAAATTCAAAAGCACGGGAGTTAAAAATTCTTATGAATATGCGAATGGGACCATTGGGTAGACGATTGCTAAGTGTAAATCGCCGTAACCCAGCTCTGTTCATAACCATCATAATTTATATATTATTTAATTTCTGTTCATTGTTTTAAATACGTCATCAAATCCCGTCTTATTCGGCCTTTGGTAATTGTTTTCCCGGTAATTTCAAAATTGTTAATTTATTCACATTTTATGTAGTTGATAAATGTTGCAATAATTAGGAGACAATTAGTACCGAAAGCGCTAAAAACTGTTTCATATGAAATTGTTCGATTTGGAGTTTCACAAGGAAATGCAAATAAACCCAAAAATAAACTACTGGCTATGAGTTTCACCCAAAAAATTCAATTCACATGTTAGCGCCAAAATGCTTTTCAAATTTGTTCCAGGACGTATTGGAAACGCGTGTACGCAGCATGGTCCTGCTGTCACCTTACGGCATCAGCGGAATAGCCCGTGGCCGAATGTCTTACGATCGCTTTAACACATATTATTTGTCCATACCCAACTCATCCATACCCAACTCATCCATATCCAACTCATCCATAGAGCATTACTTGCTTCAACCTTAACCGATTTAAGAAGTCTTAACGCCGGATAGATCTCGAAGAGTTGAAGCTATCATTAAGTTAAAGCTTTGTGATTGGACAACTTTAAAAAAAGTTATGGCCTTAAAACTTGCTAAAAATTTAAAAATCTCGATTTTTTCCGGTTTTCTGGCCATAACTTTTTTAAAAATTGTCCAATCACAAAGCTTTAACTTAATGTTAGCTTTAACTCTTCGAGATTTATCCAATGGCGTTAAGACTTTCTAAATCGGTTAAGGCTGAAACAAGTAATGCTCTATGGATGAGTTGGGTATGGATGAGCTGGGTGGGACCCGATTCTGCCTCCTAATATCAGTACCTATCTGATAAATAAGTACAGTTGGCAACCCTGCTTTATAGCTAGAGCGAGCACGACCGAGATTCTCGTCGAGATTTTTTCGATTAATCTTGATCGACGAATTTTATCGATTTTTCGAGATTCGAATTCTCATCGGTTCTTAAGTCCTTGCTCTATTTATAAGTCCTAATCTCTCTTTAGTTACATCGACCGGAGTCATCGAATTTCTTCAAAGAATCCGCCGACTTTTTGACTCCAAAGGCACCAGTCTTTCCATTCTCACGAGAATAAACCAAAGATCCTCCTCCGGTTCGCTCTCGCCGTTCTCGGCGATTGTGCAAAGCTCCGAGTGATCAAATCCTTTGATCTTTTCCCCAAATTCCCGGCCGATGACAGTGCCGGCGCATCTGCTACCCAAGCAGTGGCCAAATGGTTGCACGCAAAAATTGGCCAAATTCACTGTCAACAAATCGCAAAAAATTTAGCACGCATTTTTTTTTTCAAAAATTATCGCCCACAAATTAATTATTTTTTATATAAATAAGGAATTCGTCTTATTGAATCAGCCAGTAGAAGGTAAAATTGAAAATTTGTATTTCAAAAAAGCGGTGGGTGTGTGAACGAAGTCATGGGGTCCTAAATTAGAAGATATTATGATGACTAGAGACCGGACTTGAGCTTCGAGAGAGACTCGAGACGAGATTCTCGAAAAAATCTCGTATCTCGAAAAATCTCGAAAATTCAATTTTAGTCGAGACGAGATGTCGAGACGAGATTCTCGAAAAATCTCGTATCTCGAAAAATCTCGAGCCGGGACAGTCGAGATTCGAGATTTTTGATGAAAATTAATTTTTTTTTTTCAAAATTCTCAGAAAGTCCACCAAATTTTGTAAGGGTAAGAAGGGATCAGTAGAAGCATGTCTGCAAAATTTGGTAACGAAATATAAGTGTTAGCATGTGTTCAAAATTTTGAAAATCAAAAGAAAATTCAATGGTGAGGGGATAAAGTGTCTGACCATATGCTGTCTGCCGCATGCCTATTTTTGAATCATAAGAGAAATTGCTTAATTTTAGCGTTTCGCCTCTGGGCTTGACCCATAGTGGGGTATGAAAGAGCCGGTGAGAAAATTGTTAGAATTTTTTAAACATTTTTTAAGAAATTTTTCAAAAATTTTTTTGAAAATTTTTTATTCACTTTTGGGAGTGAGAAAAGGTTCGGCGGTGCCGATAGGCGCCCCCGAGAACATTTTGAATTTTTAATTCAATTAAGAGATTTGCAGCCAAAATGGAGTATGTCCGGCGGTGCCGACAGGCGTGGCCGGGGGAATTTTCTTACAAAAATTGGCAATCTTTGTTAAGAAAAGCACTGTTTTCATGAAAAATTTTTGGAGTCGAGATCGAGAATCTCGAGCTTCTTTCGAGCGAGACTCGAGACGAGATTCTCGAAAAAATCTCGTATCTCGAAAAATCTCGAAAATTCAGTTTTATTCGAGACGAGATGTCGAGACGAGATTTCTCGAGAATCTCGTCGAGATTTTTCGAGATTTCGAGACGAGATCTCGTCTCGACCGGTCTCTAATGATGACGATGCACAAGAAATGAGAGCGTTTAGTTACGATAACCAATCGTTTTTTAGGAATGTAAATTTTGTTTACAATTCTATTAATTTAATATTTTATTTTAATATTTAATTTGGAAATTTCAATATTTTCGTTAATATGTCGAATATTGTATGCTGGCGCCTTGTCCCGCCCTTTACTTATCTTTTTTGAGTTCTTTTCCCACGAAGAACAAATCAAAAAGGATTAGGTCTTATCATTCCCCCCTAACCACGGGCACTTATCTGCCCTTCCCATCCCCGAAGCTTGCCCGTCTCCAACGTCAGTCAGTCCACCACAGCAGTTCTTTTCCCAACTGAAGTGCCCGATGAGTCTAAAAAAGTGGCATTCTGTGTGATCACTGATCATTGATCACGCGGACGACCCCTGCTCCGCCCCCATTATTTCGTATTTAAGCAACGCCGCGTTACTCATTCGGCACTGGTCGCAGTCTAACCATTTTCACCCTTCCCAACGTTCTTTCGCTCTTTTTATAAATAAATTTTTTAAGTCTCACTTTTATAATTAAAAATTTACAAAACTCCATTAAAATTTAATTTATTTAAACTCTTATAAAAAATCTGCGGCCTTTTATCGTCATTTTTCTGAAAATATGTTTTTAGATTTTGAACATGTCAATTTCGACCGAACAAACCAACGGAGAGGACATAAAAGCTGATCAGGGCAAGATTCGATTTATTAATATTAATTAAAATATTTTTAATTGTGAATGTTTACAGGACATTTGTGGCCAACTTTGGCTAATTTGGACCCATCCGAGCAATTGCGTCTTTTGCGTGCCAAAATTGCCCAATTGATACGCCAACAAACGATGAATTTGCCAGCCTCCTCAAGTGCCAGTTTTGTATTGTTATATTCACAGTATCTTTAAAAGTTGTCATTTTTTGCTTCAACGGCCCTTCTTTAGACCTACCTATGTATTTGCAGAGACAAAATGTCAAAATAATGAAACGGCCAAAAAATTTTAAATCTTTAAAAAAGTCACCAAAAATAGCCTAAATAAATTCATTAAAAAGTTTCAAAATAATCTGTTTCTAGTAGTGTTCGGCAAATGGCATTTTCCGGTAACGGTAAACCTGGTAATTACCGTTGTGTAAAATTTTGCCAAAATCAACCGTTTTATCATTTAAATTCCCTTTGGTTTTTGGTTAACCGGCGGATGTCGGCCCAAGCCAAAACTGAAAACCGGGGTTCACAAATCGGCCTAACCGAAAACCGGGACCCAGGTTTAAAACCGCGGTTGCTCAGCCCTATTGGTTTCTATATAACAACTCACATTTATGCCAAAATAAATCTTTTTCCAAATGAATGTTTCAAAAATTTGTCTCGCACCCCTTAAACTTGATTTTGGAATTTGAAAATTGGGTAAAATTGAAGAATACTTGTACCTCACCAAATCCCACAAATTATATATCATTCGACTCGGCTCTAAGCCTAACGCACGAATCTGAAAGAATTTTTTGGCGGAAACCACTTTGAAGCAAGTTATGAGCCCGGGACTGAAGTGTCTTTTTCAGTGGGGACTCAGTTGTTCACTGCTTAAAAAATGGGAAAAATCATTCATATAGGCTTTAAAAATTAGGAATTAGTTGATAGAAAATCAAAATTGAGAATTTAAAGCGGTTTTTGAACCGGTTTAAAATTTTGAAAATTAAGGAAAAACCAACTTTTTGTAAAAAAAGGATAAAATAAAATGAAAGGCCGCTGGCGGCCCGCCAACAGCGAAAATTCTGAAAAAAATTGTTTGAATTCGGGTTCAGGGTTCAAAATTGGTTGAAATTTATCAACTTTGAAAAAATCACTTTTATTTGTTGCCTCATAACCGAAAAGATGACGCGACGCATTCATTCATTCTGAATCCATTTCAGTTTTATGATGACTGGCGTTGTTCTGGTGGTTGTTTTGTCATTGCGTCACCGGAAACTCGAAGCGAAAAAGGCATTGGAAGACGCGCAAGAGCAAGAGAACCCAACGGACCTGCCGGCGACTGCAGTAGCTGTGCCGGATACCTTATGGGGGTGCCGGATAGTTTAATTCGAATGTGTTAGAATGAGGAATATATTTATATATATATATATATAATGATGTCGGATGTTAGATTATTGCGTAATTTTTTATCTGTCATCACATAAATTGTCTTATTTGTTAGGTATTTATGAATTTATCCTAATAAAAGTGCCAGAACGTACAAGTTCTTTCTTTTGGTTTGTCGCTTTTGGCTCGACTTGGTCCAGCATTGAACGTTTTTCTTAAGAAAATTGTGCCGAAATGAAAATTTTGGCGAGAATTTTTCAAAAATGCAATTTTTTTGTTGAGAATTCTGCTTTACTAGGGGAGGGAGTCAATTTAGTTTTTTAGGAGTGGGAGGGGTCTGTTGGCGCCTATAGAATGCGTCGTGAAAATTTTTTAAAAGATTTTAACGATTGCATTGGGGAAAAAATTACTTTCAATATTTACGCTTCAAAGCTGATTGAAACGGATCAGAATTAACTAAAATTCAGAAAAATGGATAAGGGTCCCTCACAGTTTTTACTTATTTAAATCAACAATAAATAATTGCGTTGGGGAAAAAATTACTTTCAATATTTACGCTTCAAAGCTGATTGAAACGGATCAAAATTAACTAAAATTCAGAAAAATGGATAAGGGTCCCTCACAGTTTTTACTTATTTAAATCAACAATAAATAATTGCGTTGGGGAAAAAATTACTTTCAATATTTACGCTTCAAAGCTGATTGAAACGGATCAAAATTAACTAAAATTCAGAAAAATGGATAAGGGTACCTGACAGTTTTTACTTATTTAAATCAACAATAAATAATTGCGTTGGGGAAAAAATTACTTTCAATATTTACGCTTCAAAGCTGATTGAAACGGATCAAAATTAACTAAAATTCAGAAAAATGGATAAGGGTCCCTCACAGTTTTTACTTATTTAAATCAACAATAAATAATTGCGTTGGGGAAAAAATTACTTTCAATATTTACGCTTCAAAGCTGATTGAAACGGATCAAAATTAACTAAAATTCAGAAAAATGGATAAGGGTCCCTCACAGTTTTTACTTATTTAAATCAACAATAAATAATTGCGTTGGGGAAAAAATTACTTTCAATATTTACGCTTCAAAGCTGATTGAAACTGATCAAAATTATCTGAAATTCAGAAAAATGAATGTCGATATCCCATTTTTTACTTATTTGAATCAAAATAAATAATGGCAGAGGAAAAAGAATTATTTTTAAAAAGTGGCCACAAAATCTGATTGAAACGGATCAAAATTATCTGAAATTCAGAAAAATGTATGTCGATATCCCATTTTTTACTTATTTGAATCAAAATAAATAATGGCAGAGGAAAAAGAATTATTTTTAAAAAGTGGCCACAAAATCTGATTGAAACGGATCAAAATTATCTGAAATTCAGAAAAATGTATGTCGATATCCCATTTTTTACTTATTTGAATCAAAATAAATAATGGCAGAGGAAAAAAATTATTTTTAAAAAGTGGCAACAAAATCTGATTGAAACGGATCAAAATTATCTGAAATTCAGAAAAATGTATGTCGATATCCCATGTTTTACTTATTTGAATCAAAATAAATAATGGCAGAGGAAAAAAATTATTTTTAAAAAATGGCAACAAAATCTGATTGAAACGGATCAAAATTATCTGAAATTCAGAAAAATGTATGTCGATATCCCATTTTTTACTTATTTGAATCAAAATAAATAATGGCAGAGGAAAAAAATTATTTTTAAAAAGTGGCAACAAAATCTGATTGAAACGGATCAAAATTATCTGAAATTCAGAAAAATGTATGTCGATATCCCATTTTTTACTTATTTGAATCAAAATAAATAATGGCAGAGGAAAAAAATTATTTTTAAAAAGTGGCAACAAAATCTGATTGAAACGGATCAAAATTATCTGAAATTCAGAAAAATGTATGTCGATATCCCATTTTTTACTTATTTGAATCAAAATAAATAATGGCAGAGGAAAAAAATTATTTTTAAAAAATGGCAACAAAATCTGATTGAAACGGATCAAAATTATCTGAAATTCAGAAAAATGTATGTCGATATCCCATGTTTTACTTATTTGAATCAAAATAAATAATGGCAGAGGAAAAAGAATTATTTTTAAAAAGTGGCCACAAAATCTGATTGAAACGGATCAAAATTATCTGAAATTCAGAAAAATGTATGTCGATATCCCATTTTTTACTTATTTGAATCAAAATAAATAATGGCAGAGGAAAAAAATTATTTTTAAAAAGTGGCAACAAAATCTGATTGAAACGGATCAAAATTAACTAAAATTCAGAAAAATGGATAAGGGTTAGTGCTGCACGAGACCCAAAATTTACCGAGAATCGAGAGTCGAGACCGAGACCGAGAAATGACACCGAGACTCGAGACCGAGACCGAGAAATGACACCGAGACTCGAGACCGAGACCGAGAAATGACACCGAGACTCGAGACCGAGACCGAGACCCAAAAAACCCGAGAAATTTCTCGAGTCGAGACTCGAGAACCGAGAATTTCGAATTTTTTTTGAAATTCACTAAAAAAAATTTTGATTTTAAGTTCCACAAATTTTCAATGTCGATTTTTAAGGGTGCATTTTCCGTTTTTTACTGCTATTTCGTTAAGGAATTTTTAAAATACGGGTTTTTTACAAATTTTGCTTCACTTTTAGGGGGGTGGGGTCGGCGGTGCCAATAGGCGCCGCCGGAGAAAATTTGGAATTTTTTACTCAATTTGTTAAGAAATTTGCAAACAAAATTTTAAAAATGCGGTAATTTTTTGAAGCTTTTAGGAATAGGAGGGGTCCGCCCGGTGGTGCCGAAAAGCGCCGCCGGGGAAAAAAAGAGTTTAGTGATGAATTCAGTTAGGAAAATGTGCCTAAATGATCCCTAGTGTTTGATTGCATCCTTTTTTTAGAACGTAAATTGAATTGGCGAAATAATCCTACACTAAAATTTGCAAAGAAAAACAGACCATCAATAAAAAAGAACAATTCATTAAATAAAAAAATAAAATCGTTTCGCAGTAGGGGAATAGAAACTCCGGTAAATAAACTATGAGACAGAGTTCAACCACTGAGCCAACGACTGTCGCACATTGAGCCGTGCAAAAGATATTAAATGAACGATTTCTAATGATTTATCGATTTTTCAGGCGCAGTTCTGTAATGAATTCTCACCAAAAATGCCATCTTTACCAGTGCAAAAAAGTCTCGATTTTCGAGACCAAGTACCCGAGACTCGAGACCGAGACCGAGACCCAAAAAACCCGAGAAATTTCTCGAGTCGAGACTCGAGACCGAGACTCTCGTGCAGCACTAATAAGGGTCCCTCACTGTTTTTACTTATTTAAATCAACAATAAATAATTGCGTTGGGGAAAAAATTACTTTCAATATTTACGCTTCAAAGCTGATTGAAACGGATCAAAATTAACTAAAATTCAGAAAAATGGATAAGGGTCCCTCACAGTTTTTACTTATTTAAATCAACAATAAATAATTGCGTTGGGGAAAAAATTACTTTCAATATTTACGCTTCAAAGCTGATTGAAACGGATCAGAATTAACTAAAATTCAGAAAAATGGATAAGGGTCCCTCACAGTTTTTACTTATTTGAATCAACAATAAATAATTGCGTTGGGGAAAAAATTATTTTCAATATTTACGCTTCAAAGCTGATTGAAACGGATCAAAATTAACTAAAATTCAGAAAAATGGATAAGGGTCCCTCACTGTTTTTACTTATTTAAATCAACAATAAATAATTGCGTTGGGGAAAAAATTACTTTCAATATTTACGCTTCAAAGCTGATTGAAACGGATCAAAATTAACTAAAATTCAGAAAAATGGATAAGGGTCCCTCACTGTTTTTACTTATTTAAATCAACAATAAATAATTGCGTTGGGGAATAAATTACTTTCAATATTTACGCTTCAAAGCTGATTGAAACGGATCAAAATTAACTAAAATTCAGAAAAATGGATAAGGGTCCCTCACAGTTTTTACTTATTTAAATCAACAATAAATAATTGCGTTGGGGAAAAAATTACTTTCAATATTTACGCTTCAAAGCTGATTGAAACGGATCAAAATTAACTAAAATTCAGAAAAATGGATAAGGGTACCTGACAGTTTTTACTTATTTAAATCAACAATAAATAATTGCGTTGGGGAAAAAATTACTTTCAATATTTACGCTTCAAAGCTGATTGAAACGGATCAAAATTAACTAAAATTCAGAAAAATGGATAAGGGTACCTGACAGTTTTTACTTATTTAAATCAACAATAAATAATTGCGTTGGGGAAAAAATTACTTTCAATATTAACGCTTCAAAGCTGATTGAAACGGATCAAAATTAACTAAAATTCAGAAAAATGGATAAGGGTACCTGACAGTTTTTACTTATTTAAATCAACAATAAATAATTGCGTTGGGGAAAAAATTACTTTCAATATTAACGCTTCAAAGCTGATTGAAACGGATCAAAATTAACTAAAATTCAGAAAAATGGATAAGGGTACCTGACAGTTTTTACTTATTTAAATCAACAATAAATAATTGCGTTGGGGAATAAATTACTTTCAATATTTACGCTTCAAAGCTGATTGAAACGGATCAGAATTAACTAAAATTCAGAAAAATGGATAAGGGTCCCTCACAGTTTTTACTTATTTAAATCAACAATAAATAATTGCGTTGGGGAAAAAATTACTTTCAATATTTACGCTTCAAAGCTGATTGAAACGGATCAAAATTAACTAAAATTCAGAAAAATGGATAAGGGTACCTGACAGTTTTTACTTATTTAAATCAACAATAAATAATTGCGTTGGGGAATAAATTACTTTCAATATTTACGCTTCAAAGCTGATTGAAACGGATCAGAATTAACTAAAATTCAGAAAAATGGATAAGGGTACCTCACTGTTTTTACTTATTTGAATCAACAATAAATAATTGCGTTGGGGAAAAAATTACTTTCAATATTTACGCTTCAAAGCTGATTGAAACGGATCAAAATTAACTAAAATTCAGAAAAATGGATAAGGGTACCTGACAGTTTTTACTTATTTAAATCAACAATAAATAATTGCGTTGGGGAAAAAATTACTTTCAATATTAACGCTTCAAAGCTGATTGAAACGGATCAAAATTAACTAAAATTCAGAAAAATGGATAAGGGTACCTGACAGTTTTTACTTATTTAAATCAACAATAAATAATTGCGTTGGGGAAAAAATTACTTTCAATATTTACGCTTCAAAGCTGATTGAAACGGATCAAAATTAACTAAAATTCAGAAAAATGGATAAGGGTCCCTCACAGTTTTTACTTATTTGAATCAACAATAAATAATTGCGTTGGGGAAAAAATTACTTTCAATATTTACGCTTCAAAGCTGATTGAAACGGATCAAAATTAACTAAAATTCAGAAAAATGGATAAGGGTCCCTCACAGTTTTTACTTATTTGAATCAACAATAAATAATTGCGTTGGGGAAAAAATTACTTTCAATATTTACGCTTCAAAGCTGATTGAAACGGATCAAAATTAACTAAAATTCAGAAAAATGGATAAGGGTCCCTCACTGTTTTTACTTATTTGAATCAACAATAAATAATTGCGTTGGGGAAAAAATTACTTTCAATATTTACGCTTCAAAGCTGATTGAAACGGATCAGAATTAACTAAAATTCAGAAAAATGGATAAGGGTACCTGACAGTTTTTACTTATTTAAATCAACAATAAATAATTGCGTTGGGGAAAAAATTACTTTCAATATTTACGCTTCAAAGCTGATTGAAACGGATCAGAATTAACTAAAATTCAGAAAAATGGATAAGGGTCCCTCACTGTTTTTACTTATTTGAATCAACAATAAATAATTGCGTTGGGGAAAAAATTACTTTCAATATTTACGCTTCAAAGCTGATTGAAACGGATCAAAATTAACTAAAATTCAGAAAAATGGATAAGGTTCCCTCACTTTTTCATTGTAATTTTGTGCTTTTTATACATTTTGAGGCCAAAAACTTGCTTTTCTTTGTGATTTTGTGCGTTTTAAACATTTTGGGCCAAAATTGATATTTGAGAAATTTTTAATTTTCGAAAACTTGTTCGAATTCGGGTCTGGGATTCGAATTAAGTTATAATCGGATTCTACACCCACGAATACCCCTAGAAACATCTTTTCTCGACTTTGAAAACCCATGGGAAATTCCGAAAATAATCGATTTCCCAAATTCCACATAAATATATTTTTGGAAAATAAAATTTGACCGCTTCCGGTCCGAAGGTCGAAAAGTCCCAAGGTCGAAAAGAACAAAAACAGTCCGAAGGTCGAAAAGAACATTCGTGCTGGGTCGTTTCCTAAATTCCGCCACATATATTTTATGAAGTATTTTTAGACATTATAACTTTATTCATACCGCACTAAATCAGTTAAACCTTATACCATTGGAAAGCTTTAGATGCAGAGAAGTGTTTGTAAAACTAAACTAAGCACAAAAATTTTCCTAGCGTTGTCTATCGGCACCGCCGACCCCTTCCCCCCTCTCATAAGTCTTTCGATTCGATAATTTCGAATTAGCCGCTTAAAACAACAATGCACATTATGTACATATATATTAAATAATCCCTCGGCACTTGTTGAAGTTGTGCCTGTGTTGGTGTTACTGAAAAATCACCGAGGAGAACCTGCGGAACAACCCAAACCGTCGCCGGTGGTCTTCGGCATCTGCAAAATCAGAGCTCGGATTCGTGCTCTACGCATATTTTTACCTTAGAAAACATGTATTTAAAATTTTAATCATTTAAAAAAAAATTTTCGTTGTGACCCAAATTCCAAAGGATTGCCAATTGACTCTAATCTTTACAACAATTTTAAAGTGTGCATTCAAAAGCTAAAAATTTATATCATATAGATTTTATAAATAGAAGAAGAACTACTCTTATTTAAAATGTTCTAATATTTATGAATCTCAGAAATAGGAAATTTGTTTAATTATAATTTAAAAATTTTGTTGGGCCCTTATTATTTTTACATTGTTTAATAAAATTAGATGTTTTTTTTGTACACTGAACCCCCATATACATAATGGCCGCATTAAATGTAATGTTTTCCAAAATTAATGTTAGTCACGCTATTTGTTTTAAACACCTACGCAAGGTGGCCAATTGCGTTTTTCGTTGTTTCTGGCCATTTTTGTTTTTTTTCCGTTTTTCGGGCATTTGCCTGCTTTTTAGGCACTTTGTTCAATGCATTCGCACAACCGTTTTTTTATATAAATTATTTGTAATAGTTAGACCGAGCCAGGGAAGGGCCGGCATTTAGGGCTAGGGGTAGGGGAACGCCTGCCCATGGAGAGGGGTTCGAACCGATGCTTGTCATTCCCGAAGGAGGGCTTCCCGGGGTGATCAGTCCCTTCCACCTCTCCCTCATCGCGTTCTTCAACTTCCACAGAAGCCACTTTATTCCGAGGGGCACGAACTGACCCTTTCATCTCCGTCCTTACAATTTAAATGTGAAGCGAAACTGGGCGGGGCTTTGGGACAGTGAACATTTGACACGGGGGAGTGAAATGTGTGAGCGATTGATCGATTGGCCAGTTCGCCCTTTTCCCTTCCTCCCATGCTTCGGCAATTCCAGTTAAGAATTTGGCTAACTGCTACACCTCTAACCCTACCGAAGACCGTCCCTGGTCTTTCTGAAACTTCGATCTTTTCTGAAATTTGAGGGCATTTTCTTTTCTCTCTCTTTTGAACGACTTCCCCTATGTTTTTGTTTCCTAAGAGGTTCAGAGCCCATCCACTCCATCCTTTCCTTTTGGATCGTCCCTGATCCATGTGCCAGATTTGGGGCTCCGCCTGGTTCATTGTTTCCAGGAACCGGCCCTCTTCTTCAGCACCGATCGGTCTTTCCTTCTCTTGGGATATTGCCTAGGCATCCCTTGGGTTCTGAACTTCTTCTGGTGGCCAAAAATTTTCCGGTGTCGTTCAAAATCGATTCTTTTTGTTTTTGCCCTTAAATTTCATTGATTTTTTTTTTTTTTTTGTTTTTTGAAAGTGCTTATCTCCTAGCCGAAGCTGCCGAGGATGGGAATTTTGAACTGATGAGCCCGTGAAATGAGCCTGGGGGGGGGGGGGTTTTGTTCACTGCCTTTGCCCTCCGGGTCCCTTGATCTGTCCCTCCCCTCTTCTTTGATCACTCCTCAGTTCTTTTTCGCCACGTGCCACCGCAGTTGCGTGCAATGTGTCCTTGGCCGCCACAGCTGTAACATATGAAGTCGCTCTGTCCCGTTCGCCCACCGCGCTTTCCTCCTTTGATGAATACCGCCCCATGGTACTGTCGCCATTCGGGTTGCTTGTGGCGCCAACTCTCGTCTCTTCGCGCACTGGGACCGTCGTTGGAGTCGTCTGCCCTTCGCTTTCTCGTCGTGCCGGTTTCCGGGTACCTGAATAAAGGGGTGTTGGATTTTGTTTCTTTTTGAGAGTCCCTCAATTCCCCTTCCAACCGTGTTGCTGTTTCCGCTTCCGTTGTACCTGTCAATTCCTTTCGGACCTCCATTAGCAAAACACCCAATCTGTTTTCTCCCCGCCAACACTCAACATCTTCGATTTGCTCCGACTCAATTCCCCTACCAATTCCCCAAAAAGTGTCCGTCGGACTCGCTTCTACTAACAACGCTTCGCCAGTGTCCGTCAACATTCTCTTCAAAAATTCATTCTGACCAAATTTTGCCCTTAATGCCGTTTTCATCACTTCTTCTTTCACTTTTCTCCATTCGAAATGGTCAAACTCTCTCGCTCCCGGATCCATCATTCTTCTGCGTCTTTCCCGCAAATTGTCCGCCGACCCCAATTTCTTTGCTCTACCGACGTCCGTTGTTTCCAAAATTTCCGCCGCTGTCCGAAGGTAGCCAAAGTGCTTGGCTTTCTTTGCCATGTAAAATTGCTCCGAACTGGAGAAATTTTCGCTTTCAACGCTGAACGATGAGGTAAAGTGGTTGCTGAATGCATAAATTTTGGTGAAGAAGACAAGGCAATCTCGTCCATCGGTTGTTGTCATGTGTTTAGGAAACGGCGGCCGAGCATTTTTCATTGCTTGCGGCACTGGCGGCAGGTCCCAATTTCCATTTCTCTCATTGCTGCCCGAGCCCTGCAGCGGACGACTGGCCGTTCGACTTCCTTGGCCACGGCTTTCCATCTTCTGTCTCCACTCAGCGACCTGCAGATAACTTTCATCGACAATTTGTGTGTACTCGGACGCCCGGGAAATAAATCGGTCCCATACCTCCCCTTGCCTTAATGTTTCCATGTCCCCAACCAAAATTAACCCGTGCCTGGCCCTGCTGAGGGCTACCGTGGACCTCTGAGGGTCCTTTAAAAACTCAGAAGTCTCTCCTATCCCTGCTTCTCTTTGTTTAGACCTAGTCGTAATTAGAATAACACAGTCGGCCTCCTGGGCTTGAAATTCATCGACTGAGACTACTAAAATTTCAATTCCTCTTTGCTCAAATTCATTTCTAATGCTTTCTTTTTGATACAAATACAAACAAATCACAACTATGGAGAAATTCGGCGCCGAAATCGTGCTTACAAGCGTGGACACAAGTTGAATTGCCGAAGCAGTGTGAGCATCATTTGTTAGACTGTGTGACAGTCGATCTTGCCGACAGCTGCCGAGGATATTTAACAACACTATCGGACAGTTTTGTACCGGCAGAGGAAAAGCTGATTCTGTCACCAACGCCCTTTCATTGGCTGTTCGTCCAGCGACTAGACTTTCTCCGTTTTGTTCGTATGCCGCGAAGGAGACAATTTCTACTAAGCGAGGATGCATGCGATAACAAATCAGCAGCCGAGTTTGATCTACTGAAGGCGAGCTGATCAATTGATCAACCATCGATTCGAGTCCAAAGCCGCGGTGGAGGAGACGAGGTAAGGATTGTAAGTGTACTCCAAGTTGAAATTTGTCTCCAGTGACCAAAATTTTCTCTAATCGCGGGAGTCCCCCTAGGACTTCTTTCAACTCTTTGGCTAATTTGGCCAATGGCAAATTTGCTGCCGTCACCACTGCTACTTTTGCGTCTGCTATTTCGGACAGGAGTATGCCTACAGCAACTGCCGCTACATATGTCTTACCAACGCCCGGGGGAGCGTGTTGGAACACCACTTTTGGTCCTTTTTCTAACAGCATTCTCACCGTTTCTCGCTGATGATTGTTGAGCCGATTCATCAAAGGATGGTCATCTGCAGCTGGTGCAACTGGTTCTGTCCTACTCCTAAGAACTGAATCTCTTCTGTTGGCATTCTTCTTCCTAGCAATGCACTCATTAATCGAGCATGATCACTGTCTGACTCACAAATTCTTGAAGGCAAATTTGATGAAAAACAGTCTCTTCTAATTTGAAGACCTTGCATAAGCACCGGATGAACTACTATATTGCCGCCTTCCTCAGCATTTTCCAAAGCTTCCCGAACGTCAAATTTTTTTCTTTCCTGCACATTCATCACTCTCACTCCCACCCAGAAGTTAAATTTTAGCTTTCCTCTTGACTGTCTCTCTTCGATATCTGACCGCACTACAATTCCCGAGGCGAAAGGCCGCACGTCCATGGCTGATTTCAATAGGACTTGCACCTCATCAGGCCAAATTTCTTTCAACTTTTTGACTTTCAGTATGTCAACGTCCTCAAAGTTCAACCAAAAAATTCCTTCATGAACTTCCACTGCTCCTTCAAACCGACCGTCCAAAATTTTAGTTTCCTCATCTTCAAATGAGTACCCAATCGCCGCACTCATCATTTTTTCAGCCAATTTTATTTCATCCAAACTCATTTCTTGCCGAAGCGGATAGAAAATGTTCCGACCCTCCTCTTGGTATGGCCACGGATCATGCTGACTGACATTAGCTAATGCCCCCTTCCCTTCCCTTACGAATTTTTCTGTTCCTATTTTGAATTCACTCTTCGGCGGAAGAATGTACGAGCTGTCGAGAAGACATCCTTCTGGAAGTCGCGCCACCCAAATTTTCACCAGTTGCCCTTCTTCCAAGTTGTCCAAGTCCTAATCTACCAAGTGTCTACGGTAACACCGCATCGAAATCTGCAGTTCGGATCCAATTACAATTCCACACATTCTGCGAGTCGTATTTCGGTGGATGACTTCTCTTGTTTTCAAGATCAAACCTGAGGACTCTGTCCAAACCGCATACCGAATGTGCCCCAAATTGATGACGTTTGCTTGCGAATTTATGTGGTGGTTTAGCCACATGCGACTTTGTTCGTTTTTTGTTTTTGCCAAAATTCTATAGTCATTTTTCCATGCAAACTCTGAAACTCCCACTATATCTCCCATTTGCAATTTTCTGCGAAATTCTGAACTTCTCTCTGCCACTTCATCTTCAATCGAAACAAAGAACGGCCAATTTTTATTCCCTAAAGAGTTCATCCGTCCCGCCACAACAACTCGTTCCTCGACTTGACAGACAAAAATTCCACAACTTTTCCTTGATTACCGCTGACCTCAATATTCGCAAATTCTTCTAACAGCTTTTCTTCCAAATTTTCAAATCCTCCGTTGGCGAAATTTTCCGAACATGAACTTGCCGAAGCATCCTCATTTTTGTCTTTGTTTCCCTCCCCAACACTTTCTTTTGCCGAAGCATTTTTTGGACCCGTCTGACTCTCTTTTCCAATTTGACTCGCCGAAGCGCTGTTTTCTTGACCCACGTGGACGTCCGGCGGAATTGTTCCCAATGGAGGAAACTCAGTGATGTTCGCCAAGTTGAACGCCAGTGATGAGGATGATGCCATTTCTGTAAAGGAATGTGTTGGTTTGATTTTTGTTCTAAATTTTGATTTAGGCGGAAAAGGTAACATTTCCATTATTCGTTTGATCCTAAACTAAGTTTTCTTGCCCTTGGGTTTTTCCTAAGATTGTACCTCTTATTTTCCGGTTGTTTGACGTCCTCTTCCGGGGCAACTAATTGTTCCGGTATTTCTTTTTCTTGTGTTTTTGGTGGTTTGTGAGACATCCCTGGTTCATTTACAAGTTCATGTGCCTTGGACTCAATTAGTGCTTCTTCCTCTTCTTTTTCTAACTCTGGAACGGTGCAGGCTGGCCCTAGTGGTTCAATGCACTTCTTTAACTGATTGATATGAACTACGCGAGGGTTTGATTGGGGCGCATTGCAGCTGGTGATTGTGACCCGGACCCCGTCAATGTTTATTATCCTGAAGACTCCTTTCCACGGAAGCATAAATTTTTTGCTGGTTCCTATTTTGCCTGCGTAATTTCTAAGAAGCCCCCTATCTCCTACAGTAATTGTCGGGTTTCTGGCCAATTTGTCATAATATATTTTAGTTCGCGCCTGAGTTTCCTTATTTGCTTCATCTGCTGCTTGCCATGCTCTCCTAAGAGAAACAACTAACTTCTGTTTCGTGCTTCATATCTATACAGAAAATCGGATCCCGTCCGTACATCAGGAAAAACGGACTTTCGTTTGTTGAATGGTGTACCGAAGTATTGTAACAAAAACTGGCAAAATCTAAGTGGTCATCAAAATCTGGCTGATCTTTGGATATGTATTTGGAGAGGATATTATGAAAAGTCCTGAAGGACCTTTCAGTTATTGCATTGCCTTGACTCCAGTGAGGAATCGCATAGGTTTTGTTTATATAAAGCATTGCGCAAAAGCTTTTGAAAAATTCTGATGTAAATGCCGTAGCATTGTCTGTAATTAGTTCTGTGCAGCCCCCAAACCTCAGATAGCAATTCTTTAGGAATGCCGAGGCAATTGTTTGTCCTTTTGCGTCTGACAAAGGAACCGAAATTACAAACTTTGTGAACCAACAGACTATATTTAAGATATGTCTGTTCCCTTTTTCGGTTTTCGGGAAGGGTCCGGCTAAATCTAGTCCTACTTTGGCAAATAGCGTGTTCACAGGGGCTGTACACATCTCTGCTCTGTATGGAGGATTCGGAGAGTGCCTAAGCTGACAGGTAATGCATTGTTTCTGCCATGTGACAATGTCTGAATGCATTCGTGGCCAGAAATATTTTCTGCACTTTTTCAGGGTTTTGCTTAAGTCCATGTGACCACCCCCTAACTGAGTCGTGTGAAAGGAGTCAAAAATTAAAGCTCTTAGGCTAACTGGGATATACATTCTTGGTTTGATTCCGTTTTGATGAAGGTATAGGATTTCGGATTCCAGACACATATCTTTCGCCAGTATGGCCATTTTGTCTCGTTCCTCTTGAGGGAATTCGTCCGGGAGGTTGCCGGTTTTTAAGAATGTTATTAGTGCCGAAGCCTCAGGGTCTTCTTTTTGTTCCTTCTGGATGTCAACTAATTGGAAATTTCCTTCTATGGACCTCAAGGAGAGGGTTATTCCAAATTTTTCATGAATAATTCTTGGTCTGGGAGATATGGCTAAGCAGATTGGAAATTCTGCTATATCTTCCATCTCTTCTAGTTTTTCCACCTCTTCAGGACTAAGGTCTTCATGGGGTATTCTTGACAGTGCGTCTGCTAGTGAATTTTGTTTTCCCGCTATATGCACTATTTTGATGTTGTAATTTTGCAGTTCCACTAACCAGCGCGCTAGGTGTTGGTGGGTTTCTGATTTCTTTAAGAGAAATGCTAGTGGCTTATGATCAGTATGAAGTTCAACGGTTGACATAAAAATGAACGGTTTGAATTGCCTAAGCGCGAAAATTATTGCTCCTAGTTCAGTTTGGACCGGGGGCCAGTTTCGTTCAGACCCTGATAGAGTTCTGCTGCAGTATGCTATTGCACTATATATCTTTTTCTCCTCATCCCACTGCATCAGTGCTCCGCCTTGACCAACTGACGATGCGTCACAGAATATGTGGAATGGTTTTGAGTAATCTGGGGAGGTCAGTACTGGTTTCTCGGAGAGTATTTTCTGGACTTGCTTAAAGGCTTGTTGTTGTTCTTCTGCCCAACAAAAGGTTTTCTCTTTCTTAGTCAATCTTGTAAGGGGTTCTACTATTGTTGAAAAATTGGGTATGTGCTTGCGGAAGAAACTGGCCATGCCGACCACTCGTCTTACCTCTCTTACCGAAGTCGGGGATTTTAGGTCCATAATTGTTTCAACTTTGCTTAAGCTGGGCGTGTACCCCTTTTCGCTTACTATGTAGCCTAGAAATTCCATGCTTGCCGAAGCAAATGTGATTTTTGCGGTTTGAGTTTCAAATTAAATCTCCTAAATCTCTCAAAAACATTTCTGAGCGAGTCTAAGTGATCATCGAAGTCTTCAGATTTGGTGAAGATTAGGATGTCGTCCACATAGGCTACTACATTCTCCAAACCCGTTAGGACATGAGCCATAACTCTTGCAAACGCACTTGTTGCATTCTTTAAACCGAAAGGCAAGTTTATCATTTGATAAATCTTGTCCTCCGTGATCACGCCACATTTTCTGGATGCTTTTTCATTTAACTTAATTTGAAGGTAACCGCTTGCTAAGTCCAGTGACGAATAGTACCTACAGTTTCCCACTTTTTCCATAATTGTTTCAAGCCTGGGTAGAGGAAAGTGATCAGGTACTGTGACCTCATTTAATTTTCTAAAATCAATACATGGCCTAAGCCCCCCATCCTTTTTCTGAACTAACACTATGTTTGAGACCCACGGGGTGTCAGATTCAACCATCACTCCCGACGCTAAGAGCTGATCAATATGTTTTTGTAGTTCATCCCTATATTTAAACGGTATTCTGTGTGGTTTTGACGCTATTGGTTCTTCTGTTGTGGTGATGATGTCATGCTCACCAGCAGTGCAATTTCCCAAGTCGTACTGACTTTTGCTAAAAACATCCCCAAATTCTTCACACAGCTTTTTCAATTTGACCAATTGGCTGTCTTTGACTGATGACTTTTCAAAATTTATCTTAAATGCCGGATCAGTTTCCACCACCCTTTTTCCTAAGAAATTTAATTCCTGGTTTGGGCAATGGTTTGCAATTTCTGTGAAAATTGCTTCATTTTCGGTGGGTAAAACTTCATTAGCCTTGCCTAAGCATGTTCCTTCAAAAATTCTTTTCATTTTTTCGGTTGGGTTTGTTAGTACAATTTGGATTTGTCCTGACGTTGGCTTGGAGAGGGAGGGGACTGTGCCCAACCCTTCGTCTTCGAGTTTTTGGTCCAGATTCTGAAAGAGTATTTCATGCTGAGGCATTTGTTGGGATTTGATTTGGGCCTTGACTACGCGTTGCTCATTGGGACTCAGTTCCACTGTGCAAGCAGCACAAATTTTTAGCCCAAATAAGATGTTGTTTGACGGATTTCCCAATGTTAGGGTGGCATTTCCTATGTGTAACCTTTCTTTGTTCAAATCAATAGTTACAGGCGGATGAAGTTTTAGTGCATCACATCCCAAAATGAAATTGTATTCTCTCATTGTCCAGGATAATTTATTTTCAAATAGCCGAATCATAATTTCAACATTCTCATTTCCAATTTTTAGATTGACACATGCTGCCTCTTTGATATGTACCGGGTGACCTGAGGCACTCATTAATCTTGCCTCAGTTTTGAATGTTTTTAGTCCTAAATAATCAGCTAACCCCCTGGGCGCTACGCATGCACTTGAGCCTGTGTCAACAAGACACCTCATTGGGGCGCCATTTAGATGAACCGACGCGGTTGCGGTCACCGAATTTTGACCAAGTGATCTTAGGGATCCCCAAAGGGCAGCACACTCGAAGCTTTCTTCTTTTATTTTCACCGATTTCTGGCCTGACCCTTGTCTAAACGACCGTTTGAATGATCTCCTGAGCATAGTTCCCGCTCTTCTAATTCTGGGAGGCCATGGCGTTCTATTGAGTGGCTGTTCGTACCCGCCTTCTATTTCACTATTTTGCTGTTGCTGATCTCTGCAACGCACTATTCTTTGTGCCGATTTTTGCATGTTTGAACCAAATAACATTTTGCCTAAGCGTCCATCACCGGCGTAAATTTGTCCTAATCCAAATGCTAATCTAATACCAAAGTCAGCTGCCAACACTACAACTATAATTGATATGATAATCATCCACATCTTTTTGTAATCACCAACAACCGTTTGAACCATTTGATTCTCTACTTCCTCCCATTCTTGGGATACTGTGGCAGAAATTTGGGAGTCCTTTTCCTTTATTTGGTATGTTATTTGACTTACTCTCACCATATTGCTGACAAAAGAGTGATCTTTGATGTCGGTTAGGTTCAGAAGAACCAATTGGTGGAAGGCATGCGGTTCAATTTTTGGAATCAGTTCAGACGTGCTGAGTTTTAGTTCCTGTGACTTAAGTTTATTTGGTATCACCGAAGTGATTTTTCCTTCAATTTGATCCACTTCCAAAATTTGATTTTTGATTTGAACGATAATTCTGCGAAATTCCTCACATGGCCCTTTTCTTGAGGTGGTCTTACAATCATTGTTTCCGGGTTAAGGAATGCCAGGTGCTTTCTGTTTTCAGATGTTAGTGTGATTGGAAGAAACTCAAAACATTGGTCTCTTAGCTTAGTTGGCCTAAATTCGTATTCATTCCCTTCGAGCGGAACGCAGGGCCATACTTTAATAAGTGATCTTGCTGTTCTTTTAGCAACGATAAAGGAATTCGAGAAAATTAGTCTTGCCAGGTCGGTTGGGTTTGAGAAGAACGTGGCTTCCGCCCATCGCTTGTTTTCTTCAATTAGCTCACAGAAGGAATGAAACGATTGTTGAAATGCAAAATTCATTGTTTCAGAAATTTCCGCGTCTAAGTAGGTAAGTTGGGATGCTAATTGTGAAGAGGTAACCACCCCTTCGCTTGGTGATTTTCTATTTTTATTACTGCTCCTCGTTAGCCGATTTCGCCATTCTTCCTTCTGAGGGATTATGACTGAACCAAATCCTTGATACTGTAATATTGTTTCCACAGTCCCATGTCTGAGTAAAATTCCCGAAGGTAAGTAAGTCCCAGCTGACCGTCATCAGCCAACCAAATTTCTCCCATTTCTTTTCCACTTTTGATCCCTAATGAAATGAAACTGTATTTCTTCGTGCTGTCAACTTCCCAAATTAGGACAGTTTGATCCTCCAAAGTGCATTGACCTTTCTCGTAAGGGCATTGTTTTGGCAGCCCTAATGGAGTAACTATTGAGGATGCACCAAAGTGCGAGTCAATTCGGCTTTCAAAAAGAAAACAATTCTGACTTGAGACATTTTTTCAACCAAATGAGCCTAACAACCATATTCTGGGGGTCAGATCAATTTTGTTTTCGGTTTGCCATAAGCTGCTGTGACTTTTAAGAATGCCTAAGCTGCAACTCTTGTGCTTGATCATCTGAGTACACTCATCCATGCTCACTTCCATATTTTCTGGTTCCAATTTTTCTTGCACTGGGACCCCTGACACTGAAGTGTATTTTCGCACACTTTTTCTAATTTTTCTGCATGTCCATGCTTTGGTTGAAAACTCAATACTATTGGATAAGAATATCTCCCTTTTCTGAACAATAGGTGTGTGGTCCGCCCGTAGGCTGATCACTGGACAGCTTGGAATTCCAGGGAGCTCCCATACCATTGCTTGTTTCTGGGTCTGACAGATCATTGGTTTGTCTGGGAGGAATGCCGGATTAATGCTGAGAGCTGAGGAAAACATCATTAGCAGCATGAGTGTTGTTAGCTTTGTTGTGGCTGAACTGAGTTTATTTCCTTTGCTTTCCCAACTCGCAATCTTTTTGGGACTTGGATGATCACACTTTGGCTTTTCACTCACTATTTCTTCTTTAATTTCTATTGGCTGGAGCGATTTAACATTTTGCTGACTTGCCGAGGCATGATTTCTGCTCATTTTCATTTCATGAACTTGAACGGCTAGCTCTTCAATCATTCCTTTTAATTGCTGATTCTCTCTCACCCATTCACCTCTGTTAAGATTTTCCTCTCGCTGTTCCCATCTACCTGAATTATTTCTAGTAGGTGGCCCCGCTGTTCCTCTACGTTCTCGACAATTATATTGGTCATGACCAGTTCTACGACAAAAATGACAAAATGGACGCGTGTTCCATCTCCTGTCATTTTGCGGAGCCCAGTTCCCTCTGAATTGGCTTTGATTTCCACCCGTTCTGACTGTGCCCCTAGCTTGGAATTGACTGGGTTGGTTCCGATTTCCTTGTGAAAAATTTCGATTTCCTTCTGCGAAATTTCGATTTCCTTCTGAGATAAATCTTGTGTTTGTGGGTGCGCTGTTTGAGCTGCTAGGTCTCCACGTTTCAAATTTCCCTTGAGGCATTTGGTTAGGGCTCCCTGTCATAGCATGAATACCTAAGCTTTCATTCCTCATATCTTTTTCAAATGACACTTCTAACTCCTGAATATATGCAGTAAGTTTCTGAAAGTCTTTTCTTCCAATCAGCGGGCCTACTAATTGCAGCGAACGTTGGTAATCAGGTCTGACTTTCTCCATAAGGTATCTGCACAGCATTTCCTCTTTTGCATCAGGCGGAATGTGAGCTGAAGTGGTGTTTACCAGAGGAACCAATCGCTTAACAAAGTCGCTGACTGATTCGCTCTCTCGCTGATAACACACTGCCAACTTTTTGTAGGCTAATTCTCGAAAGTGCGGACTGTCCAGTTTGGTTCTGACACTTTTGAGTGCATTTGCTAGAGTGTTTTTCTCTCCGGCTAATAAATTTTCAAAAATGGCCCGCGCTTGCGCACCTAAGTGCAATTTTAATCGATTCACCTTTTCCACTTCACTCCAATTGGCCCCAAACACATCAACATAATCTCTGAATTTCATCTCCCATTCCTCAAATGCCGATGCAGCATCCCCACTAAATACTCCCGGTTGAGGACTGGAAGCGCCCATTTCGGTTAGAGCGTTCAAATCCCCTTCAATATTGTTTTTCTCCCGAAGCTACTGATATTAAGTTGAAGTTTGGAGCATCTCCGAGAAGTTGATTTAGATTATTTATGGGAGGAGTTGGTGGGAAACGCGGCCTGGGTGAGATTGGTCGTCTGAATGCAGTTAACGGTCTCAGTGCCCCACCGCTGCGATCTAAATTCTCTCTCGTCTCTATTTCATTTTTTAGTTTATCCCATGACCCTTCAACTCTTTCTACCACTTCCCCCAAAGTGTCCACCCTTTTTGAAACCGTGTCAAAGCCGACATTGACGTCCGCTTCTATTTCCCCTACTCTTTTTACTACCTGTGTGACCGTGCGGTTTATTGCTCTCATGCCCCTATTCATGCCCTCCTCAAGCCCAATGACGTCATCATGGACTTTGGCTAGGTCCCCAATTTTTGCTACATTACTGAGGATTTTCCCTTCCATCAATTTCTTATCACATACTGCTATGTCAACGTATTCCCCCATTTTTATTGCCGAGGCAAGTTCAATTCAGCGATTTTCTTTCCTAACCCTTTTCTTAATGTCCACTTTTGATTTGTTGAGTGATCGAGAGCTTACCTTTTTCTTCAGAGATGAGTCCAATTGTGTTTGCCGAAGCTTGTCTTTGAGCACTGTGATGATCCGGTTGATCACTGGTTGTGGCACAGCACAGCACGCTTGTACCCTTTTTTTTTGAAATGTTGAGTCCGTGCGCCAAATTTGTTTTGCCGAAGCGTGCTCTGTTGGTGAATGCTTGTCTGTGGGTGAGTTTCTTTCCGCAACCTTAACAGTAACCTCTTGATTTGAAAAGTCCGAAGTTTCAATTCCATAATTACCAATTCTAAAGGCATTCCCAAAAGGATTTTTCCTTTGGTCCCAAAAATGAGTATGAGTACCCCTTAGGGATCGGTCTGATTTATTTCTGATTTTTGTGATTTATTTGTGTAAGGGACCGACCCGTGGGACCCAAAAGAGCCAGAGATATACGGTAGCTTGACCGTATGCCTAGTACTGAGTTTTGATTGAGAGAAAAAAATAGTGAAAGTGTCTGAGATGAAAATGGAGATGGCTTTTGGCACACCGGTATACTGTATTTTGTGTTGTGTCTTCCATTTCGCCTACCGTATCTCTCCCTCTTGTCGTTGTTTGATGTGTGCCGAAGCCCTTGAAATGCGCCGATTTGCTTTCCTGAATTATTTAATTTAGTCAGACTGGGAAAGGCAGTGATCAGCCAGTCCCTTATTTGGATCAGCGTCCTGATCACTTAATCGTGGGTCTTACGTCTTAATTCGTCTTTATTTGTTAGGGTCTTTAAATTGATCGATTTACTTTCGTGTTTAAATGATCCTTCCACTGAAATCCTCAACTTAATTCTTTTCTCGAAATATTTTGAGTGCCTAATTCATCCGGATGAGTCCCTTTGACTTTACCTCACCAGTCGTCCTTCCTTTTTCGTCCTTTGCGCACCTGATCAGTCGGTTAATTGTCAGAAAAGTCGGTGTAGTGGGGGAATTGTTTTTTGATTGGAGATTGTTTTAGATTCTAAAGCACATAAAATTCATATATTTTTGTTGCCGTTTTGTGATGGAATGACAATGAGCACTGGAGGGGGGGGGGGAAGAATTGTTGCGATGAATGCATTTGCCCGGGGGGGGGGAGAATGTTGACTGAAAACCATCCCCGGAGGGTGTGAATCGGCCACTGAGCGTCCGCTGCATCCACTAATGCCCCCTTCGATAAGATCTGGGAATGCACAGCGGCGAAGTGGTGACTGGTGTGGTGAGAATCGGTGGATCGGCCAAGCCAAGCCAAGGAAGAAAGCAGCAGACCATCCGGCGACGGAGATGCGCTGTGAATTGATGTGCGGAGTGGAATTGTCCGCACACATTCCGTCTCACTCCTTAAGCCGTTCCTTCTGGCGACCCTTGCCCCCAATCATCACGTCCGCCTTTCTCATTACAGTAATCCATATTTTCCATTTGTAAGTACGGTAGCCCAATTCATTCTTTATGACTCCAATTTTGTTTGCTTTCTCTCCGAAGAGTTTTTGTTTTGACTCGTGGCACAACTTTCTGTTTTTCAATTTTTGCTGTTTTTCCCAATTTTTATTGTTTCCATTGGACTCTTCAGTGGTCTTTTAATTGCCGAAGCGTTTTCTCTCTTTTTTTTCATCGGACCGAGCCGGTAATTTACTTAAAAATAGTTCATCGGTCACGGCCGGTATTTGTTCAAACCGTTTCCTCGGCTTAGGCCGGTACCTTACTAAAATGATTCATCGGTCTGTGCCGGTATTTGTTTTCCTTGGACTGGGCCGGTATTTCACTTAAAATGTTTCTTCGGGCTGTGCCGGTATTTTGTTTGAACTCTTCAGATGCCCCGGGGTCTTTTCTTGCTTGCCGAAGCAATTTTGTTTTTCTTAATTTACTTCGCGCGCGCGTGCGTTCGCTTCCTTCCCTCACCTCTTCCATCGGTTTCCTACCCCACGGCCGCCCTCAGGCCAATGGGCCGTTGGGAGAAATCCCAACCATCCGGTGCTACCAGTTAGACCGAGCCAGGGAAGGGCCGGCATTTAGGGCTAGGGGTAGGGGAACGCCTGCCCATGGAGAGGGGTTCGAACCGATGCTTGTCATTCCCGAAGGAGGGCTTCCCGGGGTGATCAGTCCCTTCCACCTCTCCCTCATCGCGTTCTTCAACTTCCACAGAAGCCACTTTATTCCGAGGGGCACGAACTGACCCTTTCATCTCCGTCCTTACAATTTAAATGTGAAGCGAAACTGGGCGGGGCTTTGGGACAGTGAACATTTGACACGGGGGAGTGAAATGTGTGAGCGATTGATCGATTGGCCAGTTCGCCCTTTTCCCTTCCTCCCATGCTTCGGCAATTCCAGTTAAGAATTTTGGCTAACTGTTACATAATTGCCACGACGAAATGTACATATTGCAAGTATTGTGAATGTTTTTTATGAAAAGAAAATTTTGATTAAGCAATTCGAGTACATATAAAGCAGGGTTTCCAGATGAAAATTTTCAAAAGCCTCATTTGGCAGGCAAAAAAGCCTCATTTAGTACCAAAAACCCTCATTTTTCTAAAATCATGTTTTTTTTGCGCGCGGTTTTCCCAAATACTTTTTTTAGTGGGGGGGGGGCGGTCGGCGGTGCCGATAGGCGCCGCCGAGAAAAATTTCGAATTTTTGACTCAATTTGTTAACAGATTTGCAACTAAATTTGCAGAAAATGTGATGCTTTTTTGCATTAAAAAATGGAAAATGAGGTTTTTTTTATTAAGAAAATTCCCAATCCTTATATAAAAAGTTGAATGTCCGGATGTTATTTGGCGGGAAAAGGAGATTTGAATTTTGAGCATAAACATTACGCCAGATATTCAAAATTTAATATAAATATTTATTTTATCACGAAATTCCCAAAAAGCCTCAAAAAACCTCATCAAACTCCAAAAAACCACAAAATGAGGCTAAACCTCATTTTAAAAATTTAGCCTCATTGGACTATCAAAAAACCACAAAATGAGGCTAAAACCTCAGATCTGGGTACCCTGATATAAAGTCAGGGATTACAAATGTGTTAATTGATACATGCTTTAACAAAATTTAACAAATGTTTAATTATTAAATAAATCATAATATTTTCTATGATTCTTTTCAACACCTTTTTAACGACTTTGAAACAAAAATTTGATTTTTTCAATACATATTACCTTATTTTCATATAACCTTAAAAGTGGGGGACACCTGCTTAGGTTTGCCCACCCATCACTCGTAATTGAAACTGATTACCTAATTATCCTTTAAGTGAAAATATTCGCCACATTTTGTGGGGGGCGGGAGGGGGGGGGGGGGGGGGGGGGGTCGTTTTGATGGAATTGTTAAGAAACCAAATTTCTTGGATTCAATTTAAACATTTTGTTTCCTTGAGCCAAGGGTCTCTTTTTGATCAACAATGATGGACTTTGTCAGTTGGTCCATATCAGTTCAAATTCCAATCATTTACTTAACCATTTGTATAATTATTCCGTCAATGGCACTTTATATTGCCGAAATTGTCACCATCGTTCGGCACAAAAAGTTGTACAACTCATTCTATGCGCTTTTTGTTATGCGGGCAATTCCGGTAACAAATTAAAATTAATAAAAGTCAAAATTCCGTATAAAGCTAATCATTAAAACTGATCAGCTTCTAACAATGCTTTAGGATTTGCTGTACGTGTTGAACTCGTTCTACTGCCAACGATTGCCCTCCATAATTGGCTCCCTGCTTTACCCCATCTATTCAAAATTCCCAAATTGGATGTTTGCAATGGCATTATTCCTGCACGGACACACATTCCAAGCGAATAATTCAGTTACTATTTTTATATTGTTGAATCGATTGACCGCAATTATAATGCCAATAAAACATGAGAAGGTGGGTTTTTATATTTAAGCCAAAGCTAAACAATTAAAAAATTTGTTAAATTCAAAACCTATAAACTTCGATTTTGGGCTTTTTCATATTGAAATTTTTAAAAACGAATTGAATTGCCTTGTTTTTCCCCCAAATGATTCTTCTCATTTGGGAATGGCATTTTATTTGTTTGCTTGGTTCCTTTTAAAAAAAGTTAAGACTTTCAAATTTTAGAATTTCCAAAATACCGTAACATATTCAATTTTTTCAGATGTGGCGCAAATTTCTTCCACTTATAACAATTTTTGTTTTGTGTGTGCCAACCTTTTCGTGTTGGCCGGTGTTTAAATTGGATGGAATCAACAAACTCAATAATCCAAATTCAACCACAGACCGTAGTTTTGTCATGTCAGAAGCTGGAGATGTTAGTAGTTTAAATTAGGGTTGAGCCCCGACCCCTCGGGGGCAGGAAAGTCGGGGTCGGGGTTGGCAATGTCGGGGTCGGGGACGACCAAATTTTTCGGGGTCGGTGTCGGGGTTGGGCCGACCAAATTTTTCGGGGTCGGGGGTCGGGGTTGAAGAAAATTTTGTTCATGAAATGTTTTTTTATAAAAAAAATTCAGCCTTGTCTTCACTAGGCAAGCATAAAATATAATTTTATTTTTAAATCCGTTTATCATCTTTAAAAATCTCAAGAGTGAAGGAAATTTTGTAATTTCTGAAAGAAAAATTATTTGATGGAGTTCACGTCATGTTTGACTAAAAGTTAAAAAAATGGTGGTGTTTTTAAAAGCTTTTTAGGAATGGGAGGAGTCGGCGGTGCCGATAGGCGCCGCCGGAAATTTTTTTTGAAGATTTTAACAATGTAGAAAATTGCTTCAAAATTACCGAAATTCGGCTAACACTTCACTAAATTTTGGAAGTTTTCGTGAAAATTTTTGATTATAACCTGTTGAATTCTCAAAATTTTAAAGAAATAGATGGGATAAAAAATTGCGCTAAAACGGAAAGAATTTAAAAAATTTTTACAAATTGTTTCCTTTCCCATTGATGTCATATAAAGCGATAAAAAGTCATATACACAAAGCGGATCCGATCCGCAAACAGCTACCTCACTGCCCACACCACTCACCACTACACCAGCAATAATATTGTAAATCATATTTTCAAAAGTACTTATTCTCCACAAAAAGTCGATCTTTAGTGATGTTTGTTCAACCCCGATCCCCGACCCAAAAAAAGGTCGGGGACGGGGTCGGGGAGGCCGGGGTTGGCCATCTCGGGGTCGGGTCGGGGACGACCCCTTTTTTACCGTGTTCTCAGCCATTTTTATGATTATATGCATTTTGATCAACATTTGCGCATTCGTGGCATACAAATTACACATGAAAAAAGTTGGCATAAACGGGCACAACTTTGACGATATTGAGCGGAAACTGTTGATTTATGCAATGGCAACATTTTTGGGTCATTTCGTCGGAAGCCTTTTTATGGTAAATGAATTGTTAATATTCAGGGATGTAACCGATGCCAAAAAAAAATGTCCTTAATTCCGGACCCATTTAGACCATTTTTCTTGACAAATTCCATCAAAAATTCAAAATTTTCTCGGCGGCGCCTATCGGCACCGTCGACTTCCTCCCCAAACTGACCCAAAACACTATGAAAAAGCTGCCATTTTTGTGAAATATCACGGTTAATTTTCGGTTTTTTTGCCAAAAAGTCCAGAAATTATCCGGAATTCAGGACCAAAAATGTCAGGAAATCCGGTTACATCCCTGTTAATATTATACTCTTAATATATATTTAATAGGAATTATTTGTCTCAATTAACTTGAATAAATAGTGTTAAGATTGTCAATTTTGATGCAAAATTTAAATAAAGTTAAATTTGCAACACAGATTTTCATTATTACTAACATCGATGATCCAAAAACAAAAGCACTGTTTGTGGTCTACAATCCATTGATTATGGACACAGGTGGCAGGAATTAATTGAACCCCCATTGTTTTCCTCCGAGACTTGACACCAAGAATTGGTGCTTAATTATTCTCTAACCCTCAAAATTACTAGGGATGCTCGAGAGTCTCGGTCTCGAGTCTCGGTGTCATTTCTCGGTCTTGAGTCTTGATTGTCAGCAAATTTCAAGTCTCGAGCCATCCCTAAAAATTACCAACAGGTACTGTAATGCTCTCCAGCTGTTTACTGTTGTGGGCCAGCGGCACTTTTCGCCAAAAGCTGCTCAAGGATTTTGGCATCATTCGCATAATCAATGTTCAAAGCGTTCGTGTCGATGCACAGGAAGGGCACCGAAACAATCATTTTTGGGCCATGAAAATTAGCCGTCAATCACACACCGCCACCGTACAATAAATGACAGCAATTTCATAAATTTAAAAAACCTATCAATAAATGGCAGATAACCAATTTTATTGTTATAGCTTCTTTCAAATCTAACCAAATCATGCATTTTCGCTTCATTCGAAAGTGTGCACTGCTTAGGAAGCTTACAAACGCTAAAGCTAGGCTATTGGACAATCACCTAAAAAGTATGGCCAGATAACGCTTTTTTGCCACAATTGGCCATAACTTTTTTGAAACTGTCCAAACTTTGGCAAATCAACCTCTAAATCTTATTTTACTTACAGTTTTAGTTAGTACACACGCATTGGGTGTTTAAATGTGCGGCTTTTTTGCCTGCCAAATGGAGGCCTTGGGAAATTTTAATATTTAATAATTTGCAAAGCTCGTACAATTTTCAAAAACAATTAATTGCGTGATTCGATAATCACTAATTGATTTATAATTTAGTTGTTCAAATTCGTGTGCCAATTTTGCAATAAATTCGGGACGCCAGCGTCCTTTCATTATTCTATACGGCTTTTGTTACTTAACAGTCGTTTTTTCCTTACAAATTAGTTTTCAAGATTTAAAACCCGTTCGTTTTTTATTTTCTATTAAGTGTTTTGAATATATTCATTTTCATTCGCAAATTAACTGATTATTTTCATCAAAACATTGATCAAAAAGGATAATTTTTTTAATATATTATTTAAAAACAACACGCCGGAACAGTTCGGCCAACTTGCGCATCACCCGATCGCAAGACACCAGCGCGTATTTTCTCATAGGCGTTAGCGCCGCTGGCGACACCGCCGCAACCGATTATCGGAATTTTGCCTTTGGTCGACCTGAAATCGGTCAATCGATGATATGTAAATAAAGAGGCCCTTCTGAGATATTGATCGGGTCCAGGTTGGAACTGATCAAATCAATCGATCGATCTTCCACAGCCCCAAAGTGGTCTTTGTGTTTTACCGGTATATTTTGGCTATGCATTGGTCGCTCAGATCGCAAATCGACCTCCCCGACAGTCCGCCCAGACGGTGGCTGTCAAGCTTATGAGAGTGCCGGGACGCCGCAGTGACGTGTTCGTCACGATCAGCCCGTCAACAACAGCAAAAGAATTTTAGGCGTTCACTCTCCGCCAACCTGAATGCCAATAGAATTGAAACTAAATAGGTAAAAAGTGCGGATTGAACAGGTGGTGAAGTACAAAACCTGGCAATTTTTTCTAAATAATGCTTGAACAAAACTATATTTTGGCGCCTTTTGGCCATTTAAGCACATTTACTGTAAATTAAAGAACTTTACGAAAGTTGCACAATTGTAGCCAAAGAAACGAATTAGAGTAATATGGGTAAAAATGTCGTTTATGTAACACGCTCGGATTTTGACAATTTATACATCAATTGATTCCGCTCATCGAGCTGAGCACGAATCTGCAAAAATTTTTGTGCGGAAACCACTTTGAAGCAAGTTATGAGCCCGGGACTGAAGTGTCTTTTTGGCTGGGGACTCAGTTATCCACTGATTAAAAAATGGGCAAAATCGTTCATATAAGCTTTCAAATTACGAATCGAACCTTTTGACTACCCCTTAATTCGCCACCCTCCGTCGGGGTCCTGTGCACAGTTACCTTCTGTTTACAGTTGTCTGCGGAGAAAGGGATTTCATTTTTACTTTTGGTACTGAGGTGTATCCATTTTCCAATTTTTTTTTCTTAATTTTAAATTTAAACCGGTTTAAAAACCACTTTACATTCTTAATTTTATTTTCTATCGACAAATTCATAATTTTAAAAGCCTATATAAGTGATTTTTCCCTTTTTTAATCAATGGACAACTGAGTCCCCAGCCAAAAAGACACTTCAGTCCCGGGCTCATAACTTGCTTCAAAGTGGTTTCCGCACAAAAATTTTTGCAGATTCGTGCTCCCTGAATTTGAATTCGTTGAATAAATTTTTACCGTCAAAAGTTTTGTCGCCGGAGGCGGCGACAGTCCGCGCAGTGCCACAGATGACTGGCCGGCAATCATTGCCACTTGACCAGGACTCACTCACTTGACCATTGTGACACCGCTACTGCTGCTGTCTTCTGTTGTTGTGTTGCGAGTACTGCTCGACATCGTCGCCGTGTCCTGCTCGTTCTTATCAGCTTCACCTCCTCCTTTTCTTATTTTTTATTTTCTATCGACAAATTCGTAATTTTAAAAGCCTATATAAGTGATTTTTCCTTTTTTTAATCAGTGGACAACTGAGTCCCCAGTCAAAAGACACTTCAGTCCCGGGCTCATAACTTGCTTCAAAGTGGTTTCCGCGGAAAAATTTTTTGCAGTTTCGTGCTCAGCTCGATGAGCGGAGTCGATTGATGTATAAATTGTCAAAATCTGAGCGTGTTACATAAACGACATTTTAGCCGAATCTTTTAAACGACTTTAAAAAACTATAATTTTTGAAAAATTTTTTTTTGTTTTTTTCAAAAAATTTTACGAATCGGGTCCGACGTTCGACATACGCGAGAACGGAGCTCGGACTCGTGTTTTACGCACCAGTTTTGTAAGATTTTTTGAAGTAATTTGTCATTTTTATAGAGAGCCATCTAAAAAACAAGGTAACGAGTTGATGAAAAGAGAACGAGTTGATAAAAATGGAACGAGTTGATAAAAAGGGCATGAGTTGATAAAAAGGGAACGAGTTGATGGTGGGGGACGAGTTGATATTTTACCTTTAGGGGGTACCATCTAAATAACCCTTTTGTCTTAATATATCGTTTTGTGTGAACTTTAGCAACAACTAATCATGTCACAAAACAATTTTCTACATCCCAAGCAACAGCCGCTCCTCGACGAAAAAAAATTTTCTCGGCGGCGCCTGTCGGCACCGCCGACCCCTCCCATTCATAAAAAACTTCAAAAAAAAGTGCCGATTTTTAAAATTTTGGTTGCAAATCACTAACATATTGAGTCAAAAATTCCAATTGTTTTCCTCAGCGGCGCCTATCGGCACCGCCGACCCACCCGCCCCCAGAAGTGAAGCAAAATTCGCAAAAAACAATTTGCTTTTTTGAAAATTTCTCAAAATAAAACGCATTGGCGCTCAAATGGGAAAGCCATCTGAGCGCGGCGCTCAGATGGACAAATTCCCCCCTATTTTTTCCTGGCTACGCCCCTGCTTTTCAGGTTTGTGTTGTTATCCACCAGCTCAACGCACTAATCATCAATGTTTAGAATGGCCAATGAGATGAAGGATGACGAGCAGCGATTTAATTTTGTTCATGGGTATAATTGCAATCGGAAAATGGTGAGCCGCTTTATTTTTGGTTTTTGTTTTTCATATTTCGATTTTCGATTTTCAGCTCTGTGGCGATATCGACGATATTACGTTGTCGGGAGCACATGGAAAATTTGCGCCCACAGTTTTCACCTCAACGCCGCGGCGTTCGGTTGCATTCGAGCGGCGTTCCGAAGTTGGAGGCTCCAAATTGCAGCGACGACTCAGCTTGGTGAGAATGTTCTTTGAATAGTTTTTTTAATCCCTTTGTTAAGGCGGGCGATTTCCCAACGCATTCCGAAAAGCTTTCGACAAATCAAATTGCCGGGGTTTGTTTGTATAATATAATACAACGAGTTGTGCTCCTAGCCGCGCTAATTTTGTCGATTTAGCCACTTCGGGCAGCACATGTAATGGTGGAATGCCATGACTTTCTGGTAATTCCCAAAATTAAAATCACTTTAAGCTGGTGGGGCCGGTGCTTTTTATTTAGTTTTTGTTTTGGCAGTTACACTGTAAATATTGTTTAACGAACACGCGCACTAAAATCGACCGTTTGAGTGCCACATTCTTTTATTTAAATAGACAAAAACAGTGATTGCGTTACCACGTGGATAAAATTCCATGGTCGAAAGAACTTGACCACTTGCGGGAATTCATAGCATTATGCCAATACATATACGGTAAGACAGGCAAAACGATTGAAACTAAGACCTGTTTTAGAGATCATATTGTTTGAAAATTTTTGTTTTATTTTTAAATTTATTTTTGAAAAACAGTTTGTTTCAAAAATTTACTTAATTCCGTTCCGCTTTTTTTGGAAAACGCGGACCAGATGGTAATGAGAGAGAGTGAGAGAGGAAACCAAAAAAAAGACACACAGGCCAAGCTCTAGTCGAACTCGATGACGAATGAGGATGGAACTGAAAATAAGCTGCTTATATTGCCAAATCATAGTACATGTACCACAGGGACAATGGCTTCCATTTATGATGGGCGTTTTTGCTACGGTCGTTTTGATTGGCAATTCATGACACGCCAAATGAAAATAGGCATGCGGCTGTGAAGAGATCCCGTAAACCCGTGAAATCTGAGGGCAGAATACTACCTCAGATCTTGCGCGGTTGCCCGGCTGGCGAACCCTGCCTGCCGGAATATTTCGCACCTATGATGGGCCGGAGCCGCGAATACCTGACCTAATCATAGACAGGCGAATGTATGTCTTTTATCGCAAACAATAAATATAACACATACATAAATCAGATCGAGCAATAATCCGATCACTTTTATTGCTTCTTCAGGATGCTCGGTCCTGGTGCCGCGGGACCCATCCTGCAAACAAATCGGAGTTTAGAAATGTGATGTGCGGCACAGGTTATTAGCCCTTACCAGTCGAAAATGTCGCGGTCGTTGAAGTCAATGGAGATGCGAAAGTGTTGACGGTTCCACACCAATTCAGCTACCTCCCTCTCCCACATGGCCCATTTTTTTTGTCGCGCTCGGCCGGACAACGGACCAACAGTCCTTGCTTGGAATTATCGGACACAGTGTTAATTTCTCCTTTGTAAAAGTGTTCTTTAGCTCAAATGGCTCGATGAGCGCAAAAGGCGAAGTCAGGCTGACGATGAAGTTGGCCGGGGTAAAAGCATTGAGAAAAGGCTAAACGGGGGGGGGGGGTGGTATTATTGCTCCCAGACAGATTAAAAGCAGGAGAAATTACATATTTACGCACTTCCATCCCTCCCGAATAACAAATATAATGAAGGATTTTCGGAAGGCCATCTCGACGGGGAGTGAGCAGCCACCTGGACAAGGCTTGGCCAGCTGAAGCGTCTTCACCAGAATCGGCCGGGAACTCGGGATAGACGTCGTCGGTACTAACAAATTGCAGAGCAGCACACGCGTGCAGTATGGTCGGCCCAAACTCGCGCAAACGGGTAAGACAAGCACAGTCCGCGCGAAGTCCACAAACGTTGTTATTGAGCAAAGGCCAAATGTTGTGCCAAATAAATTCCCAGCTGCGACGTGAGTGGTAGATTCTTCCGGCCATTTGCTTCGCTCCGTTTGCGTTCCTCTTTTTTTTGCAGCCAATCTTTAAATTTTTTGCCTCCGCGTGGTCGCTTCTTATTCTTTCTCCCCTTTTTTGCTTTTTCACGATGCTTCTTTGGGCTTAAACAAAAAAGTTGAATGCTGCTCATTTTTTTAACTTCATTTGTTGTTGCTGCTGCCTCCATGCTTGGCCCGCCCTTATACGTTTCTTCAACAGTTTCAGCATTTTCAATTTCGAACAATATTTTGTTGGTCATCATTTCCGGATTTACAGCGAAATCTTCCAATTCTTCGATTTACAGTATCTAATAGATCTTCTTTATCATGAAGGCGACTCTTAATTTCTCGTTTATATTTTGCGTTCAAATAGTCCTAAACATCCTCGTAATCTTAAATTATGCCATTTTTGGTTTTTATTTTACCAAATACAAGAAATTTTTGCCGATAATGGTAATTCCGGCACCCCATCCATAGTTGTGTTGACAGTCTTGCCATTTTACCGCATAATGTGTGAATGACAGCTCACATTCAGCACATGTGATTTCAATTGGCCTTTATAAATTAAAATTGCTTTTTACTTAATAGAAAAGTATGTAATATGTAGGGCCCAAAGGAGATTTTATTCCAGTGAAGATGCTAATCCCACTCAGCCGCTTCCTTTCCCCACTTGGCCCTTGGCGCAAACGGCTGAAACGCGTAAAACTGGATGAAATGAAGTATAACCCGCAAATGTTGTCATTGAATAATGGCTAATTCCGGCGCCAAATGATTTGCCAGCTGCGAGTTTGGATGTTTGATGTTCCGATGAAAAGATTGATGCCTTTGGTTTGGACTCGAAAAGTCGGCTGATGTTTTGAAGAAAATCGATGATACTTTGATCGACGTAACTAAAAACTTATGAAAATCCAAAAATTTAATGCTGAGAAATGACCTTATGACAATTCGTTCAAATCCGATCACGTTGTTTGGCAGCGGATTTTGCGGAATTGACAGACGGCGCTCGACTTCGCCATTGCCAAAGACTTTGATAATTTCAGCGCCATTTTCGTCATCTGCGCAAGAAATTTCCAACCGACCCAACGACCATTTCTTCCTTTCAAAATGCGCGTCCACCAAAAAGTCAAATCGATCGCTGTTCAGCGCCACTTTCAGTCCGAGCACAAAAGGTCCACAAAATGCAAAGGCTCTGAACAAAACGTCGGCACAAATGATGTGTGAAAAGCTATTTTCACTCAAAACGGCTAAGTTAATCTGTTAACACACACCTTTTGACTACCCTTTAATGCCTTGCCCTTGCCGGGGTCCTGTGCACAGTGTCTTCTGTTTACAGTTGTTTGTGGAGAAACGGGGTTCATTTTTACTTTTGGTACTGAAGTGTCCCTTTACACTGGGACTCTGTCGGCCGATACCCAAATGGCGTCTGATCGACTTGTTGCACAGAATTTAGGTCAAAAATCTCCATTTTTGGCAAGTTTTAAACCGTTCAAAAACCGATTTAAAGGGGGAGTGATAAAAAAATTTTTGATTGTTCTATCGGTTTGAGCACCTAAGAAACCCTATAAAAGTGGTTTTAAGTGATTTCGAGTCTGGGCCCTATGATCCATATTTACCATTCTGGGGTGTAGAATCCGAATCTGTCATCCATTTCGGTACTTTTTGTTTATGGGGCCGCAAATTCAAATTTTAAAAAAAGGTCAACAAAAGCGCGCGGAACATTCAAAACGGTTCTCATATGCATAAATTAACGGAACATAAAGGTTATACGCCCATCAGCAAACCGCGCATAAATTGTCAACGCGCTGCTTTGAATGTTCCGCGCGCTTTTTGTTAACCTTTTTTTTTTAATTTGAATTTGCGACCCCATAACCGAAAAGTACCTCCATTTCGACCGATTTCGAATCCCGGACCCGAATTCAAACTTTTCGAAAATTCAAAATTTTCAAATATCAATTTTGGCCTTAAAATTATTCAAAACGAATTAATTTGATTATTGCATGCTTTTTCATTGTAATTTTGTGCTTTTTATACATTTTGAGGCCAAAAACTTGCTTTTCTTTACGATTTTGTGCTTTTTAAACATTTTGGGCCAAAATTGATATTTGGGAAATTTTTAATTTTCGAAAACTTGTTCGAATTCGAGTCCGGGATTCGAATTGGGTTATAATCGGATTCTACACCCACGAATACCCCTAGAAACATCTTTTTCTCGACTTTGAAAACCCAACCGGGAAATTCTGAAAATGATCGATTTACCAAGTTCCACAAATATATATTTTTGGAAAATAAAATTTGACTAAATAATTTTGTATTAAAGAGCCAAAATACGAAGCCAACGGCTTATTGCTGTTTTTTCATTTACATATACATATTGTGAAAACTCAAAAAAGTGTTTAAGTCTAAATTGGAATGCAAAAAAAGTATATTTTCAGTGAAATTCATTTAAACAATTGAGAAAATCCCATCAACAATTAACGCGTTCGACAAAATAAATTATTTGGTGCTATGATGGCTTTTTGTGTCGGAATCCAGGCAGTAGCAAAATTCGTCGATGTGCCCAATTTACTTGCTGCAACGATGACAAAGCATCTTCTCCCTGAATATTAATTAGTCAGATTTTAACTAGAAATATTTAGCTATTTTGAATTGTTTTACACCTAATTTTCGTAGAATTCGAATCTGACCTCCATTTTTAGACGGATTTAACCAGGATCCGAATTCGAATTCAAATATTTTTTCGAAAATTCAATTTCAAACAATCAATTTTAGCCTCATAAAAATTATTCGTTTTGGCAAAAAAGCACAAGAAATGTTGATAAAACGAATTATTTAATTTTGAAATTTTTGACCAAAATCCTATATATACAAACATACTAAACTTACTCGACGGCTTTTTTGAATGCGATTGTGATGTGGTCCAACCCCAACTTCCTCTCGTCGAGAGAAATCGAACGGCATAATTTTTTTGCTCTGGAAACCACTATGAAAAAAGTTATGGCCCCTTAAATTTGGCCAAAAAAATTGAGAATTTAAAACGGTTTTTGAACCGATTTAAAATTTTGAAATTTAAAGAAAAAAGGAATTTTAAGTAAACCAACGCCCGATAAAGGAAAATTTAGACAGTAATGTGGAAAATAGCAGCCAAAGTACCGCACACTCGACTACGGCGGCCAGTAGGTGGGGCGAGACTCCGGGCTCCGGAAGAAGTCCGCGCGTGACCCGGCTGGGGGTCTCGCGCGCGCCCGCTCCGCGGGTCCCCGCGCGCTCGCCCCCAGTGGCGCTCGTCAGACTTCTTCCTCCGCCCTCCGTCTCGCCCCACTACTTGCTCCGTCTCCGGCGGGCCGCCAGCGGCCTTTCATTTTATCCGGCTTTTGTTACTTAAAAGTTGCTTTTTCCTTAATTTTCAAGTTTTTAAACCGGTTCAAAAATCGTTTTAGATTCTCTTTTTTTAGTTTCTGGGCAGACTCTCAATTCGGTCGATTAAAGGATGAATCGGTTATTCAAAACAGGGCTTGCTGCTGCAAATTATTGGCCCAATTTGCAATGGAATAATGCGAATAATGGAAGAGTGCACAAAAGTGTGCATCTTAAATAAAGCCCAGCCCCTCAGGGGACATGGACATTTGTTTGAAGAAACTGATCGAATAAAAGCTGTTTATTAACAACAACAACGGTCATGTTTTATTCTTTTAAAACTCGTACGTGGACAAAATGTCCGGTAGGCAAAATTGGACAAAATGTCCGGTAGTGGGGAAAACGACGTTATAATCAATCCTATAATTAGAGTTGGACGAAACCGAGATTTTTAAGTAAACCGAGACTAGGATTCCAATGAACCGTGAATTTCCCGCTCGTCACGGAACCAACCCTACTTCTAATGAAAAAAGCTGCACGGAAAAATTTAAAAAAAATCAAAAAAATTCGCACATTTTTGTCTTTTTTGTTTTTGGTTTTGTACAAATATTGGGTTACCGAGCCAAACACATGATTTTCGAGAATTTCAAGCCAAGGAGCACTCAAGAAAAAATCATATAAATCCCAGCCCTAGTGATTAATGTAAAAATTTTCTAAATAAATAATTATAAATTAATGTAAAACTAATGAAAAAAGATTTGCGTGGAAGAGGGTACGAACCCTCGAAGACTATATGCGGTGGGCGCTTTATGCAACTGCGCCATTCACACAACAATAGTAATCACTAGTCAACATTATTTATCTTGTGAAAAATTACAAAATTCAATTCTCTCAACTTCTTTCAACAAAATAATTATTCATTATAAAAATTGTATCACGCATGGCGCCTAGTAGAATATATTGGATACAGTTCATTTTTTAATAGAAGGATTTTCCTTTGAATAATTACAATTAATGCATAAATGTATTAAGAACTTTATTGAAATGCAAGCAATCCAAAATTTTTAACGATCCATCCCTAATCATGACCTTTACTGTTCATTTTGTTGATAAGGATTAGGGGTGTAAAAAAGTCTCGAAAATCGAGACTAAATACGCGAGACTCGAGCCCGAGCCCGAGACCCAAAAAAACTCGAGACTTTTTTCGAGTCGATACTCGATATCGAGACTCTCGTGCAGCACTACTCTTTTGGCAGGCAAGAAAGCGGCACATTTAAACACCCAATGCGATTGTACTAACTAAAACTGTAAGTAAAATATGATCAGTTGACCCCCCAAGCACAAAGGTTCGGCATTTGTCATTTATTGATGGGTTTTTTATGATGTCGGATGTTAGATTATCGCATAATTTGCTTCTTTTTGTCGATCATCATACAAATTGTCTTTATTTATGAATGTATCCTAATAAAAGTGCCAGAACGTAGAATTTTCGGCAAATTTGGTCAAATAATGTCTTTTTCTTCCAAATCCGTAGTCAAATTCAAGAGCCGTCGCATGCACAGTGAGTGCTCTGGAATGGTAAAAATCCAACTCGTTCCCCCTTTAAGGTTTTTTCGTTAACTTTCAAATATAACCAAATCAAACATTTCGCTGTCATTCGAACGCATGCAATGGGTAGAAGCTTTCAAGCGCAAAAGCTAAGCTATTGGACAGTTTTCAAAAAAGTTATGGCCAATTGCGTTTTCTGGCCATACTTTTTAGGTGATTGTCCAATAGCCTAGCTTTAGCGTTTGTAAGCTTCCTAAGCAGTGCACGCTTTCGAATGAAGCGAAAATGTATGATTTGGTTAGATTTGAAAGAAGCTATAACAAAAAAAATTGGTTATCTGCCATTTATTGATGGCGTTTTTAATTTATGAAATTGCTGTCATTTATTGTACGGTGGCGGTGTGTGATTGGCGGCTAATTTTCATGGCCCAAAAATGATTGTTTCGGTGCACTTCCTGTGCATCGACACGAACGCTTTGAACATTGCTTATGCGAATGATGCCTAAATCCTTGAGCAGCTTTTGGCGAAAAGTGCCGCTGGCCCACAACAGTAAACAGCTGGAGAGCATTACAGTACCTATTGGTAATTTTTAGGGATGGCTCGAGACTTGAAATTGCCGAGAATCAAGACTCAACACCGAAAAATGACACCGAGACTCGAGACCGAGACTCTCGAAACAGTGTCTTTGTTTTTGGATCATCGGTAATAATGAGACTGTGTTGTAAATATAACTTTATTAAATTTTTGTATCAAAATTGGCAATCTTAACACTATTTATTCAAGTTAATTGAAACAAATAATTCCTATTAAATATATTTTAAATTTTTAATGAATCTTGCTAAGAAAATTTGTGCAGAATTTGTGAAAATCTAAGTAAAAACACGGAAAAGCAATATTATCGTTTCACTGTCCGGCGCTTCCTCATCAGAATTTAAATTTGAAGTCCGGTCCAAAATATGCTACAATTTTATCGCCACAGTGTGACAACGAAATGCATGGAAACAATTCGGCCGCGGAATCGATGAACAAACCGGCAGTTTCTGCAACAAAAACCCAAAATAATCGCAAAAAAATTAAAAAGATTTAAATACAAAATATTTATGCATCCACAAAATCACTAAAGCCAAAATTATTCAGACTTCACAATAAATAATTTTCAAATAATAAAATATTTTGTACCATTTTAATATTTTTATTTATAAAATCAATGTGATTTTGTTGTTCGAGCACGAACCATATTTTGGTAATGTTAAAAAAAGATTTCAAAAACCAATTACTGAAAGAGGTACTTTTGACATTGGGTCAGCAGAAAATCAATTCAAAAAAAAGAAAGAATATCAAATAACATCCCCAAATTGATTCATCTGCATATTAATAATAATCATAAATTTTATTCTTTTTCTTTCTCACCCAAACGCCGTCCATTCTTTGTGTAAATGATCTGGCACGTTGCCAAATGGACGCCGCAACCGATGACGTCACCGACACCAAACGACGGCTTTCCTCCGATGAAAGCGGTTCCATATGAAGAGCATCCTTCAACCGCGTGACCCAAAAAAGCGCCAGCCACTTTGCGTATGCGTAAGTGCCTTCGTCCCACCCAACCATTTTGTCCAATGGCATTTGATTGCATTGCAAGTCCAATGTGAATGTCGCTAAATATAATTTGTTTTTTAAAAAGCAAATGCTTTCTAAAGCTTTCAAAGCTCAACTTTTTATTTAACTTTTTACCCACCCGTGTTGCGCTAACATCCGCACTTCGAAATAGAAAATGCCGGATTTTGGAATTGGCTGCTCAGCGAGGACCGAGCTGCCATCGCCATACCCTAAAAAGAAAACTCAATTAGAAAACGTTTTGTGAATTCTTTTCATACATTTTTTTAAATCAAATCACTTTATAACAAAATAATATTTACCCAAATTATTTCCAATAAATTGGACAATCAATTGGCCGGGCTCAATGAACGGAGTTTGTAGTGACATGCAGCGGAATCCCATCGATTTTGTTGTGGGATTAATCCTTAGAAAAATATGATTTGTACATACCTATGTATCTTTTCAATTTCCTAATGGAAAAAAATTTTCTGTTGAAACTAGGGTTGCAGCCGGGGGGGGGACGGGGAAAACCGGGGATCCCCGGCCATTCTCATCCCCGTCCCCGTCCCCGTTCCCCGGTTTGTCCATCCCCGAAAACGGGGATCCCCGGTCCCATCCCCGCCGGGGACGGGGATGAAAATGCACCCCTAAAGATGGCCATCAGATCAGAAATTTTAATGATTATATTCATTTACTGTTAGAATTTTGGGTTTTTGACAAAAGATTTTAATCCTTTTTAAGTGAGTTGCCCCAAGTGAATTGGTGGTCTATTGGTTTGTCTTCCTGAAAGTCTTATGTTTAGTTATGGTTCGGACTCGCTTGAGTGTGAGCACTTGTTTATTTTATTTTGGTTCTGTCGCGGGCGTTCCCTAGGGTTCGGACGGGCGCCCGGGTCGGGCGGGCAACGGGCGGGCGCCGGGCCGGGCGGGCGCCCGACTAGGAAATATTCGATCCGGGCTAAAGCCCGGTATTCGCCCGACATTCGCCCGGCAAAGCCCGCCCGGACGAAAAACAAAAAAATATTCGCCCGGCAAAGCCCGCCCGGAGGAAAACCCAAAAAAAAGCCCGCCCGGAAATCCCGCCCGGCGCCTTTTAGAAAGCCCGGAAAAAAGCCCGCCCGGCCCTAAAAAACCGAATATTTTCCGAATATTTTTATGTAATTTCTCCCAAAAAGTGCTAAAATATTGCCTAAAAAATGGGCTAAAACTAACAAAATCAAGTCATTTCATGCGTAAAACCTAGAGCCCGGACAGGACAGGAGTCCTGCCAGGATTTTCCAGGAATCCTGATCCGGAATGGTATTTTCGTCGAAACACCAGGATCAGGATATCCTGAAAAACCAGGATTTCGATCCTAGTAAATCCTGATCCTGGTAATTTGCAAATCCTGATCCTGATCCCGACTTTTCGAACCAGGATCCTGATCCGGAATCCTGTCCGGGTAATCGATCCAGGATTTCCATTTGGATTTAGGACCCATAAAATCACATATGACCTCGTGGTGTAGTGGTAAATGGTGGTGAGCGGAACCATATTTTGGTTGGGGTTCGAACCCCGACAATGTAAATTATTTTTATGACTTTTCGGTGAGTATCTATAGCCGAGTAACCATTTTAAAAAATATTTTTGGTTGGCATTTCAACTTTTTGGAATTTTCATTTTTTGATTGGACGACATCACCGACTATTTTAAAAAATCATAACTTTGTCAAATGTTGAGGGTGGACCCTTTTTGTTTTGTAAGATTGGACCAATTTCTTAAGAAGCTTGTTAAGTCTTCAAAAAAATTTCGTATTTTTAAAATTTTGGTTCCAAATCGTTAACAAATTGAGTCTAAAAATTCAAAAATTTTCTCGGCGGCGCCTATCGGCACCGCCGACCCTTTTTATTAAAATGCAAAAATGAATTTTTTGAATTATATTTTCTAATAGAAAATTTAAGTTGCCCTTATTGCAAATCTCTTAACAAATTGAGTAAAATTTTTCTCGCGGACATCCTCCACTCTTACCTAAAGCATTTTTTTGAAAAAATTTCCAATTCTAAAGCAAAATGCTTAAATTTGCGAACATTTTGGTGCAAATTTCTTAACCAAATCCAAAAATTTTCCCGACGGCGCCTGTCGGCACCGTCGGGCTCTCCTCCCATAAAAAATTAAATCTTTGGGGTGCATATTTGCCATAAGAAAAGCCTTTTTTTAGGGGTGCACTTTAATTTAAAGAAATTTCGATTTTTAAAAAAAGTCCCCCAAAAAATTGTATTTTTCAAAAATGCACCCCTAGAAAATGGATTATGCCCATCCCCGTACGGGGATCCCCGTTCCCCGGTTTGCTCATCCCCGAAAACGGGGATCCCCGGTTTGCCCGTCCCCGGTATCCCCGTCCCCGGTTTGACCGGGGATCCCCCCCCGGCTGCAACCCTAGTTGAAACTACCTTTTCCTATTGTATCATTTAACATGGCAAACGTCTTCTGCAAGTCGACAATGTTCTGTTGCTGTTGCTTCTGACACTCCTTCATTTTTGCATCGATGTTTTGTTGCAGTTGTTTCTGGTACTCCTTCATTTTTGCATCGATGTTCTGTTGCAGTTGTTTCTGATACTCCTTCATTTTTGCATCGATGTTCTGTTGCAGTTGTTTCTGATACTCCTTCATTTTTGCATCGATGGTCAGTTGCTGTTTGTTCTGGTACTCCTCCATCTTTGCAATCAGTTCTTCTTTCAGCTGATTCATTGCCTTTAATTTAAGTAATTTAGTTTATATATTTATGAGGGCCATATTGCGGGAAATGGCAAAAGGGGAAATGGTTTCCCACCTCATCTCTCATTCCTTTAATTTGTCTTATCATATTTGCTAAGGTCAACGAGATCGAGAAGTCAAGGTCATTTAACGGTGTTATCAATCTGGAGAATGCAGAAAGCAAGTACCAAGTCATGCATTGCCGCAATTGCTACGGAGAACAAACTGATCGAGGACGGGAAAATTTACGATTTTTAATGGAAAAAGGGAAAATTTTTTCAATTTTTTTTTGTTCAAACGCAAATCTTTGCTGGTACATACGAGTCGTTTTTTGATTAAGCAAAAAATGTGATCGGCCGCCTCGTCAAAGGACCACCCGGCGGGCGGTTTGGGTTGTTCCGCAGGTTCTCCTCGGAGATTTTTCAGTAACACCAACACAGGCACAACTTCAACAAGTGCCGAGGGATTAATTAATACATATATTTTACACCCCTAAGGATAGGATTTTTGAAGTAAGCGCAAGTTTGGCGCTAGTGCAGTGGTGAGTGGTTGGTGCACTTGTTGCGTGGTGTGGTGGTTCAAATTCCAGAGTGTGTTTAACTGAGTTATCCTACTTTTGTCTGATCAATTTACCTGTGGTTAAATAATTCCAAAACATTTTTCGTGTTTTTAATTTTTTTAAATATAGACACAATTCACAGTTTTTATTTCATTTTTTTGATTTCGCTGAATATTTAAAAATTTATAATTTACTTGATTGAATTTGATTTAATTCATTTATTTTATGCGGTTGATTAATTTTTTAGTAGAAATTGCGTGAAAATTTTGATTTTTATAAGTTTTAATTAGTAATTTCAAAATTTGGAAATTATCCGGTATCCGGACGGATATCCGGGTACAAATTACTATCCGGTACCGGTATCCGGGTGTCAAGGAACAGGTGCGGGGGACCCGGATAATATCCGGTTTTGTCCAACCCTAGTTTTGAATATATTTCATTTTCATTCGCAAATTAATTGATTATTTTCATCAAAACTTTGATCAAAAATGGATATTTTTTTAATATATTATTTAAAAACCTAAATAAAATGAGTTTAAAGTCCGAGGGCATTTGGAATTTCCCACAAATCGCCATTTTCCGGGTCGGCTTTTGCCAAACTATTCAAATCCATTCCGCCATTTATTAATAAATATGGAGACAAAATTCCGCTTAAATTTTGTTTTTTTTTTAAATTTTTCCGTGAAACATTTTTCATTAGAAGTATGGTTGGTTCCGGGACCGGGCGGGAAATTCACGGTTCATTGGAATCCTAGTCCCGGTTTACTTAAAAATCTCGGTTTCGTCCAACTCTTAAAATTATATTTGCGATGCCTGAAGGAAGTGTCGCGGAATATGGGATAAAGTCGGGGGGATAAAGGCAGGCATGGTCATGGATACGAATTTTTAAAACCGTGTCCGGATATATCCGCGTTCGAGTCCAATCGACGGGCGAGTGGTGGGAGGTAACCGTTAAGTGCTACATTTTTTGGAGTGTGAAGTTTAGTGAATCGTTTTGTGAAAATTTTGTTGAAAGTTTCTCATGAAATTCAAAAAAAATTTTTTGTTTTTTTACAGAATTTTCCCAAAAATATTTTGCGTCTAATTGGCAAAAATTGCGATTGGATACTTTTATGAATTGTTAAACATTTGATTATGTTCAAAGATAAAATTAATAATGATAATAAATAAAGTTTGTATTAAATTTTGGATATAATTATTATGCTATGTATTTTGTTGATTATCTGTTTCAATTGAATTATAAATTTTTTAATTTTAAGCCTAATTAGGTTGTGGTTTTGTTCAAATGAGCAGAAACTGAGTGTTATTGAGCATATTTCTGTACCAAATTGAGAATTCAAACTGAGAACGGCAACTCAGACCAAACAAATATTTGTACAAAATTTTTTGGGTTTTTTTAGGTTTTGGTTTTTTTGGTCTGGCCATACCCAAAAATTTGTACAAAAACAAAAAAATTTAGTAAAACATACAAAAAGTCTATTCTGATCAGAACTAAACAAACTTTTTTTTGTTTAGCTCAGTTGTTTAAGCTGAATTTAATTATATATAATTTGTTTTAAAAAATATAATTTTTAAATTTTTGCTAAAAAAATGAATCTTCTGTGACTTGATCAGTTTTGATCAAAACTTAACAAACTTTTTTTTATTCGACTCAGCTCATTGGGTCCAATTTTTTGTACAAATATTTGGGTTTTTTGTACAATTATTTGTTTGGTCCGGACTCTAATTCAAACTGCTGGATATGAGAAGAAATTTTTTTCTCAAAAATTAGAATTCCTTGTCTTAAAGAATTTGCTCGCTTTTAGTTTTTTGGTAAAAAAATATGGACCTAATTTTGTGTAAGCGTTGTGTGACAAAATAATATATATTTAATTTAAAAACAACGGAGTTCTGGCAAATTTCCATCGAGTTTTGCAGTAATATGGAGGCAGAATAAAATTTTGTCCAGGTCATTCATTCATTAGCAAAATTGGCGAAATATTTTTTTTCTTTTTTCTGAATGAAAATCAAAAATTTATAAATAAAATCAAAACCTAAATGAGATTATCTTTTATGCTTAAAACAAAATTTGTTGTTGTGCCATTCAAAAATATTAAGAAGATATGTTTATTTCGTTTAAAAAAAATTTAGTGGCAAAATAAGTTAAAATTGAAGATTTTTTAAAATTGAAATTTTATCTTCCAATTAAATTAATTCTTTATTATATTTATCAGTGTAAGTGAACAGTGTGCGTACAAAAACTTATCATCGTCACATTCAATTCAAGAAACGAAATGATGAACCAATGGACAACGGTTTCATGGTGTAACGGTTAGCACTCTGGACTCTGAATCCAGCAATCCCAGTTCGAATCTGGGTGAGACCTCACTTTTTGGTCTTAGAATTGCTAAATCGACGACACCATCTCTTAAAATTAACCTAGTTTTTTGAATTTGAAATAGATAAACTTAATACAATTCAAATGCATAATTCAATCATCAAACGATGAAATGAGAGGTAATAAATGATTTGCGATTTTGCATTTTTGTTAATCTTTTTTGTTTTTGGCATTTTACTTATTACGGCAACAAATAATGCGCCAACAATTCTTAGATTGAACTGAGTGACGAACACCAAAATGCACAACAAAGTGTTAGGATATAAAATTAATTAATTTTATTCCATTATTAAAAAGGATTTCTAAATTGCTAAAGTTTCGTTTTGTTTAAATTCCTCGGATTGTTCTGCGCATTCTGGAAAAATGCAGAATAATTCTGAAAAATTGGGATATAAAATTAATTAATTTTATTCCATTATTAAAAAGGATTTCTAAATTGCTAAAGTTTCGTTTTGTTTAAATTCTTAGGATTGTTCTGCGCATTCTGGAAAAATGCAGAATAATTCTGAAAAATTGGGATATAAAATTAATTAATTTTATTCCATTATTAAAAAGGATTTCTAAATTGCTAAAGTTTCGTTTTATTTAAATTCCTCGGATTGTTCTGCGCATTCTGGAAAAATGCAGAATAATTTTGAAAAATTGGGATATAAAATTAAATTAATTTTATTCCATAATTAAAAAAAATTTCTAAATTGCAATAAGTTTAATTTAGTTTAAATTCCTCGGATTGTTCTGCGCATTCTGGAAAAATGCAGAATAATTTTGAAAAATTGGGATATAAAATTAAATTAATTTTATTCCATAATTAAAAAAAATTTCTAAATTGCAATAAGTTTAATTTAGTTTAAATTTCTCGGATTGTTCTGCGCATTCTGGAAAAATGCAGAATAATTTTGAAAAATTGGGATATAAAATTAAATTAATTTTATTCCATAATTAAAAAAAATTTCTAAATTGCAATAAGTTTAATTTAGTTTAAATTCCTCGGATTGTTCTGCGCATTCTGGAAAAATGCAGAATAATTTTGAAAAATTGGGATATAAAATTAAATTAATTTTATTCCATAATTAAAAAAAATTTCTAAATTGCAATAAGTTTAATTTAGTTTAAATTTCTCGGATTGTTCTGCGCATTCTGGAAAAATGCAGAATAATTTTGAAAAATTGGGATATAAAATTAAATTAATTTTATTCCATAATTAAAAAAAATTTCTAAATTGCAATAAGTTTAATTTAGTTTAAATTTCTCGGATTGTTCTGCGCATTCTGGAAAAATGCAGAATAATTCTGAAAAATTGGGATATAAAATTAATTAATTTTATTCCATTATTAAAAAGGATTTCTAAATTGCTAAAGTTTCGTTTTATTTAAATTCCTCGGATTGTTCTGCGCATTCTGGAAAAATGCAGAATAATTTTGAAAAATTGGGATATAAAATTAAATTAATTTTATTCCATAATTAAAAAAAATTTCTAAATTGCAATAAGTTTAATTTAGTTTAAATTCCTCGGATTGTTCTGCGCATTCTGGAAAAATGCAGAATAATTTTGAAAAATTGGGATATAAAATTAAATTAATTTTATTCCATAATTAAAAAAAATTTCTAAATTGCAATAAGTTTAATTTAGTTTAAATTTCTCGGATTGTTCTGCGCATTCTGGAAAAATGCAGAATAATTCTGAAAAATTGGGATATAAAATTAATTAATTTTATTCCATTATTAAAAAGGATTTCTAAATTGCTAAAGTTTCGTTTTATTTAAATTCCTCGGATTGTTCTGCGCATTCTGGAAAAATGCAGAATAATTTTGAAAAATTGGGATATAAAATTAAATTAATTTTATTCCATAATTAAAAAAAATTTCTAAATTGCAATAAGTTTAATTTAGTTTAAATTTCCTCGGATTGTTCTGCGCATTCTGGAAAAATGCAGAATAATTTTGAAAAATTGGGATATAAAATTAAATTAATTTTATTCCATAATTAAAAAAAATTTCTAAATTGCAATAAGTTTAATTTAGTTTAAATTTCTCGGATTGTTCTGCGCATTCTGGAAAAATGCAGAATAATTTTGAAAAATTGGGATATAAAATTAAATTAATTTTATTCCATAATTAAAAAAAATTTCTAAATTGCAATAAGTTTAATTTAGTTTAAATTCCTCGGATTGTTCTGCGCATTCTGGAAAAATGCAGAATAATTTTGAAAAATTGGGATATAAAATTAAATTAATTTTATTCCATAATTAAAAAAAATTTCTAAATTGCAATAAGTTTAATTTAGTTTAAATTCCTCGGATTGTTCTGCGCATTCTGGAAAAATGCAGAATAATTTTGAAAAATTGGGATATAAAATTAAATTAATTTTATTCCATAATTAAAAAAAATTTCTAAATTGCAATAAGTTTAATTTAGTTTAAATTCCTCGGATTGTTCTGCGCATTCTGGAAAAATGCAGAATAATTTTGAAAAATTGGGATATAAAATTAAATTAATTTTATTCCATAATTAAAAAAAATTTCTAAATTGCAATAAGTTTAATTTAGTTTAAATTCCTCGGATTGTTCTGCGCATTCTGGAAAAATGCAGAATAATTTTGAAAAATTGGGATATAAAATTAAATTAATTTTATTCCATAATTAAAAAAAATTTCTAAATTGCAATAAGTTTAATTTAGTTTAAATTCCTCGGATTGTTCTGCGCATTCTGGAAAAATGCAGAATAATTTTGAAAAATTGGGATATAAAATTAAATTAATTTTATTCCATAATTAAAAAAAATTTCTAAATTGCAATAAGTTTAATTTAGTTTAAATTCCTCGGATTGTTCTGCGCATTCTGGAAAAATGCAGAATAATTTTGAAAAATTGGGATATAAAATTAAATTAATTTTATTCCATAATTAAAAAAAATTTCTAAATTGCAATAAGTTTAATTTAGTTTAAATTCCTCGGATTGTTCTGCGCATTCTGGAAAAATGCAGAATAATTTTGAAAAATTGGGATATAAAATTAAATTAATTTTATTCCATAATTAAAAAAAATTTCTAAATTGCAATAAGTTTAATTTAGTTTAAATTCCTCGGATTGTTCTGCGCATTCTGGAAAAATGCAGAATAGTCGGACGAAATGCGTGCCAAGCGCCACATCGCGTTAATGGCCTGCTGTTCGCCCCAGTCGCGCAGCAAACGATAGAAAATGGCGCATTTACTTTCGGAACTAAGCAACGCTTTGTCCAATGCGCCACACAGCAACTGATTGTTGCGGATGATCACAAGTGTCCTGACCAAAGAAAAAATATTTGTTTTTCAAAAATTAATAAAATTTTCCTTTTTAACCTATTTGTTTTTTTCTAGAATAAAAACATTTGAGTAAGTCAATAGAATTATATGATATGGGTACATTCTGAGTGAACTCGACCTCATCCGATTGTGCATTCGGTTCTTTGTGGCCAAATTCAGGCTGGGCCATGCTAATTTCTTCTTTCTAAAGGCCTCCGCCTTGGCCTCGTACGTCTGGGGCAAGTGCAGGTTCATCTCGTCCCCGTCAAAGTTCGCGTTGTACGGTGTGCAAGCGCATTGGCAGAATTTCAGAAATTGTGAATTTTGCAGATTTTTTTAAAGAAAAAAGGTAATTTTTTAAATTCAAAACCTGCAAATGGTCCCATGTCTCGGCAGCATTCTTCATCGGTGCACCGTCTCGTTTGTGCTTCTTCAGGATGTCGTTGATCATCATGATTTCCGTCAACTTTATGGTCAGGTCGTCCTCGTTGGAATTTTTTTTCTAAGCACGTGAATGTGTGATTCCGTGTGAAAAAAAGGGAAATTAAGGAACCTGAGTAAGAAAGTTCACGGGATGTTTGCATTCATCTGAGCTAATCATTAGAAATGGAATGTCGTGAAAAACAGATTATTATTATTTTTTACAAAAACGATCTTGTCAGATTTCTTCTTCCGCTCAGCTCTAAACAAAAAATTTTCAGAAAAAACAATAATTTGTTAAAAATTGTCTAAATCCGTCTCACACCTTTGGATAATTTGCGTAGCTTGCGCAATGTTCCCGGACTTTGCGCTGCGTTTTGAACTTTTTCTTTCATGTAAACAGCTTGCTGGGTTTCTTTTTAAATGCAAAGAATTTGGGAATTAAAAAGTATTGGGTTGGGCTCCAATGCTTTACTCAAACAATATTTTACCATTCGATTAGGAACAAGAACAATAAAATGCCCGAATACCACTGGAAGCACATTTTTAGACTATGAAAAATTGTATTTTTTCAAAAAAATCTTTGCTATTAGGTACCTGTATCCTTCTTACACGTCCCGTTTTGTTGATCAATACAAAATCTGATTTCCCACCACCGAGTGGGAACGCGGTCCAAAATTTCTGGCAAGTGCATTTCGACGACTGTTTTTTTGTTCGAATTCGGGTCTGAAATCGGTTGAAAAAGCCATGTTTGGGTCCCTATGATTGAAAACGCCTCAAAAAAATATGATTTTTCCGGCAAAATTGTTAATTAAAAACAAAACAAAACAAAAGTGCTGGCTGCCCACCTCCAAATCGGTGCACCATATGTTAAAAGAGAACAGCAGCCAAACAGGAAATTGGCGGAGTTCCGGGCGTTTTTTGTTCATCAAATTTTGTACAAAAAAAAATTGAACATAACATTCATCAAAAGTACGATGCTGAAAAACGGCTCAATGCAAACAATACAAATTGCACAATGCAAATACATATTGACCGGAAAATAGCACAAAACAAATAAATGATAAATACCCAATTCGTTTTTGGCCAATTCGTTTTTTTTGGGACGGTTCGTTTTTTTGGGACGATTCGTTTTTCTAGAAACAAAAAGCATTTAAGAGCGGAATTCGCGAATAAAAAACTAGAATGCAGCTTCAATTTGACGTGAATTCGAGTTTTATTGACCATTCGACGCAAAAAGGTATCCACGGAGGCCGATTTATGATGCATTCTAGTTTTTTTTTGTTGCGCGAATTCCGCTCATAAATGCTTTTTGTTACTAGAAAAACGAGTGAAATCAGAAAAAAACGAGTTGAATACTCGTCGACAGGAAAACCAACGGTGGGGAGGGAGTGGAGGCGAAGAGGAGACAAATGAGCTCCGCAAAAGAAATTAATAGACGACTGTAATGCTCTGGAAGAGTGGGATGACAAACATATACATAAAAGAAAAGTCGAAAGAAGAGGAGATGTGGAGAAAGAGTAGGGAAAATGAGGGGGGATGGGGCAAAAAAAAATCACACTCTTAAAAATAAAACAGAAAAGGAAAAAATGTAAAAACAAAAGTCGACATGTGGAAGGAGTAAAAGAAGCAATGAATACGGAAAGAAACCAAACTGATAATGACCATTTAAACGCGACACGGAACATTTTTTTGCGCGAACCGCCGACTACCTAATCTGCAGGGATGATTTTTTAATCCCCATACTTTAATTTCGAATATGCTCTCACTATGGGTCCACTCCAGAGCAGACAAAATTATGCGAAACGCCAAACTTTACGCAATTTTACCACTAATTCAAGAATAAGCTCCCAGATTTGGGTTTTAGCCTCATTTTGGTGTTTTTTGGATGCTCCTGATGATTTTTGCTGCTTTTTGTGCGTTTTGAGGATTTTAGTGTGTTTTTTTTAGAATTTCACTGTACATAGAATGCTTCCTATTAAATTTTAATTATTTGACGTAATGATCATCCATTTTTCTAAGTATTTTTATGTTTAATGAAAAGCTTTTTCGGTTTTAAAAATTTTGGAATTTTCTGAATTCCATTTTTGAATGCAATCACATTTTTTGAAATTTAGTTGCAAATCTGGTAACAAATTGAGTCTTCGAAAATTTTTCTCGGCGTCGCCTATCGGCACCGCCAACCCTCCTCCCCTCCCCCTAAAAAAAGTATTTTGAGAAAAATCTCGCGCCAAAAAAACAGAAATTTCGCTTACATTGTTTCCGTTTTTTTCGCAAATTTGGCACAAATACAGCGCCGCAAAAAATGTGAAACATTAAAAACCATTGAAAATACAAATTTCATTATTAATTAAGTTATAAGCCCATGTTTTGTAGGATCCGCCAACATTGTAAACAAATTTTGCCACACTCTGATCAATTTTGTTTGTACTACGGTATCTCAGATTTTTCCACATTCTCTGAGCCATTTTGTTTATACTACGGTACATATTTTGCGCTGATTACGGTAGCTTTCTATACTTGATTGCCCCACCATAGTTCCGGGGGTTGTAGGGGTCGTAGAATCGGTTTCGAACACCGAATTCTAACAATTTTCGCAATTTCAGAAACGTGCAAAATAATTTATGCATGAACCCAAAGGTTAAAATCTTCAAAAAACCTAAGCCAGGGTGGCTTAGGCCTAAGCATTTAAATTTTTTAAAAATTATCGTGATCGCAATCCTTAGAGATTGCCGTCATTTTGATTGTATTATAGTTTTTAATGAAGATTTCAGCATAAAATCATCTGGAAAAAATTTTAAAAATTTTTTAAAAAAATTTAAAAAAAAGGAAACATTGGCGCCCAGATGACCCTTTTATAATGGGCGCCCAGTTGTGGGCGCCCAGTTGTGGGCGCCCAGTTGTGGGCGCCCAGTTGTGAGCGCCCAGTTCTGAGCGCCCAGTCGTGAGCGCCCAGTCGTGAGCGCCCAGTCGTGAGCGCCCAGTCGTGAGCGCCCAGTCGTGAGCGCCCAGTTGTGAGCGCCCAGTCGTGAGCGCCCAGTTGTGAGCGCCCAGTCGTACCCGGCGCCCAGTCGTGAGCGCCCAGTTGTGAGCGCCCAGTCGTACCCGGCGCCCAGTCGTGAGCGCCCAGTTCTGAGCGCCCAGTCGTACCCGGCGCCCAGTCGTGAGCGCCCAGTTCTGAGCGCCCAGTCGTACCCGGCGCCCAGTTGTGAGCGCCCAGTCGTACCCGGCGCCCAGTCGTGAGCGCCCAGTTGTGAGCGCCCAGTCGTACCCGGCGCCCAGTCGTGAGCGCCCAGTTCTGAGCGCCCAGTCGTGAGCGCCCAGTCGTGAGCGCCCAGTCGTGAGCGCCCAGTTGTGAGCGCCCAGTCGTGAGCGCCCAGTTGTGAGCGCCCAGTCGTACCCGGCGCCCAGTCGTGAGCGCCCAGTTCTGAGCGCCCAGTCGTGAGCGCCCAGTTGTGAGCGCCCAGTTGTGAGCGCCCAGTTGTGAGCGCCCAGTCGTGAGCGCCCAGTTGTGAGCGCCCAGTCGTACCCGGCGCCCAGTCGTGAGCGCCCAGTTCTGAGCGCCCAGTCGTGAGCGCCCAGTCGTGAGCGCCCAGTTGTGAGCGCCCAGTTGTGAGCGCCCAGTCGTACCCGGCGCCCAGTTGACCCCAATCGATTCATTGTGTGCCGCAAAATCTATACACAGCGCGCTAAAACTCAATGCTTCAGTCACTAAAATAAAAATTGACAAATTTCTTTTGGATTTGATATCTTTTGAAAAATGCTTATCCATTTTTTTCTCGTTGGCCTCAACAAAATTTGTCTTCAGCTGTGCCTATGCGCAAAAAAAGGCTGAACCTTTGGAAATTGTCCCAAATTATGCGCATTATAATGCCAACAAAATGTTCGCCGAATTGCGCGGTGTGTCCTTTAAAGTGGGAAGAAATCCGATTTTTAAATGGCATTTTGTATTTAGAAATGACGAATTCGCTGTCGGATGACGGAGGAAAAGCCGCAGAAGAAAGGGCGTTGGCAAAAGGATGCCACCAAATCATTCAAAAATTGTACAACAATCCGAAATATAAAACTGTAATTGAAGAGCATTCGAAACTTGCTCAATTTTTGAACAAAGTGTTGATGAAATTAGCAATAAACAGGACAACAATTCAAAGTCGCAGCTGATTGAATCGTTTGCAAAGAATGGCCTCCGATTTTGGCAGCAGCAACTCCTTCAAAATAATACAAACCGACAAAAAACAGATTTTGAACTGCTTGAAACTGGCGGGTTGGTGGCAAAATTTTGTTTGAATGTGTTGCCCGAGGGCTATTGGAAAAGTGCCCTTAAGGAATTGTTGAGGGAAAAGGTCCATTTGGTGCCCAGCGATTTGGTTCAGTTTCTCGTCAGCAAAATTAATTCCAAACCAATCGATGAACGAATTGGGGACAAAAAAATCGGAAAATTTCTTTTTAAAAAAGGCAACGAAATTGACAGAAGAAAAAGTTGGCTTTCCAAAAGCTTTTCATCATCGACGGAAGCGTCGTGAGGGAGAAAAGACCTACCGTATTATTTCTAATTATATTACCCAGTCCTTAATAATAATTACCCACCCTAGAGGAGGATTGAAAAATAATTACTCACTATCAGGGTAATAATTAGAGATACTATAATATTTATTCCTCCTGTTTCTTGTGGCGGTTATGGTTGTTGCGTTCTTTTGTGGCTAACACTATCTTGCAACTTATGGCTAAAATTGAAATGGAAGTGGGGGCCAGGGTGACCATAATACCGGCTTTAGCAGCTTTTCCTGCTTTTTGGGCTTTTTTCTATTTTTTCAAAATATGGAAATTTACAGTGAAATTCCCTCAATTAAAGTTTTGGCATTAATTCGTATATATTTATATGCCTAAAAAATATTCCTGCTTTGTGCATAAGCCGATCCTGCTTTTTAGGTTTTGCCGATGGTCACCCGAAGTGGGAATTCGGTCTTAAGTGGGGGCGCTCCAGTATTCGTCCCCCCACCTTCTCCCAAAAATTTGACCACCTCTGTTTAAACTTGTTACATTTTTTAAAACCGATCAAACCTTACAAATTTGGTACCATCAAAGAAGCCTGACGTGTACAAATTGTTTTTTTGTTTTGTTTTTTAATTGAGAAATTGATGTGAATGGGTTCAGCCTGCTTGGTTTCCTGTTGTGGGCCAGCGGCACCTTCTCGCCAACAGCTGCTCAAGGAGATTTTTGGCATCATTCGCATAGGTAACCAATGTAAAATGCCTCTGGCGGCTTATCTGAATGATAAAACTTCAACCTAATTTTTAACCTCATCTTATACAATCCAATCTTATTTGTTATATTTAAAAATTGTGTAATTAGGCCGGTTTCCACGCTATATACATGGCCATAAAACTTTTTAGCCACAAGATGGCCGTAACTTTTTTGAAAACTGTCCAATAGATTAGCTTTTGCGTTTGAAAGCTTCTCTACTCATTGCATGCTTTCAAATGATACCGAAAATGTTTGTTATTTGGATAGATTTGAAAGTTAACCAAGAAACCTTAAAAGGGGAACGAGTTGGGTTTTTACCATTTCGGAACACTGTGCATGCGACGGGACTTGAATTTTACAACGGATTCTGAAGAAAAAGACATTATTTGACCAAATTGCCGAGTTCTGGCACTTTTATTAGGATAAATTCATAAATACCTAACAAATAAGACAATTTATGTGATGATCGACAAAAAATTATGCAATAATCTAACATCCGACATCATTATATATAATATAGATATATATTCCTCATTCTAACACATTCGAATTAAACTATCCGGCACCCCCATAAGGTATCCGGCACAGCTACTGCAATCGCCGGCAGGTCCATTGGGTTCTCTTGCTCTTGCGCGTCTTCCAATGCCTTTTTTGCTTCGAGTTTCCGGTGACGCAATAACAAAACAACCACCAGAACAACGCCAGTCATCATAAAACTGAAATGGATTCAGAATAAATGAATGAATGCGTCGCGTCATCTTTTCGGTTATGAGGCAACAAATCAAAGTGTTTTTTTCAAAGTTGATAAATTTCAACCAATTTTGAACCCTGAACCCGAATTCAAACAATTTTTTTCAGAATTTTTTTTGGCATTTTCCATTACATTTATTTTTGTTTTCATTGTGCAGAGAATATCGGGCTTCGTGGCATAATCCAACAATGTTTTGCAAATTTCATTGCATTCGGTGACATTTCAATGATTAAAATGGAAAATGCGAACAAAAAAATTGCCGAATTTAGGTCCGGGATTCAAAAGGGTTCGGATTCTTCGACTCCGATTACCCCTATTTTTGTTGCTTTAAAAACAAACAAAAAAGCTTCTTTTTTTTGTTGGCCTCATAACCAAAAAAGAAGCAATGCGTCGATGGTATTATTGGAGGAAGAAAAAGCACCCACCAAACAGCAAACACGGACACTACGATGGTCACATTGACGGTTGCCCCAATCCCATAAGTAGCTTCCGTAGTCATCAAAGTCTCAGTCGCAGTCGAAGTCGAAGCCATAGACGGGCAATGGCAATTTGTTGAAGTCGTAAACGGTTTAACAGTAGTCGTAGTTGTTCCTCCATTTGACGACGCCTGTTCTGTCCGACTGATGGGAAAAATGTGTAATGACGACGATTAAAACATCATTAACAGGTTGGCCACCACCAACCTGAGAAGAAATGTGACGGCGATGATCAATGGAAGGAAAGTTTGAAGAAGCGAGAAAGCCATCGCCCGCATGCTTGTCGTTAAAGTTGATGAAAAGTGATTGGGAAGTGCGGAAGTGAAGAGGCAAAAGAAAGAAAAAAAGTGAAAATGACGCTTAAAATTCTGTGTATTGTATTAGGGACCGGTAAAATCAAATTTCCGGAACCGGATTTTCAATTTTGAAAAATCCGGAAGGATTTTCCGGAAAAATCCCAATCCGGAAAAATCCCAATCCAGAAAAATCCGCAAGGTCGGAAAGCCGGATCCGACCCGGATTCCGGATTTTTTTAAAATTTTGTAAAAAATATACAGTGAAGGTCAAAAAAAAAGATTTTCCTGGCAAAAATAAGGACAATTTACAAAATGTACAAAAAATACAAAATTTTTTTGCGAATTCGGTTCACTCCTGCTGGGGGTGGATCAGAAAAATTTTGAATTTTTGACTCAATTGCATCTTGTTTATGTGATTTAGTTGAGTTTAAAAAAAGTTAGTCCAAAATTAACCGTACTATATTATTTATTCTAAAAGCACTGATTACGAATTCGTCAATAGGAAATCAAAATTGAGATATTAAAGCGGTTTTTGAATCGATTTAAATTTTCCTGATACTACGCATTCCAGTAATTATTACCAGACTAAACCCCTAAGTCGCTTTCAAAGCATTTTAAATTGTTTTTTTGTTATGCAATGCATTCCATGGTTCAGTTTAAAATTACTGAATAAAAACAGGTTAGTGAATGGCGCCTAAACGGCGGTACCGAAACGTCCCGGGCGCCGAAACGGCCGGGTACGTTTATTCTAGGGTAGGACGGGACCGGGACCAGTACTGAAATGGTCAATTTTTCAAATTTTGGTACTGAAATTTTGGTCCCGGTTTTTCAAAATTCCTTTAAAATCCCACTATAAAAGTCCCGGTTTTTACAAAATGATTTTTTTTCTTGTTTTTGTCCAGTGGTCCCGGTTTTTTTTGACCGGGACCAAATTTAGTCCCGGTCCCGGTTTTTCCAAAAGTCCCGGTCCCGTCCTACCCTAGTTTATTCTAAAAAATTTTAAACCCGTTTTCTGTTGCCTCTGATACATAAATAGGTTTTTATGATTAAATATGAATAAAAACATTTTCGAAACGTTTGAGTTAATCAATTAAGTTGTTGGATATTGTGACATTCATTTCTTGTCGACTCTCTTTTTTTTTGTTTTGCGTAATCAATTTAAGCGGATAGACAACTTCAGCAAAACGAAGAAGAAATGCGTTTGTCACTGATCCGTGCCGGCGAAAAGCATTTTGGCAACTTGGGAAAGGTCGTTTTTCAGTAATAGGTAGTAGGGTTTGTCCCCCCCCCTCTTATTAAAAAAAATGTTTTTAACACTTTTTTATTGACTTCTAAAAAACACAATTTTTCCAAAAAAGGGGGGGGGGGGGGGTGCAGTCAAACTCTACTACATATCAGCCGTTTTTCTTGTAACTGTTTGGTTTTGTTTTGCACCTTCTTTAAATGCCGTTTTATTTGGGCATGTTTATTAAAGAAAACATTTTTGTTTGGACCTCGGGATGTTTTGAGATTAAAATTGTTAAAATGGACGGACTTAAATTATTACATTTTTTCATTTGAACATTTGCAGGCCTACGGTTGGTATTTCATTCGACTCGCCCCGAGTGAGCAAAATGTTTGGAAGGACTTTTTTTACGACGCATTTGTCAAGGCATGCTTTTAACAAATGTTTACCAAGGTTATAACTAGGGTAGGACGGGACCGGGACCAGTACTGAAATGGGCACTTTTTCAAATTTTGGTACTGAAATTTTGGTCCCGGTTTTTCAAAATTCCTTTAAAATCCCACTATAAAAGTCCCGGTTTTTACAAAATGATTTTTTTCCTTGTTTTTGTCCAGCAGTCCCGGTTTTTTTTTGACCGGGACCAAATTTAGTCCCGGTCCCGGTTTTTCCAAAAGTCCCGGTCCCGTCCTACCCTAGTTATAACTCCCCGAAAAGCCGTGAATAAAAGTTTTTTGGACTTGGAAATCATAATTAATTAATTGTCGGCAATTCTGCAGAATGGGGGTGGGGGGATCTCTAATAATTCATTTTCTGTTTTTTGAGCTAAGAATTATATCCGGAGGATTTCGGGGGATGCTTTGATCACGAATCTGACATTAGACTCTGTCAACTCATTGATTTTGTCTAAGATTTTTCATTAAATACTTGTTTTTCGGTAATATTGCATCTCGGGTCCAGGCTTCGAAATCAGGCGAAATGGAGTTCAGATTCGGATGCTACGTCCCATAATAGCCCTAAAACTTTTTCTAACCCCTTTAAAAATGTTTTTATTTTTTGAAAAAATATTTTGGGCTCTCCATTCTGCAGGATTGCCTTTAAATTGTCTGGGTTGTTCAAATAATTTTTTCTGCACATTTTCAGCCCGTCAAAAGGCAGTTGCCGCATTGGTGGATGTTCTTCTTTCCCACCGTCACATATTTTCTGGTCAAAGACTGGGCCTACAAAGAGTACCATCGCATTGGACGCATTAAGGACATTAGCGACGATGCTTGAGTGATTGATCACTTTAAATGAGTGATCGGACTTTAAAATGAGTGATCGGAATTTAAAATGAGTGATCAGAATTTAATTACATAGGGCGATCGACGGATCATTACAATGAATTTTGTGTGTGTTATAAATACTTTAGTTGCTGAATCTTTTTTTTGATTTGCCACTTTTCTGGGCTAATAATGTGCCAAAAATGTCTGACAATTTGTGTGGCTATGTTCATTTAAACTTTGGCCTAAAGGCTTTTGTATTAGTCGTTGAAATGAGTGATTTCCGTCTCTTAATATTCCATCTTTTATTTCAGATACAAAAAAAAACAATTTTTTATTTGAAATGACAACTCATCGGATAAAATTGGAATTTGCGGGCGGATTGGACGCAATTTTTGGCGGAAAACGCGAGTCGGAGGCCCAATTTTCAAATGTTTCGGTACTTATTTCGCTTATGCCGCCGCGGGGGGCTCGGATTTTATAAAAAAAAACAAAAAATATTTTTTTAGGTTTTGTCCCGTCTCCCTTCCAAAAAAAAAAAAAAAATCATTTTTGCTCAAAAAGTAGAAATTTTTTGAAAATTTTAAACAAAACGAAAAAAATCGCTAAATTTTTCATTTTATCACCTATTTTCTCACTTTTATAATTATATTCAAAGCGTGCCCACATTTTCGGACTGTTCGCCAATTGTTGCGATGGCTTTTGGACGGTCCCCTGAGGGGCAACGATCGGACGGAAATGCTCGTGCAACGGGACAGCGTTAGGCCCGGCGTTTTGGTGCTGGTCAACGACACGGATTGGGAAATTTTGGGCGGGGTATGTTTTTTGATTTTCTTATGTTTAAATTTCTTTTTAAATTACTTAATTTTAAAAATAAAAAAATAGAACAACTTGTGTAATTTCCTTTTTTTTAGTTAAATTTTAAAAAATAACTTAAAAGGAAAAATTCAAAAAAAAGTTAAAAAACCGAACACATTTTCAATCTTTATCCAAAAACTACAAAAAAAAAAAATCCTTTTATTCCGAGTTAAATTCAAGTGAGTTTTGAGTTCGGTTCTGGCTAAATTTTTTGAGTCTGAAAGACCTCGAATTTTTTTAATATGTTTTACATTTTTGGGGGGGGGGGGGAAATCGGTGACAAAATGTCATAGTTTAACCAATGGCAAATTGTGATGTAAAAATAGCAGTTTTCCCAAATTTTCAAGCAGTCATTCCAATTTCTAAAATCTGTCATAAAAATCGTAAATTTTCAGAAAAATTTGATAAATTTTCAAAACGAACGTTGGATTTTTTTTTGAATATTTTCTTTTCAAGGGTGTTGTTTTTGTTAGGTCTCGAGCACCCCTAAACACTTATGACACATCTATTTTGTAAATATTAAGAAAGTTGGGAAATTTAATTGTTAAATTTTTTCAGTTGAACGCTCAGCTCAAGGACGGGGACACGGTGACGTTCATCTCCACATTACATGGCGGATAAACAGCGAACATTTAACCGATTAATTCTCAAAGCATTGCTTCGATTTTATGTAAAAATTTGTTGTTGTTTTTTGTTGCAATTTGGCGAACAAATGTTACATTCATTCATTGTCTTATCATTTTTAATTACAAATTTTTTTCAATTGGTGCTTTTAACATTTAGAAAGTATCGCAATCGCTCAAAATGAACCGATTCCTTCGAAATTTTCTGAACGGTCAGCACATTATTTGCAAGGTTTGCAATCTTTTTCTTTTTTTTTGAGTTTTCGTTTTCGAAAAATTGTCCGGACGACGAGCGCGTCTTGCTTAAAGCGTTTGCTTAAAATTTGCAATTATTAGGAAAAACGCGCGGAGCGTTGGTAGTTGTAGGCGTTCGGTTACCGATGAGTCGAAAAAGTGTGATGCTTTTAGGCTTAACCCTTCATTCGTATGCAAATATTTTAGTTCAAGGTGGTCGGTCATCTAACATTTATCAATTTCTCATGTTTTTTGGGAATTTTCTTCTGTTGCCTGGTTTTTGGGAGTTTTCCTGTTGATTTAAAAAAAGGATTTTAGTGACAAAATGCTTTTTCAGGTTCGGCACGTTCAAACTGTTTGGCCGGCGTGTTGTTTGCATCAATGCATCAAAAAAAATGTGAGCCCGGCAGCCGTTCTTTCATGCGCTCACATGGCGTCGTCGTCGTCGTCGTCGTTCGGTAAATATTCTAAAATTTGACCCCACAAAAAAATTAATCCGGAGATTAATAATACATTTATAAATGGAGTCGTTTGAGTTTTTTTTTTTTTAGAAATTTTGCAATTTCAGGCAGCCCTAGCCAGCGTTCCCAATTGTTTAACGATTACCTCAACAAACATTCCCAACTGTTGGACGATTACAGCAACAACGGCTCCCAACTGTTGGACGATTACAGCAACAACGGTTCCCAACTGTTGGACGATTACCACAACAACGGTTCCCAACTGTTGGACGATTACAGCAACAACGGTTCCCAACTGTTGGACGATTACCACAACCACCGTACTTGCCCAATCTTCAACTTACCGATTTGGGCGAACACGCGGTGGAGTTTGCGCAGGACCCGCAAGGTTCAAAGTGAGAATTTGGGGGGGTGGAAGAGCAACTTTCATGGTGAACGATTTGAACAGCCCGGCAGCTTCATTTCATGGGGTGTAACTTTTTTCAACTTTAATACCATTTGAAAGTGCTCGATGAATTGAAGTTGTCATTAAGCTAAGCGATTGAACAAAACATTAAATGTCATGGCCTGAAAAATGTGAAAAAGTCCGTTTTTTGGACTTTTCTGTTTATACCATTTTAGAAACAACTCTGACCAATCGATTGGCTTTTGCTTAATAAAAACTTCTGGGTCTTCGGACGTTTTCTACTTTTTATAATGTGAATTTGTCGTATTTGGTTGAAGAAAGTTACTCGACGGGGTGGACTGGGCGGCGCTGGGTAGGGTTAGTCGAGTGAGTAGTATCTCATGGTTCCGAACTTTTTCAACAAATTGCTCTAATCCCCAAGAAATCCGTCAATTCAAAAACTGTCCTAAGCTTTTTAACCAAATCGTACCATTTTAGCACAAGCAAAGAATGATGCTTTTATCGTTGATTGAATGAATAAAATTTTCTTTAACATTTCGCCAGGTTCATCCAGCGAAAGTTAAAACGTGCCAGGCGGGCGGAGAAGGCTCAGCTGGTGAACGCACTGCGTGGCCACGTGTTGGCATTGGCCCAGCACGCGTTCGGCTGTCACGTGATCCAAGCAACGTTGAAATCGGTGGACAAAGCGTTACGGATGAAGGCAAAAAGCATTTACTAATTTTAATTTTATTCGTGTAACGATTGGACTCCCCCTCCCCTCAAAACGAAATGTTCCGTCAAAAATGGAATTTGCCGCTTGCTTTTGAATCCGGCGGTGTTTAGCACCTTTGTACTGAAGTGTCCCTTTTACCTGGGGGACTCAAATGCTTGGACTACAATGGCAGTACGTGGGCCGCCGCTTGCGCGCTCCGTTCAGTCGGACGGCCTCGGCGCCCGGACGGCCATCGATCGATCGTTTTTCCCTTTTTGTTGACTCATTCCCTTTGTCATTTGTTTTTTAAGGGGAACGAGTCGTAGGTGGGGGACATCTAAAGGCTGAGCGTCCCATGATTAAAACTGATTAAGCATGTGTAAAGATAATTGTTTGTTTAGATAACCAATGAGCTATCGACGCAAGTCATTCATCTGTCCCGCCATAAATACGGTAGTCGGGTGATCGAATGTGTGCTTGAACACTGCACGAAGCATCAAAAGCGTCGCGTGTTGGAACAACTGCTTGACAATGTGCTCTCTTTGGTCACGGATCAATATGGCGCCTTCGTGATCGAACGTGTGATTGGGCATGGACTGCCCGAGGACCGGGAGCGCATTGTGCGCAGTCTGGAGCAGGAGAATGTGCTCACTTTGGGGACGGATCAGTATGCCAGCCGCGTGATCCAATATGTGCTTGAGCATTGCACGGAGCATCAAAAGCGTCCTGTGCTGGAACAACTGTATGACAATGTGCTCACTTTGGTCACGAATCAGTATGGCACCTTCGTGATCCAACATGTGATTGAACATTGCACGGAGCATCAAAAGCGACCTGTGCTGGAACGACTGCTTGACAATGTGCTCACTTTGGTCACAGATCAGTATGCCAGCCACTTGTTCAAACATTTGATTGAGCATGGACTGCCCGAGGACCGGGAACGCATTGTGCGCAGTCTGCATGAGAATATGCTCACTTTGGTCACGGATCAGTATGCCAGCCACGTGATGCAACATGTGCTTCAGCATGGACTGCCCGAGGACCGGGAACGCATTGTGCACAGTCTTCAGGGAGACATTATGAAGAACGTACATCTCAACTCCTTCTGCAGCATAATCTACAAGTGTTTGGTTTTTGGGACGACGGAGCAGCAAAATGCGCTGATCGACGAACTTTGTGCGGAGTGCGTTTTTTTTCTAAGAACCCAAAAACCCTAAATTTTTGTTGCTTTCTGTTGTTCAGCGACGGCTCTGGCAGCCCGCCTTTGTTGGAAATAATGAAGCAACCCTCCGCCAATTACGTTGTGCAGAAAATGCAAGAGATTGTCGACTCTGCGCGTCGTGACAAAATGATGTTTGACATCAACACTGATCCGCTTGAAAACACGGAAAATCAATCATCTGAGTGAGCTTTGTCACCTACGACTCGTTCCCTTTGTATTGACTCGTTCGTGAAATGTTTTTTGAGTTTCAGATCGCTTACCCACACCGTTCAAGCACAACAGCAATGGGGCGGCACCAAATACAACGAATAATGGCACCCCATCATTGAATAATTTATTTGTCTTGCTCATCGGATAATTATTCTGGTCTTTGGTCTATTGTTTGCATTTTTTATTCTTTATTTTACCTCTGTAGAAACGTTTGATAAAAGTGTTTTTTGTTCTGAAAGCATTTCAATCGTTGTTTGCCCATAAAACAACAAACAAACGAATTTATATTTTTTTGTATGATTGTCTTGATTTTTAAAAAATGAACGAAGAATTGTAATGCATTAAAAGCACACTAATTAGGGTAGCACGGCGCATCGGACTTCTCCAATTCCTATAATAGTTCAGAAAGTTGGACTTTTTGTGCCTTTTCCGAAAATTCACAATGAATCTATGCAACAGCAAACCTATTAAAGTCCTAATGGAGTATGCGTTAAATTGTAATTATTCAAAGGAAAAGCCTTTAAAAAATATTTAAAAAACTGTGCCTAATATATTCTGCTAGGCGCCATGCGTGATACATTTTTTATAAAAGAATAATTAATTTTGTTGAAATGGCGATACAATTGATTGACTAGGTCCATCAATCTGGTAAGTTGAGAGGCTTGAATTTTGTACTTTTTTACAATATAAATAATGCCCCATTATTGTGGTGTATTGGATTTACACAATTATTTATTGAATGAAAATGATGAGGGTCAAAATGGGGAAATGAGGAATGAATTGGAGAGAAGCCCCGACGAGGGAAAACCGTCGGGTATATATGAGGGAATGGTCAGTGGCGGGTCAGACTCAATCGATAGGGGGTGACATGGGTGATAGAGAAAGGGAAAAGGGGCACACATAGAAGGAAGGGAATGATAACGTTTGTGGTGTGTGTCCCACACCCAACACCTCCCCCTCTAAGTTTGATCGTTTCATCTGATCGGGACCAAATCGTATTTGGCCTGGGACGCGTCCGGGCTCAGAATCCGTGTCGGCTTTCTGGTCCGTGCTGAGCGTCGGATGGGTTGGTCTCCGTC
>JAIXHY010000053.1:261254-372237 GCA_020449905.1 Globodera pallida
TAAAGTCCGATCACTCATTTTAAAGTGATCAATCACTCAAGCATCGTCGCTAATGTCCTTTATGCGTCCAATGCGATGGTACTCTTTGTAGGCCCAGTCTTTGACCAGAAAATATGTGACGGTGGGAAAGAAGAACATCCACCAATGCGGCAACTGCCTCTTGACGGGCTGAAAATGTGCAGAAAACAGAAACATTATTTGAACAACTCAGACAATTTTAAGGCAATTCTGCAGAATCGGAAGCCCAAATTTTGTTTTCAAAAAATAAAAACATTTATAAAGTCGTTAGTTTTTAGGGCTGTTATGGGACGTAGCATCGAATCTGACCTCCATTCCGCCCGATTTCGAATTTTTTCAAAAAATCAATTTTCTAAACTTTACAATAAAACATTGAAAAAGGTGGTTTCCGGGGTTTTCTGATGCACAGACAAATCTGATATCTAAAAGCCAAATTAATTTGTTTGTTGTTTGGTTTTTGCAAAAAAAAAAAAATTGATTTTTTGAAAATGGGGGTACCAGTTTTACTACTACCGAAAAACAAGTATTTGATGAAAAATTTAGACAAATTCAATGATTTGACAGTCTAATGTCAGATTCGTGATCAGCACCCTCCTAAAACTAGGGGAATAAATTCCTAGCCCAAAATAACAAAAAATAAATATTAGGTATCCCCCGATTCTGCAGGATTTCCAACAATTAATTAATTATGGATTTCCAAGTCCAAGAAACTTTTATTCACGGCTTTTCGGGGAGGTATAACCTTTGTAAACATTTGTAAAAGCCTGCCTTGACAAATGCGTCGTAAAAGAAATCCTTCCAAACATTTTGCTCACTCGGGGCGAGTCGAATGAAATACCAACCGTAAGCCTGCAAATGTTCAAATGAGAAATGTAATATTAGTACTTCCATTTTAACAATTTTAATCTCAAAACATCCGGAGGTCCAAACAAATGAAAAACGACCTTTCCCAAGTTGCCAAAATGCTTTTCGCCGGCACGGATCAGTGACAAACGCATTTCTTCGTTTTGCTGTAGTTGTCTAGCTTAAATTGATTACGCAAAAAAAAGAGAGTCCACAAGAAATGAATGTCTCAAAAAACAACTTAATTGATTCAAACGTTTCGAAAATGTTTTTATTCATATTTAATCACAAAAACCTATTTATGTATCAGAGGCAACAGAAAACGGAATTAAAATTCTATTATATTTTTGCAGAAATCGTGAATCTTCTGTTGCCAGTCAAAGAATAGACACAAGTCAATACAAATCAGTTCTCGCGTCATTGTTGCTTCATATACTTGTCAAACTTCGCGAGTCTGAAAAAAAACAACAATATTTTTGCTAAATCAACGGCCTTTTCGATTTAAAATAAAGCTAAATAAACCATGACCAATTAAATGGGTAAAGAAAAGTGCCGTACTTGGCGAATTCCGGGTTCTTCTTCTGCGAGTACTCCTCGTCCTCGACGTTGCGGTTCCATTCATAGCCAAAGCCTGGAGTTGGAAAATTGAGACCAAAATTCTGGGATGGGCCTTTATTGAAGGCACCTATTTCCTTGTCCATTTTGTCGACACTTAAAATAGAGACTAAAAATGTCAAAAAGTCCATTTAAAGATAGTGACAGGCCCGTAGCCAGGGGGAGCATTGAGGGCAGTTGCCCCACCCCGAAACGTTTTTAGAGAAAAAAAACCCCATAGGCCACCTTCCGAGAAATAAAGCAGAACTTCTCAAAAAATTTGCATTTTTGGAAAATTGGCCATTTCTATTTTCCGCAATTTTTTTAACAAAAATGTTAAAAATTCAAAAAATTTACTGAAAATCGAACACATTTTTTCGAAAATTGCTTAAGAAAATGCAGTAATACCTAAAAATGTACCCCTAAAATCTAAGGTTTTTTTGGGCAAAAAATTGCTTAAGAAACCGTACGTCATCGGCTCTCCAACGACGGCGCTTTGCAATAACGCCACGGAACCGCCCGCCTTGAAAACGGGCATCGGCGGTTTAACATCGCGTCGCGCATCCCGATCGAGGTAATAATTGTCGGCCAATTTGTGGTGGACGCCGCCCTGCGCCATCGCAGGCTCAATGCTGCGGCTGGACTGCGTGTCGGGGAAACGGTTTGGCGGCATGTAGACGCACTGGAATGGAAACAAAAGTAATTAAAGTATGGAAATTTTGATAATTGAGACTTCAGGTGGTTCGAGTCAATATTGCCCAACTCCGGGTTCAATACACAAAATTAGAGACTGGTTTTTTTGAAAAATGCCGGATCAGAATCAGGATTTGGATTACCAGGATCAGGATTTAAGAGGATTGAAAATCCTGATTTTCATTGATATCCTGATCCTTCGTGCTTCGACGAAAATACCAGGATTCCAGATCAGGAGTCCTAGAAAATCCTGTCCGGACTCTACTCCTGTTTTGGGGTGTTCAAATGTGTTTGTATTGTCTACAAACCTGCCCATCCGGACCAGGAATTCCCGGTGGTGGCGTCAAGTCTGTTTTGCGTTTGATGTGCATCAAATAGTCGCGACACCATGCGATAAATGGGCTGGGAGCCCGGTTTTGCAAGCCGGGCGGCACCATTTTAGGCACTTTTCGGCATTTTTGAAATAGGTATAGGTAGGTAGACTAAATTGCAAATTAATTTTCAGTAAATCGAGCACTCCACTGCCAGTTGCAGCTGCGGGAGCAGCACGGTTCGGCGCTGCCGTTTCGGCGCCAGTGACGTTTGGGCGCCACCGTTTCGGCGCCAATCACTAATTTTAAAACAAATTTTGACCAAAAGTGTCCACCCTATGTTTTGTCAACTTTTGACCAAGTAAACGACACTTTTACCCACGAAGGGCTGGCTTGATCTGGATTTCTGGTTTAAAATCCAGAAGCACTCCAAATAACAGAAGTTCCGTTGGATCTAGATTTTGGATCCAGGAAAAATCCATGTTGGTCTCTAATATTTGGTGCGTATTTTGGCGTAGTTGGCTTAGGTAGTACATGTTTTGCAATTTTTTGGTGTTATCCATACATATTTTTGCGGATTTTTAGTCCATATTTTAAGTCAATATATCACGTTTTAACTCTCACGCAAATGTCGTATGATATTTTGTCGAAATCATCTAATAATACGGTTTTTAGCGATTTCTGTTAAAAAATTTGCTCAACCCTATATTGTATTTGCGATTGGACATTAACAATTTTTGCGCGCGCGCCACAACGGGCATGGCCCAGTTGCAGACACTGATTTTGGACAACGGAGCGTACAGCATTAAGGCGGGCTATGCCACCGACAAAAGTGCCAGGTTTGACCATTCATTTGATTCTGTTTCTGCTGTTTGTTGTTTTTGATAAGGTTACCCGGACTGGTTTAGTTGCATTGGTTGGCACTGTGCCCTGTGAATTCGGTTTTTCAGGGCAATGGTGGAGAATTGGGGTCCCGACGGGAATTTAAAAAAAAATGTTTAAAATGTTTTCTAGGGTAACCGAGCTCGGATTCATGTTCTACATATATTTTTATTCTAGGAAACATCCATTTAAACCATAAAATTTTTTCCGCCTGGACCCCAATTCTCCACCATTGCTCTTTCGGAATCAGATTGTTTTTAAAATTGCTGGTGGAATTTTTCCGTATTAGCCGAACGTGCTCAAAAACTCGGTGTCCTCTAAAATCCCCGGTTCGTCTGCGCTGGTATCGTGTGAAGGCCCCGAGTCAACCAGTAGACGGATTTCTGTATTCAGAATTTTTCCGAACACTGTGTTTAAATCAAAGAGTGAGAGGAAGCGCATTTTTGTGGCCGACGAGTTGGAGGAATGCACGGACCGGTCAGCGCTGTTCTTCGTTCTGCCGTTTGAGCGCGGCTATCTTGGCAAGTTTTGGGGTACTTTTCAGTTATTTTAGAGAATTTTCAGGACTCAAAACATATAAAAACGAGGCAAAAGTTGCAAAATTTGTCTCTAAAGAATGTTCATTTTTGCGGATTCAGTGAACTGGGACACACAGCTACAGGTTTGGAACCGCGTGTTCGGCAAGGACGGCGCGGGGCTCGGCGTGGACTTTGAAAACTGTCGGCTGCTGCTCACTGACCCCAACGAAGTCGCATTGTTCGCAAAAATATGAAAATTTATGATATTTTTTTGGGTTATATGGATGTTATAAGGGGGGACTTGTTTTTTTTCTTCCAAAAAATGTGTTTCCATTTACCGAAAAATCCAGTTTTCCCAAAAAATATCAGAGGCCCGTTCAATAAAAAAAACTCTTAAAAATGTTGGCAGAATTTTTTTCGATTCTCAAGAAATAGCTATTCAAAATTTCTAAAGGCAACCGAAAAACCATTCCATATAATGTTTATATAAATAATAAATTTAATGAATAAATAACATTGTTTTGGATGCGTCCACTTTTTTTTTTGCAGTGCTTTTGCGGACAATACGGAAGAGATCGTTTTCGAGAATTTCCGCTTCAATTCTTTTCTCAGAACTTCAGGTTGGATGAATTTTGAGTTAAATGGACACTTTTACAATGAATAAATGTGTCATATTCGAGCCCGTAAAACTTGATTTTTCGTAATTTTTTTGTTGGAAAATTCCAAAAAAAAAAAAACCCATCGATTTTTGGCTTATAAAAAATGTTTTGGTTCTTTAAAAGATGCCTCCATTTTAGCCCCCTCTTGTACAGCGCAGGCGCACTGCTCTTCTGAAAATCCGTGCTGTATTGTGGTGGATTCTGGGTTTGTGCTTTATTTTTTAAATTAAAACAAATAGTATTTAATTTATAGGCACTCATTCACGCACATTGTGCCATTTGTTGAAGGGAAAATTGTGCGCGAGGGAATTATCAGGTTTTTTTAATTTTTGCATAATTTTGAGAGTATAGAAAATAGGGAAAAATATCCTTTTTTTTAGTTGCATAAAGTGGGAATTTGGGATTTTTAAGGCAATTGATCTCCAAAACTTGTATAAATAAAGCAAAACAGAAACTGGACGTGTTCGGTTCCAAAAAAGTGGAAATTTGGGATTTTTAAGAAAATTGATCCAAAACTTGTGATAAAAATATTTTTTAATTTTTAAGAACCGACGTTGGTGGCAAAGCGTTGACCAATCAGCTGAAGGACTGGATTTCCTACCGTCAACTGCACGTGATGGACGAGACGTACCTAATCAACTGTGTGCGTCATAAAAAAGAGCAATTTTTCAATAATTTTGGGAAAATTGCTTTTTTCGTTTGAAATTTACGAGCTAAAATTTTGGGGAGTTTGCTTTTTTTTTTTTTTTTTTGCTAATTCTATGACCCTGATGTACTATATTTATAGTAATATGATGCACTTTTTGTCGTTTTGTAACAATTTTTTTTCTTTATATTATGTGAGGAAAGTTATTACCTTTTCAGTGTAAGGAGGATTGCTGCTTCGTGTCCACCAACTTTCAGCATGACATGGAACACTGGCGGTGGGTTTTTTTAACCAACAATTGCACTTAAAATGTCATAGTAATGTAGAACAGCGTTTCTTGTTAGTAGATTGGGTCACGCGTGGGTTGTCGGTCTAAAAATCCTGCCAATTTTTGTAAATTTCCCGATTTATTTTCCGAATTTTTTGCCAAAAACTCCGTCCGGACCCCGAAAATCTGGTTACATCTCGGATCCAAACCAAACCGTAGAGCCGGGATTTTTCCGTTAGGTTACAACCAAAAAATTCCAAGGGCTTGACAACCCCAATTGTGGGGAGCACGACAAAATTGAAGCTGTTTTGCTTTGTTGGTGTTTGGTGTCATTTGTGGGGCGGTTTTATGTGTCCTTTATGGCTCAGTGGTTCTGTTCTCTGTTCATGCCCGGTTCGGAACCCTTTCACTGCCGCGTAGCATATTTTATTTTGGAATTTGTTTGTTGTGCAATCTCCGAATGATGACCATTTATTTGCTACTCCTTATGGTCAGTGACGAGAAAGAAAACCACCAAATTGTTCAAATTTGGCTGACGGAGATTTTTATAAAACTTTTTGCAACGCAAGTGTCATATGTGTTCGTTCCCTTTTACCCACAAAATGAATTTTTTTTTTTTTCTTAAATTTTGTTACATTTCATTATTTTTATGTTTGTTTTTCCATTTCAGTGCCAACCGAGTTGACTATATTTTGCCGGATTTTGTACACACAACACGCGGTCATGTGGTGAAACGGAATGGCGGCAGCAATCGGGTGAAAGTCTGATGCTGACTCACAGGGTACTGCTCCACCACCACCACCAACATCGCGTCATCAACGGAAACCGCAGGGACTTGCTGTTGTTGATGATCATGAAAGCCAGCAGAAGCTGACGCTGGGCGTTGAACGCTTTGCACTGCCAGAACTGCTGTTTCGGCCCACCGATGTGGAGATCAACCAAATGGGGCTGCCGGAGGCGTTGTGTTCGTCCATTGAACGGCTGCCCAAAGGTCCTCCCTCTCCTTCCCCCCTCGGGGTATGCGGACAAAAGCCGAAAATTTTTAATGAAAAAAAATTGTGCCCTTTTTGGGATTTTTTATTTAAAATTACTCAACAAAAAAAAAATTGGCCACAATTTTCCGGTGTTTTTTTTAGTTTTATATGTTAAAGCTAAATTCACTTTTTTCTTAAATAAAATTACAGAGATGCAATTGCTGATGGCGAGGAACATTGTGCTTACCGGAGGAAATGCACTTTTCTCGGGCTATCGCAAAAGAATGTAAAGTTTTGCATTAAATAAATTTCATAAATTTTACTATTTGCTCGGTGACAAAAATGTTTTTTTTCAATTTTTTCCCCTCTTTTGGTCTTTGATCACTGTTTATGATCATTCGGAGTTTTCACCTTGTTCAAAAAAAATTGTTTTTTTTATCAATGGTCGGGATTTTGTAACCGGATCTTGTGCTTGGCCTTTTTGAACATTGCGAAATTGTTCATTTGTTGATCAGTGAACTGGATGTGCGCTCGATGTTGCCCGACCATTACACACTGAACGTGCAGCAGTTGCCGTCCGATCCCATTTGCCACCCGTGGGAGTGCGCGCGAGCTGACCTCCTCTCCGTTGCTGCTTCTGTTCGTTCTGTTGGTGTTGCAGATCGTGGTCCTCAAACAGTATCCGCTGCATCACAGCAACCATCCGCCTCATCATCTTCGAATGGTGTGTCAAAAAAATTAAGGAGAAAAAAAACAACTAAAAATTCTTGTGCTCATAGATTATTGTGGTTCATCTCCTCAACCGCTTTGCACCGCCGGTTCGTCTCGGTTGGACGCCAAATTTGTGAGCCGCGCGGAGTACGAGGAGAACGGGTCAAACATTTGTCGACAACGCTTCACCAATGTGTACAGAAACAACGACAACAAGCAGCACCAATCGATGATGAACAGAAATGAAATGGGCTTGCGAAAAGAATACTACATATTTGTTTTTGCATCTCCATGTTTCCGTAGAATTTGGTTGCATTGTTTTGACAGTAATTTTAAGAAGCTTTTTGTGAGCGGTGCCCTAAAAGAAGCATTTTAAAATTTCATGGTTTTTAAAAAGAATTCGAATTTTTTACATTTGTCGTTTTTACAAAATGAATATTTATTTATATTGTTTCTTCACTTGTATTTTGCATATTTGTTTAAAATTTTTTCTTTTTTAATGTCACTGTAAAAGTTTTTTGCACAATATTCACATTTGGAAAAGTGACTGTTTCTCGCTGATTGGAAGTGTTCGTCTTCAACAATGTCTGTGCTCGTCACCGAAAGGAAACCAGGGTGCAGTTTTTAAGACAACTTTTGACTTTATGGTGGCCGGTGTCAGGATTTCAACAAAAAAAAATGCTAGGAAATTCTTGAACAGATTTTCGAGGAGTCCTCGTCCTGGAATTCGGGATTTGTGTCTATCGATTTCAATGCTTTTGCACGGAATTGTTTAACCTCGGTCCCTGACATTGGCAATTAACTAAATATATAAAATTGCTATTTGCCCTATCAGATGCGACAATTTATGTTGGAGGCTTGGACGAGAAGGTCACGGAGGCGAGTAAGTACTTTAGTTTTGACATTTTGGGCTGAACCAGGGGTAATAGTTGTCCTGCATTGGTTCCCCAAAAAGGTCCAAAAATGTTGTTTTTTTTTTGCAATGCCACGATGTGTTTGGGGGATTCTCGAAATGCCGAGCAAGAATAGGGTATCAGATTTGTCAAATCTTATGATTTTTCGATTTTTGTATTGATTTTTTTGACTACTTGACAAACGTCTACTGAGTACCCTCGATAACCCAACGGCGCTGAACACGTCCTGGCATTGCACTAAAAATCAGTTTCTGGTCCTTTTTTTTGGCTTGAATCTCCAATTTTCCTTTACAAAAAAACTGTCTTGAGTTTTAGTTCTTTGGGAGCTGTTCGTCAACGCGGGCCCGGTGACCAACGTGAACATGCCCAAGGATCGGATTACGGGCACCCACCAGGGCTTTGGCTTTGTGGAGTTCATGAGCGAGGAGGACGCCGATTACGCCATCAAAATCATGAACATGATCAAGCTGTTCGGCAAGCCGATCAAAGGTGAGTGAGCCAGTTGTTGATCAGACGGTTTAATTTTGATTTTGTTCACTAATTGAAATTTTAAAAAATGGAAATTTTTTAAAATTTCCCCTTTTTTAGTGAACAAGGCATCTGCAAATGAGAAGAACATGGACGTCGGCGCGAACTTGTTTGTCGGCAATTTGGACCCGGAGGTGGACGAAAAGCTGCTCTTCGACACGTTCAGCGCGTTCGGTGTCATTTTGCAGGTAGCAAAATTTTTGTTTGTTTTTTGTAAAAAAATTTTAGCCCCCCAAAATCATGCGCGACGTGGAGACGGGCAGCAGCAAGGGCTACGCGTTCATCAATTTTGCTTCGTTCGAAGCTTCGGATGCGGGTATTACTAGAAAATTTTATATTTTGTGTTAGAAATGAATGCGCGTTTTTACTCAATCCAAAAATGTGCTAAGATTTTAGAAAAGTGACAAAAAAAAATTTCTAAAAAAAATAAAAACAAAATTCGTTTTTTTTTGTGAATCGTATTGGGGTTTGCGGTTTCTGAAAGCTTTGGTTAACTCATTGCAGTTTTTTTACTGGTGTGCCCAACCCGAACTAAAAAATTGTCGTTTTTTCGGATTTGGTTAAAATTCTTCTAAAATCAAATCAAAAAAAAACAATTAAGCGCTCGAGGCGATGAACGGCCAGTTTTTGTGCAATCGGCCCATCACATGTTCGTACGCGTTCAAAAAGGACACCAAAGGCGAACGGCACGGCACAACGGCGGAGCGTCTGTTGGCCGCACAGAATCCGTTGTTCCCGCAAGACCGTCCGCATCAGTACGTTTCCAACACCCCAAGCCCCCTATATTCATCCCATTCATAAAATATATGCCCAGTCGCATTGGGCTAGAAAATTTTTGTGCCAATTAGGGTTGTCGATTTTTGTAAAAATCATTTGATTAACCAACCAGAAAAAATGCCGATTTTTTGATGGGTTCAATTTGAATCGATAACTCTAGTCCTGCTGGTTTTGCAGCTTTTTAGATAAAAAACAAATAGGAAATTTTTTAATTATGAATTTTAATTATTTACTTTCCAATTTTTTCCCTATTTCAGAATTTTCTCGGACATCCCTGGATTACGGTTTGTGATTTTTTTATTCCTTTTTTTAAATTTAAAAAATCGTCCAATTTTGTGCACGTGTTGCGTACAGGCCGATGCCAAAACCGCCGTTGCCCATGTCACTTCAAGGGCAGAATGACACGGGAATTCCACCCCTGCCGCCCGCACCGCCAGTTCCGTTCCCGCACGGCATGGTCATCCCACCGCCGCCGGGTCTTGGCTCAATTGCGCCGGCGGGCATGGCGATGGGGTATAAAATTGTGTTTTTTTCCAAAAAAATTTTTTTGGTATTTTAATTTTTTTTTAGATTTCTTCCGCACATGGCAATGGCCGGGTTGCCCATTCCGCCAATGCAAATGCATCAGATGATGGCACCGCGTCCGCCGATGCCGCATATGGGACAAATGTTCGCACCACCGCCCCCGCCAATGTCCAGGTAGGGAGGGGTAACAGGAAAAAATTTCTAAAATTTTCAACAAAAAAAATTTCGGGAAATTTTCTCTTAAAAGAATAAACTGTTGAATGAATGAAGAGAACGTATCCCCCCCCCCAATTTTACAATAGCATCAACAACAAAAAGTTTACACATTTTAGACAAAGCATTCCTCCGCCTCCACCGCCGCCGCCACAGCCGCCCACCCCAGTGGCCACACCTCAGCCGCCACCACCGCCACTCAGCGGTCCGGCCGGACCCCGGGGGGGGGGGGGATTGTGAAAATTATATTAACTAAAAAAATGTTTTTTTTGGGATGCACATATTTGTCTTTCTAACTAGGGTTGGCATCCCGACGTTCGGGGCAGGAAAAGTCGGGGATTAGTCAAAAATCGTCGGGGATCGGGGTCGGGGATTTGTAAATCGTCGGGGATCGGGGTCGGGGATTTGTAAATCGTCGGGGATCGGGGTCGGGGATTTGTAAATCGTCGGGGATCGGGGTCGGGGATTTGTAAATCGTCGGGGATCGGGGTCGGGGATTGGTCCAAAATTGTCTGGAATTTAATTGCAACAATTTTTCATTTTGTCTTTCTTCAGCTCCTCCGCCGCCGCCGCCTCAGTCCGCTTGATGGTCGCGATGCTGTGGCCAACATTTTAAAAAATGATCTGATCAAATCAAAAATGTTTTTTTGCGCGGCACCTTTTGTTGTTCAGTTTCCGTATTTTGGCATTTCAACGTACTGAAGAGCCGATCATTTTTTGTTAATTATTTCAATGCATACGCTATAAAAATCTCACTTGAATTATTTTCTTGCTAAAAGTAATAACAATTTTTTTACGTTTTAACGAAAGGGTTTTTGTTCCGAAAAAACAAATTTTACATAATTTTCGTGTAACATCGCCCCGAATTGAACCCATAAAGTGTACACATACGAGAACACACAATGTTTCGACGGCGGAGGAAGCGGTACGAAAATTAATGGGCCCATCATGGCCCCTACGGCGATGATGTGTCGTCGTTGTCGACCCGGCGCCGGCGGCGGTGGGTGCGAACGCATCCAGGCAGCAACAGACAGACAGAGAGAGAGCACAGACACCCGGCCATCCGTCTGGCCGTCCGTCATTCATTGCTTTCACTTTTGCTACTGCTAATATTGGTGATCGGATGGTGATCAGTGATCACTGATCAGCAGCAGCGGTCGGGGGAAGAGGAGCAAAAATGGGCAGGCACATCGTCGCAATATCTTCTTGTTGTTGATAGGGTGGGTGATTTGTGGGTTGGTTTGGGTCGACCAAAGTGCCGGAAACTGATTGTTGGCGATCGGGTGCCAAGGTTTTGGATCCGGGCTATTTGATCAGCTAGGGTCGATCAGTGTGCCGGGGGAATCTGTTTTTTGGCATCGGGGTGCCATATATTTAAGAATCTGATATTTTTCGGCTACTGGGTGCCAAGGTTTTGGACCCGGGCTATTTGATCGGCTAGGGTCGATCAAAGCGCCGGTGACCGACCTTATGGGATCGATCCAATCCTTTGAACGCCAATTCTATTCTGATCAATCATGCGTGCCATTCATTCACCATTAAACGGCTCTTAATGCCATTTCTCAGCAATTGTTTTTTTTTGAAAATCAAATGTTTTTTTCCTTGATTTTAATATTTTAAATTAATGTTGGCTTGTCTTCAAAAAGAGAGGTCCGGGGAGTCCGGACGTCGCTGCACAGAAGGAACTTAAAGTTAGGCGAATCAACAAACCAAAAAACTGCTCCTTAAGCTTCTTTCAACGTTTTTGGCACAGAATTACGCGCCCCCTCCCCTCAGGGGCTCTCCTCTTTTGATTCGGTCGACCGATCATTCCTTTTTTGTTCGTTGAGCTCATTGTCAGCAGAGGGAAGAAGGGGGGGGGGGGGGGAGGGAGGGGGGTGCAAATTGGATTGGGTTGATGGGATGTGTGGTGGTGGGATGGGTGGGTGGGTAATGGGAGTGGGGGGGGGGGGGGTAATGGGGGAAAGGGGTCGTCGTCGTCGTCGTGTCGTTGTATGCCTGAGGGACAATTTGATTCGATTTGCGCTATGTGTCCCCTCAGGGGATGGGGGTGGGTGGGTGGCTGAAGTGTACCTACCACACCCCCCGTAAAATGCACACACGCACATGTGATTTATTTTCTCCGATTCGGAACATTGACGGACAACGACAACGACGGACGGGCGTGTGCGATTAAAATCGACACGTTCGTTTGTTCGTTTGCCGCTCGCCGGAGCCTCCGGTGATTCATTTTGTGTTCGATTTGCATTTTCATTGCCTTTTAAATTTGAAGCGCACTTTTTTGTGTCATTTTTATTTTCACCATTTTTTCTTTACATAATTTTTATTGGGCGAATGAGAATAATGTTTCTAGTATGTTTTTTTCATAACCAGGAATGTCAGCCGACGACATCAAAAAAACACTCGGAATTCAGAGCCCAAAAAGTGTCATTAAATGTAAAAGTAATGCTATTTGAAGAAATTTGGCCCTCGGGCGTTGGATTTATCTTTTAGTGGATGCCAATTAGATGCCAATTTCTAGCTTTTGGAGGTGTCCGGCGGTGTCGGGAGAAAATAATAAATAATTGAACTTTCTAACCATTGTTCAAAAATTTTTTTACCATAATTAAAATGCCAAAAGTCTGATACGATTTCGCCGGATTCGTTCCGAGTTTTTTCTTTAAATTTTTTTGTAATAATTAACGTTTTCCATTTGTTTCTGATTCCGATTGCTTTTTGCCTGCCTGCCTTCCATTTTTTCAATTTTCTTTTATTTATGAATGTATTTTAAAATTTTTCATATTTCGTCCCATCCGCCCTCTTCTCTCCCTTCTGTCGCAAAATAGATGAAAAGCCGCGACTTTTTTTTGAACATAAAGCAACGTTTGGCCAAGTGTATATAATGTGTGAGGGAGGGGGACATTTCCTCCTCCCCTTTTTTCAAATATTTTTGGCCTTTTGTTTCTTCTTCTCCGCTTTCACATTCTTCGTTCGTCCGCGTCGTCTTCTTCTTCTTCTTGCTTCCTCCCCCTTGGAATTTGGCCATCTTTTGATGAGAAGAGGGGGGGGGGGGAAGGGGAAGGCTGGCTGAGTGTGTATCACACAGCCACCAGAGCCAACCTTTTTAAGGGGGCAGACCCCTCCCCCCCCCTCCCCTCATTCATTCACTCTTTACTTTGTCCAAGATCAAAGTTCGACCAATCATCCCCCCCGGCGGCGTCGTCCTCTTTCCTCCTCCTCCTCCCCTCCACCCACCCGCCACCCGCCCATCCATCATTCTTGGGTGTCGCAACAGTTGTTGGCCCCCCCCCCCTCCCGGGCCCCGCCATTTTCTGTGTGCCCGTCATCTATTTTTAATCACAAAAGTTCGATTCTCGTCTTTCTCTCTCATCTGTGTGCGCTCATCAGTCAGTCCCCCCTTCCCCCCCCCGGGGGGGGGGGGGGGGGGGAGGCGAACACATGTCTCCTCTTTCGTTTTGTTCGTTGGGGGTGGGCGCTTTGGCCTGCTGGGCCCCTAGGGTTTTGGTTGGCCTTTGGGCGAAGAGGACACTACTCACCCCCAACTCCTCCCTCCCTCTGAATTCCCCCCCTCCACCCCCCCCCCCCCCTTTTTTTGACTAAAAAAGCTGCAGCACGCTTTTGTGTGTGCTTGCTGCGCTTTTCACTCGCTCGAGGGGAGAGCCGAGCCGAAAAAGAAAGACAAACAAAAAATTGTTGAAAATGAATGACGCGACATTCCGTCCCAAGCCCGCCGCCACCGCCGCGGTTTTTTCAAAATGTTCACGGGATGGAAATGGGAAAGCCGCCGCTTCTAATCATTCTTTTTTTGACATTTGGGGGATTATCCATCAAAACTTTTTGTTCACCTTTTGGCTATGAAAATGTGTCCTACCCCCCCCCCCCCCCCCAGCCATCACACTTTTTGCTTATTTTATTTATTTGTCCTCTGGTCTCGCGTTGATTTATTGTGCAATTCTCAAAAGGTCTTTTTTCTTATCGTTTTTTTTTGTTTCTAAATTATCATTTTTTACCATTTATTACAATTTAAATTTAAATAAATTAAAAAAGCTCGGCGCTGAAATTTGCAAAGGGCCAAGGCTCCAACACTCCATTTAAAACCTCCCACCCCCAAAAAAATTCAATGCTTAATTTCAGCTGGCCAGCCGTTGTTCAAAGTTCAAAAATTGCAAATTGAAAATGCTCATATGTTAAAAGAAAGGAGAAGCACATTTCAGTTGCTAGAACATGTTTTGCATTTTTGATCTTTCAATTTTTCCGGAATTTTCATTTTGCCGATATGTTTGATCAATTGCATAGCATTCAAAATGGGCGGCTGATCCCCCGGGGTTGTTCCGCTCCAATCCCGATCGAGATTCTCGATCAAAATCTCGGTAAATCTCGTTCAATGATATTTTTCGAGATTCTCGATCGGTCCTCAAGTCCTTTCTCTAGTTCTGATCACAGCGTCATTCTGATCGCTGATGATCAGCAGGAAGGAAATACCCACTGACTGATTTTTAATACGTTTTTCTCAATTTTTTACTCATTCTTTTAATAGCCCATCTTTTGCATACATTTTTTGTTCTCGGCTTTTTGCGGGAGGGGGATTACCACCGATTAGAGTGTGTATGGTGGGTGTTGTGTATATTTTGTCAGGGCACCGGACGCGCGCGTAGAGAGAACAATTGAAAGGGCGATGTAAGAAAAAATGGAAAAAAAATGTGCGCAAAATTGGGGGGGGGGGGGGGAAGCACAAATATTTATTGTGAGCAAGCAGAGTCATTCATTCATAGTGCGAACAGCAGCAGCAGCAGCAGCAGCACAACAACCAAGTGTTTTAAATGTTGGACCAAAAATTGATTGAAAAACTTAAATTTTTATTATTTATTATTGAATTTTGGGTTTTGAAAAACATTTTTGCACTCCACAAACAAGCCATTCACTTATTCATTTTTGTCAATTTTACCCAATTCTTTTCATTTTTACCATTTTTTCAATTTGGCATTTTGTCTGGTGCTATTTGAACATGCTTAAAACATTTGCACGTAATCCCCCCTGGAAGTCCGATAATTCCGACCCCCGGGTTTTGTCCCTTATCCCGGCGTTCATAATCCGGCCTCAGTGTTGGACGGGGAAGCGTTGCCCCCTAGGGGGGAATTCCGGATGTTTGCTCCTTGTTTTAATGCTTTTTCCATATTTTGCATTCATTCTCTGTCCTTTTTTTGCCCATTTAAATTGCCGCACTCTATTTTTTGATTGTCCCTAATTTTATACCCCGTTCTCGTCCTCTTCCCATGCAAATAGCGATGATGATGTGTGTATAAAAGGGCGTATCCCCTCCAGCGCGTACATTGCACTTCCACACTCCCCCCCCCCCCCCTACAGCATGCATGCAGAGCAATACAATTTTGCCTTTTCAAGGTGCTTTTTATAGGCAGACGCCACCGCTTGCCCCCTCCGGGGAGGGAACGGGCGACGACGTGTTCGCACTCTCAACTTTTCTTTTTGTTCTTTCTCTGTTCCCCTCCGGCGATGGCGGGCGCTGCTTTTGGTTGGGTCGCGCACGCGCGCGCGCCGCGCGCGCGTGTGTATGTGTGTGAGACACTCTCGAGGTGTTCAGTCAGCGAGCGGCTAAGAGGTGCAAAACTCGAGAGCCGTGTGAGCAGCATAGCATAGAATAAGCGGTCAGAGAGCGCAATCCAGTCAGAGAGCGCATGATCCATCTTTTCTCTCACCCTCTGCCCCCCCCCATTCTTTGTTCTGTGCCGCCTGCCATGCCGAGAAGCCCCTTAATAATCCCGACTTTCCCATCCCAAAAGTTCATGCATAAAGAGATGGGGACAAAGTCTGGAAAAAGTTTTTTTGTTTGTACAAACAGTAACCCCCGGGGGGGGGGGGTGGTGGGGAAGCACACCCGCATCCCCCAACATCCCTCGAAGCGATGGACGATTATGGGTGAGAGAATGTGGGTTAAAATCATCCGCGATCACGGCAGCAAGTCTCACGCTTTTGCACTTAGGGAGGGGAGGAGGAACACTTTGATTGGCATCACATGAGGACGGACGGACGACGGTGTGGGATGATGGCGGGGGGGGGGGGGGGAGAGGGGAGCTGCCACATCGCTTCTTTCACATTGTGAAATCCCATCTTTTTAATGACATTGTCACCTCTCTGTAATGTTTTGAAAATGAAAAATGCTGCTACTTTTTCTCATTGGCATTCTGTTTCCAGCTCAAAAATTGCTAAGAACTTTGTATGCTGCCACTTGCCCATGGGTATGAGATGTGTGCTCTGTGATCATGATGATCTCGGGGTTGGTCCCCGACCCCTCGGGGGCGAGAAAGTCAGGGACCAACCCTAATGATGATGGTTGGGTTCGGCTCATTTGTCAGCTACGGCTACCAAACCGAATCCAGACCGGTCCAAATGCAGACCTCGATATTTTTGAAATTTTTCAAGTTTTTGGCCATAACTTTTTTGAGATTTGTCCAATCGCAAAACTTTACCTTAACTATTAGCTTCATCTCGACAAGAGACTTTTGAATGGTTTTTAATTTGTTTGAGTCGGTTAAGTTTGAAGTCAGCTATTGCCCCGGTCTGGATTCGGACCGGTCTGAATTCGGACCGCATGCCGTCAGCTACACATAACTAATCCCCACTACTAGAGCAGAGAGGAGTGTCCGTGTCCCCCCGGGTGATCCAAATTTCTCTTTTTTTTAAATCAATTATTTTTGCCAATTTCCATCAATTTCCCCTCTCCCCCCCCCCCATTTTTAATTTTCCAAAAATACCCCAACACACAGCACGCACACACGCACACGCGCGCGTGTGCGTGTGTGTGCCCGCGCGCGTTGCGTACGTGCTAAATTTGTGGCGAATTGTTGAGAATTGAAATTGAAAAGAAGGGGAAGAAAAAATGAAAGAAGAAATGGGAGAAGCCTGTGAATATGCGAGGGCAATATAACGTTTATTCATGCTTCATCTTCCCAACCCCCCCCCCCCCTCCCCCCTGAACCCGTCCGTCCGTACTCTTGATGGGGGCATGGGGACGCTAAGGACGCCGCGAGTTTAAATTGAGTTTTTACTATTAATGTGAAAGCCCCTCTCCCCCCACCTTTGACAGAAATTTAGCCCTCTGGGCGATTCGGTGACCGGAAAATTTAGTGCCATTGGCTTCAACCTCTATTTCTGGAATTCCTTTGGCGCATCTCCTAGCCCCCTGGGCGATCCGGTTTGATGTTGGAAAATTCATTGTCATCAGCTTCAACCGGGGAAACCCGCAGTTGGCCCTCAAAACCCCGTTGAAGCAATTCAGAGCCATAAAATTCAGTATCAATTTTTTCCTCACCCAAACCTCACGAGGTTTTGGCGTTTATTTAGAAGCTTTTTTTAGTCCATCATGTCAATGTACTGGCGCGGAGAAGCCGACGGCAGAAAATTTGCCCACCTCATCTTCTTTTTTGTGCCCCTGGGCAATTCAGTGCTGAATAATTAAGGTCTGGAAAAGCTCCAACATTCATTATAACACTTTGCTTCCACAATGAGATAACTAATTTAAAAAAGTTGGTCACCATTACTCTCTCCCATTTATTCACTGACAAATGAGTCCCTGGTGCCCCGTGAGGGATGTAACCGGACGAACATTTTTGGGTGCCGGCATGCCGGGTTCCGGACTTTTTTTGGCATCCGGTTACATCCCTGGTGGTGTCCGCCTACTTCTCCCCCCTCAGGGGGGGGGGGACAATGGTGGAGAGGCAAAGAATCCCTCCCTAGCAACGGGCCAAAGAACGCGCGACAAGTTCATTATCTCGCATCTCATGAAGTTGAAATCGGGCAGTTTCCACTCAATAGCAGCAACAGGTGGTAGTTGAAGCTGTTCATTTTTTAGTGGTAGTTGAAGCTGTTCATTTGGTTTTTAGTGGTAGTTGAAGCTGTTCATTTGGTTTTTAGTGGTAGTTGAAGCTGTTCATTTGGTTTTTAGTGGTAGTTGAAGCTGTTCATTTGGTTTTTAGTGGTAGTTGAAGCTGTTCATTTGGTTTTTAGTGGTAGTTGAAGCTGTTCATTTGGTTTTTAGTGGTAGTTGAAGCTGTTCATTTGGTTTTTAGTGGTAGTTGAAGCTGTTCATTTGGTTTTTAGTGGTAGTTGAAGCTGTTCATTTGGTTTTTAGTGGTAGTTGAAGCTGTTCATTTGGTTTTTAGTGGTAGTTGAAGCTGTTCATTTGGTTTTTAGTGGTAGTTGAAGCTGTTCATTTGGTTTTTAGTGGGAGTTGAAGCTGTTCATTTGGTTTTTAGTGGTAGTTGAAGCTGTTCATTTGGGTTTTAGTGGTAGTTGAAGCTGTTCATTTGGTTTTTAGTGGTAGTTGAAGCTGTTCATTTGGTTTTTAGTGGTAGTTGAAGCTGTTCATTTGGTTTTTGCCCGTGTTGTGCCCCGCCCCCGAAAATTTTTCCTTATTTTTAGGCTTAAACACAACGCCAACACACTCATTCAACCAGTTTGTATGGCATTTATCAACAGCTTTCACACATATAAAATGTAATTAACATTTTCGGTTTCCCAACTCTTTTTTTTTCTCGTTTTTGTTCTCCGCGTGTGAAGCATTCTATTTTTGGTACAAAATTAAATTCACGCTCAAAATTTGCGCTATGTGAGAACGCCGGCAGCGTTTGATTTGTGCCTGCTTAACACCTGCGGTGTTTGGGTATCGAAGAACAATTAGCTGCCTGCTGTAATTCATTCAAGACCGGATAATTCAGGCTTGGGCTTAACCGGATAATTTAGGCTTAGGCTTAACCGGATAATTTAGGCTTAGGCTTGACCAAAATGAGTTGATTTGCTTGCTTAACACCTGCGGTGTTCGGATATCGAAGAACATTAGCTGCCTGCTGTAATTCGTTCAAGACCGCATAATTTAGGCTTAGGCTTAACCAAAATTAGTATTTCCCTTAATCACCTGCCGCTGGTTACCGTCCGCGGGGCCACGGCGGGTTTGCCAAGCCGAGGCAAGCGGACCGGAGGGATTTGGGTCATTTTACGGTTAAAAATTTGAAGTTGGACCGACAGAGTAAACGCTAAATAATTATTAGGGCCCGGATTTATATACACGAACCAAAAATCGCCAAAATATGTGCATTTTAAACAATTTTTTTGTCAAAATATGCGCAAAAGTTTGTTGTTTTTATTGCATTTTTTGTTAACGAATTTTTAGTGCAAAAAAATGCCCAAAATTGTGACTAAAAATATTCAGAAGCATATAAATCCGGGCCCTAATAATTAAATATCGTTATTTACGCCCGCGGTAAGTTTTACCCCGTGGGCAAATGTTGTGTTATATGTTTATTATCTTCTTTTTCAGCAACATAAATATTTGGAAAATGTCATTTGCGAGCAGCACACTGTCCCTCCTCCGTCCTCTCAGAGCTTTCCACCATTTTTTTTTGATCAGCTAAATCGTTCGGACTCCGAACCCCGACTTTTTTTTTTTGTTCGGGGGTTTTTTGTCCCCGACCTTTACCGCCCCCGAGGGGTCGGGGAGCAACTCCTGCTTTAAATGAACAATTTTACACAACCTTTAAATGAATGATGATGCACTTATTTCAGTCACATCCCCTCCCCCCTCCCCACCTGAATTTCGGAATGGCGAATGAAAATAATTACAACTTTAAAATGCACGTCCCGTGCCCCCCCCCCCACCCCCACCCCCCCCCCCCCCCCCCCCCCCCCCCCTCCCCCCCCGCCCCCTGCCAGAGAGTCCATCACATTAAATCCCCATTTTCCACACAGCGCGAACACATTTATTTGCACACCCGGCGGCGCTGTACATCACATAGAATGGGGGTTGGTTGGTGGTGGTTGAAAAATTTGTCGCGGTTTTTGCCCCTTCCGCCGGGGGGTTGCCGTCGCCGGCGGCGCTGCTGTCACTGTTTCATTATTTTTTCTACTACCGGTTGGCCCCCCTCCTCCCCCCCCCCCCCTCCCATCAACCAGTAGGCTTAATCGCTTCAAAGCTGCTCGAGAGTGCGCTCTCGTCAAGAGGTGTGTGTGTGTCATCACTGCTGCTGCTACTGCTGCTTCTGTTCGAGAGTGGTGGATAAATAAATGCACTTTCTCCCCCTCCCCCTGTCCCTATTCCGTTCCTCCCCCCCCCCCCCCCCCCGGCGCTGCATTTTGACTTTTTTTTTTACTCTTCTTGTACTATTTCCACCCCACACGTTTCCTCCACAAACATTTTCCTCCACCCCCCCCCCCCCTCCAGCGATCCGCGATCCCCCAGCCGTGCCCTGAGTCCCCCCCCCCTTCCCCCCTCCTCCCCTAGGGGGGGGGGGGGGGACGCTCTTTTGCCGGGCGCTCTCTCTCCTCCTCCGATTTCACTTCATTTCACTTTCTTCTCCCCCCCCCCCCCCATTCCGCCTCCCGCGTTCGTTTTGTGTTCTGCTCCTCACTAAGAGGCTTTTGCCCCACTTTCACTTCCCCCCCCCGGCGCTTTGCCCCCGCTTTTTGCTCGTCGGTTGGTTGAAGTGTATGTGTACGGGCAGCAGCAGAAGAAATTTTTGGAAAAAAAGGGAACATTATTTCCCCGTCCCGTCCCGTACGTCCGTCCTTCCCCTTCCATTCGTTCCCCTTTTAGCCCGTCCCCCCGTCCTTTTCATGGATGGGTGTGTGTGCCTTGTGTGTGCTCCTTTCCCTCCCTTAACTGTCAATTTTCTCAACCACATTAGTGAAGAAACAGATGGGGCGGGAGGGGGAGGGGGGGGGGGGCCGCTTTTGCTCGCTGGCCCCCGGGGGCTTTTTCCAATCTTCCTGCCCCCCCCAACCTCCACCCGCCCAGCAGCCCCCCCCTCGAGGCGAGCCCCGGCGGCGGCGGCGCCGTTCCCAGAATGGCAACAAATTTGCTCGCGCCTAAAGGGTCAAAGTTTAGTCCGGTCGTCGCCGTTGTCGTCGTCGTATGGTTGGGAGGGGGGGCGGGCTCCATTTACATTAATGACATGTACACATTTCCATTTTTTTTTTTGTTGAAAGCGCCCTCCTAAGTGTTTGTGGAGGGCATTTTTGTATATTGTAAAAATGAACAACAGCAAAAACAGCACACGGGGGGGGGGAGCTCTGTGCTGACAATTCATACTTATTACCACCCCCCAAAGATTTTATCTGTTTCCAATTCGATTCGATTTTCAATAATATATTTCATTCATTGTAGACGGACGAGACGCAAGGGACTCCAAAATTTCGTTGAAAATGATAAAATTTTTGGAGCATTTTAAATGACGCTTTCTGTCTCTCTCTCTAATTAGGGTCCTTCCCCGAGCCCTCGGGGGCGGGAATCGGGGTTTTCGTCCCCGACTAAAAAAGTCGGGAGTCGGGGTTTTTCCCAGCAGAAACCCCGAAAAATTCAAAAAAGTCGGGGTCGAGGACGAAAACCCCGACTAAAAAAAAGTCGGGGTTCGGGGACGGGGAGGAGCCCTACTCTCTATCATAGAATTGAACAAATTTAAAATAAAAGTCCCTGGTTTGGCCGTGATTACTGACGTAAAATCCCAAATAAAAATGCCAACCCGTCGTGGTATCATTTTCATTTTCCACCCCATTTAAAATCCCCGCGGGGCTAATTCAGCAAAATATTCTTTTTTTGATTTGGATCATTTTGAACTCACCGCCAATGGCATTTGAAAGGCGGCACACTTTGTGTCCGTGTCCATGCGCATCTTTCTAAAATATGTTTTTTGCTGATTTTTTGGTTTTTTTTTGCTTTTTGTCCCCTCGTCAATTGAACGAACGACGACAGAACTTTTTTGAACGGCGGCCGGCGCGCGTCTGGATCATTCTCAGTGGCAGTGAATGCGCACTTATCTTGTACTTAAATAGCTTTGTTTACTTAGCCTGTCGTCGTCATGTTTTTGAACCATTCAATTTGCCAAAAGCTTTAAAGTCACAAGGGTTTGCGCCCCCCAGGGGGGCTGGACGTGTGACCACGACGGCACATGTGAATCGAATCACGGCGGATTTTGTTAATTGAGTTTTGAACATGATCACGTTCAGCCCTCCCTGCTGGTTGGAGCAGTTCAATACAATAGTTTTTTTAGTTTATTTTTGATGGGGTTTCTAGTCCCCAAATTGGGTTCGGGTGAATTTAAAATGGGATTTTGCATGCACGCGAACGCGCGGACACAAATTGCAGCAGCAGCCCAGCAGCACCACCACCATTACCAAATTGCCAGCCCACAAAAATAATTAATGTGCATGTGTAAATAATCTTCCAATCCCCTCCCCGCATCCATTCATCCCCTCGGGGGAATCTTCCAATCCCTCCCACCCCCACAGCCAAATCCCCTCCCCTCCCCGCATCCATTCATCCCCTCGGGGGAATCTTCCAATCCCTCCCACCCCCACAGCCAAATCCCCTCCCCTCCCCGCATCCATTCATCCCCTCGGGGGAGTGACAAGGTTGTGGTGTGTTGGGTGGGAGAAGAACTCTCTATGTACAGCAGTTAGAGTTAGTTTGTTCCAAATATATCCCCCCCTCCACAAAACATATAATTGAACAAACGAATGAATGGGGACTTGTTGGATGGGCGTGTGGGGGACCCAAATGGCCGCAATGGTGCAGTAAATGCAATTATATGCTTGCTTTCACCCCCCCGGGGGGGGTAGAGAAAATTTTTGCAATTTTCAAGGACACTTTTTTTTGGAAACAAAACTTTTTGTTTGTTAAGTAAAAAGATTAAGATCAGAAAAGGGGGCAATGAATGAATGAATGTGTTTGTTACCTACCTACCTACATATGTATGTAATGTCTGCGATTTGGAAGCTGTGCTCTCCCCTCCCCCCCTCTGTCCTCCCTCCCCTAATCGAATCAAAAGTCCATTTTTGTGTGCACTTCCATTGCACAAAATCACAATTTTTGTCTTTAAAATTTTTATTATTTCAAAATAAGTGCCAAACAAATCGTTCTTTTGAAGCGAATTCGTTCATTAATATTACCCAATTCAACCACCAAAAACAAAAAAATCCGCGCTTTTTGGACTTTATGTACTTTTTTATATTTGAGTGGCCCTAATTCTCGTCAATTTTAATGCATTAATTTTATATATGTACATTAAATTAATTTAATTTTTGACCCTTCCTTTTTTTTTGGTTCCTTAATAGTCGACAAATTTGGTGATTATGATGATAAGCATACCCCCCACTACCACCACCATAAAGAAGGGGGGGGGGGACTTTTTTTTTCTGATTGGAAACATCGCCGCCGGTGATGAGAGGAACGAAGGCAACTAACTAACTAACTAACAGTAAAAATTGCGATTAATGACTGTGTACTTCTTGTTATTTACTTACTCCTCAACAGCAACAGCAGCAGCAGCAGAGAGAGCACAAGCAGTGCAGCGATTAATTTTTGCCAAAAAAAGAGGGGGGGGGGAGGGGGTCCTTTCCCCTCTTATTTCGCATGATCGATGCCCCGGGGGGACGCGCTCGCAGCATTTTGTTGGTTCTTCTTCTTCTTCCCCATTTTGGCGGCAATTTTTTTTGTTGTTGGAAGAACAGCGCGAAGTGTGTGAAGAAGCTAAGCTAAGCTAATTAACACCCACCAGCTTCACAAATTTGTTTAACATCTCTGTAAATTTGGAGATAATTAGGTAATTAATTAATTAGTTTGTGCTTAAATCGCCGAAAATTCTTTGAGCTTTTCCCTTTGGAGTCCGGCGGCAATCGGCAAAAATCGCTGCATTCCAAGCGCGCAAGTTTTGATCCGTTTTCTTCTTTAACAGGATGTGCATTTAAATTGTAGGTGGACGAAATGTCCGATAGGCCCAAAAATCGGGCAAAATGTCCGGTAGGCTAAAATGGGACCAAAATGTCCAAAATCGAGCAAAATGTCCGGTAGGCAAACAAAATGTCCGGTAAGCAAAAATGGGACAAAACCACCTGCCATTCTTTATGCAATAATTTACTTAATTCTGTTTTGACATTTTGTCCAATCTGTACGAGCGGCGGACCTTTTGTCGTCGCTTCGTCTAAAATTAGTGCATTTTTTAAAAAATTTCCAGCAAACTTTTTTCGGCGTCGCCCAGTCCCCCCACAAACCAACAAAAAGATAACAAAAATTTGTCATTCATTCATTCACATGTCTTCTTCCATTCTCTTCTCTCTCTTCGCGACTCTTTCGATTTATTTTCTGGGACCTTGGCGAATTGTTTTTTTTGAAAAACCTCAAGCCCCCGCGGCGGTGCCTTGCCTTTTGTTTTAATATTTTATTTAATAATTTAGAATTTGTGTCTCAGCCAACAACAAAGTCTTCTCTCAGTCATAATAATACCCACCAACCCACCCGCCCAAAATTCGCCCCCATTGGGGACACGACACAGAGTGCAAAATGTGTGCATATATATTTTTTATTTATCAAAATTTCCATTTTGTGTATGTGTCCTCCTCCCTCCCCCAAATTCACAAAATCGATGCTCCCCCCCCCCTCCCTCCCCTCCGGGGAAAGCGAAATGTGTCCTTATTTTAAGTGTTTACTTTTACCTATATGTACATAAAAATATATGAATGAGTTAGGGCGGATTTTGGTGCTAAAAAAATGAAACTGCGGGGCCTTGGGGGGGGGGGGGGTACCCTCGCTAAACCACTTTTTTGGAATTTAATGAGAATGGAAGTTTTTTGTTTTTAAAATTAAAGCACTCCGAACGAATCCCTAAAAACGAGTAACGGATGGATGCCCATGGCATATGGCCTCATTTGTCAGTACAATTTAGAGTTGACCGGGTCCGGAACTGGTACTGAAATGTTCAATTTTTTATTTTGGTACTGAAATTTTGTTCCCGAAAAGTCCTTTAAAGTTTAAACTCCCTTATAAAAGTCCCGGTTTTAACAAAAATTTTTTTCTTTTTTTTGTCCACTAGTCCCGGTTTTTTTGACTGGGAATTTTTCCAATCCCGGGCCTGGCCAACTAGTACATCGGGATTTTTGGGAAAAAACCGGGACTAAATTTGGTCCCGGTCAAACAACCGGGGACTACGGCCAATTCCGGGGTGTGATCAGAAAGATCACAGCCCGGAATTTAATTCAACTTTCTCAGACCAACCCACCCACTAGCCCCCCCCCTTTCTTTTGTTAAGCCTAATGCACTGCTTGTTGTCTGTCTCATCATGATCATTTAAATTTTACCCCCCCCCCCCCCAACAATGTTTTTGCGTCCGTCGTCAGTGGCGGAGTGATTCGTCGTCGTCGTCCTCGTCAGTTTGTTGTCTCACCAATCTATTTTCTGTTCTGGCTTTATTGAAGGTCATATTTACTCATACGTACAGCTACATTAGGTACACACACACACAGATCCGTTTTGTTTCTTCTCCCCCCGCCAATTCCTTGGCATTTCGTTTCAATTCTCTCAAGTTGAATTCATCAACAGACGCCGGGGGGGATGATGATGTTGTCATTTGGAGCCAAAAAGCAAACTTGACGGGATGGGAATTGAAAGACAATTAAAATTTCTCATGCTATTTCAAGCAGCCACAATTTTTTCTGATCACCAATGCAAAGGGTCGAGTCTGATCAATCGGGGCCAGATCAATTGGAAACGGCCAGAGCAGGACATAACAAAAAAATAAAATTATTTGATCACAAACTTGATCAGATACGGGGGACAGATCACCCACCACCACACACTCATTCTAATTTTGAATCAAAAAAACGTGCAGCTGAGAGTACTGTACATCCTTCCCAAATTTGCTTACATCGCCTCTGCCCAATTCATTCAGCTGTGCGCGGACAAAACGTCCCACGGACAAAACGTCCCACGGACAAAACGTCCCACGGACAAAACATCCCACCCGACAAAACGTCCCACCGACAAAACGTCCCCCCTCCCGTTCAACCGTTTGTCCGTGGGACCTATTGAATCCGTTAAGGGACGAATTCCCTTCCCTATGCTTTACTTAGTTGGTAGGAAAAGGTGATTCATAAAGTTGAGAATTTTGCCCGTTTTACCCTTCGCCCGCGCGCGCCCAATTCTTCTGCACGCACAACCGGGGCGCGCGCCATAATCTGCACGCCCGCGCGCGCGTTAACGCCGCGCATTTTCATACCAACAAAAAGCAGTCAGTCCCGCCGTCCCCGTCGTACTCTGTTCGCCCGAGCGCAAAACCGTGCTCACCCACCCACCACACCGCCACCACCAAAAACAAAAAGCGTTGGGGGTAAACGCAAAAATAAACAATGGGAAGAAACTTTTTTGAAAAAGGGCTCGGCGGCGGTGTGTCATCTCATTTTGCATTCACCGCTTAAATTTATTATTCCCCCTACTTTTTTCATTTACGCTTTTTTAAAATTTAAATGGAACTAAACTTTTTTGATACAAATCATTTCTTTCATCAATTCGTCCGTCCGTTGTTGGCGCCTTTCCAATTTTTAAAAAAAATTTTTTTACGCATAAAATGCCAACAAAAAATGAGCACCGCGCCATGTTTTTTTTTGTTGTTGATAGATTAAATTTTGTTGCTTAACATAGATAGAGATAGCAGCGGCGGCTATAAAAGTAGAGCATTCAAAAATTATGCCGGATTTACTGTCTGATTTGATTTGCTTGGCCGAGAAAAACCAATAAGCGTAAGGCTTCGCGCCCTTGGGGGGGGGGGGGGGAGGGGAGAACGCAAAATAAAATTTGCGTTTGGCATTATGCCGAACAAATTAATTTTTTAATTTTCACTATTAGAGATGGGGGATTTACATGTTTTAACATTTTTTTTTGCGAATAGGGCTCATAATAGAAGCCTAATAATAGCATTTATTTCGAAAAATTTCGAATTAGGGCGACTTTTTAGTCCATAAAATCCTGGGTTTTTTGAGAATAAATCCATATTTCGCCATTTTTCCATAAATCCATATTTCAGCAATTGTTAGGGATAATTCTTTAGATTTTTTATGCATTTTTCCCAAAATTCTTAAAAAAAAAAAAAATAATTTTTAGGCCTTTCCTAAAATTTAAGTAAAATGCAATAAAACGAAACTTTAAAAAAAAATTTCAAACAAAAAATGCACCCCTGAAGAATTTATATATTTTTTTAATTTCCAAAAAACATGCAAAAAAATGAATAAAGATTGACGAATTTAGGTTTTTACGCCTAAATTGACTGGATTTAGTCGGTTTGCGCACACTTTTTAGTCCCTATTTTGGCACTTTTTCAGATTTTGGCGGTTTTGGTCCCTATAAATCCCATCTCTATTCATCATCCTTTCCGCGCGACATTCAAAATCCGATTCAAAGATCCGCGCAAGTTTTTTTTTATTGCTTTTTGCTTGTGGAATTGTTGGCATTCATTCATTCTCTTGGTCTGAGAATAATTTAAAATTAATTTTAGCTTGCCCCAGTATTTTAGCATTTTCTGAATCGTTGTTGACATTAAATTTTCCCAAAACATTTTTTTGTTTTTGTTTTTTTTGGCATTGGCATTGGCACCAATTTTCTGCTTTATTTTTGGTGTTTGACTCTTTTCTTTCTCACAAATTGTGCCAAAATAAAATATAATTCACACGATGGTCGTCGTCGCCGTCGGCGTCAGTTGCGAAACTTTTGTCTCTCAAAAGACCACCGACCGAACCAAATGCATTCATTCATTTCCATTCACATTCAAAATCTGGCACATTTTTGGCTTTCTTTTTAACCCAATTCACAAATAGATAAATAAATTACGGTCTGTTGAAAGCCGGCCGGACTGCTTTGGACGTTTTGCCCCAAAAATTTGGTTTAAATTGAGAATATTTCCCATTTTTTTTAAACGAATAATTTAGGAAGCAAAAGTGCCAACCCGTCGTGCCTTTGCCGTTGTACATACCTATTAGGGTTGGACGGGACCGGGACCAGTACTGAAATGGTCTATTTTTTCCATTTTGGTACTGAAATTTTAGTCTTGGTTTTTCAAAATTCCTTTAAAATGCCCTTATAATGGTCCCGGTTTTTACAAAATGATGATTTTTTTTCTTTTTTTTGTCCACTAGTCCCGGTTTTTTTTTGACCGGGACCAAATTTAGTCCCGGTCCCGTCCAACCCTAGTTTAAATTGAGAATATCCAGTTTTTTTTACAAATAATTTAGGGAGCAAAAGTGCCAACCTGTCGTGCCTTTGCCGTTGTACATATATATACCTACATTAAAACCCCGCTAAAAAAATATCTAATTTTAAAATTTGAAACGATGACGACAAAAATGTTGCCATTTTGTTGAATTGTTCAAAATTTGATTCTGACTTCCCATTGAAAATAAGGAAGAAAAACATTCATTCTTTCAAAATTTTTGCCCTGTTTTGGCATCATCCATATTGAAGCGAATTGTACAAATGCGTGCCGGCAAAAAAGGCTCATTATTATTAGGCGCCCCGGGGCATGCCGCTCCCCCCCCTAAAAATGCCGCGCGCACATTCTCTTCCAAAAGATACATTCTCATTAATGCATTCAATGAGCACTAATTAATGAATATGACGGCAGTCTGTCTGCTTCTCCTTTTTTTGGCATGCACCGACCGACCGACTCCCCCCCCCCCCCGTCTAAAATTAGGCACAGAGGCGTGGCGACGACGGCACGGCACGATGCGCTCCCCCACATAAGTGCCAGTGCCGTTGTTGCTGCTGCTGATGCTCGGCGGCCCTCTCCACACCCTCACAACGGCAAAACTGAGGGCTGGACAATTCAGCGCCCATGCTTGGCGCCGAAAGAAATTTCGTTTCGAAAAGAATTTTAAAACTGTCATTAAATTATGGCATTTACTTGGCCAATCTTGCCAAAAATTTAATGGCGTAATTTTTGTGTTTCAAATTCGAAAAAACAAAAAATGAACATTGTTTGGAATCAAAAGCTTTTGTATGAATTTTATATAATTCCTTTTTTAAATTTGTAAATTTTCAAACATCACAAAATAATCCCCCAAATTGGCGTGGGACTGAAATGTCCGGCGCTCGCCCACCCGCCGTCCGTTCCTCGTCGCCGCCGCCGTCCGTCGTTCCCATGGACGACGAGCGGCGGAAGACTCCTCTCCACAGCAATCTATTCCCCGTGCCACCAACAAGTACCCCACATGCATATTGGGGGAGCCGGAGGGAGGGAGGGGGGGGGGGGGGTATTTTGGAAAATTAATTATCCCCCGGGGGGGGGGAGGGATCTTTGCTTGCCTGTCTGTCGGCATTATACGCCCAAACACAAAGAGAAAGGGCGGACGACCTTCGTCGTCCTGTCCCGCCCCCCACCCAAAAACAGCAGCAGCAGCAACAGAAAGGGCAGGAGGAGGAGAAGCATCGGGTGAACGAACTCCTCCAGCCACCCCCCCGCCCTCCCCCCCCCCCCCCCCCCCCCCGGCGGGTTTTGCGCAAATTTGTCCACTTCCGGATGGCTCGCGCGAGAAACAAGAAATAAAACAGAGTGATTTGTGTTGAGACCGACCGACCACCGGTCGGAATGGGTACACAATTAATTAAAAATTGCATTTCCGGGCTCTATTTTTAGTTAAAATTTTGTTTTAAAAAATTAATTGAAAATTCCTCGAATTTTAATGTGGCGGGCCGACAAATAATGTTTGTTCTTCTTCTTCTTTTTTTGGATGTGCATTAATTAAGATGACAACACATTTTTAAGAGAGATTAGTCCAAGCATTTGTGGCTTGCATAAATTTAAATTTGTTGGCTTTTGGGGGACCGAATTTTATTTTTTTGAAATTGAAAAGCAGGCAGCACAACATTTTGTTGTTGTCCCCCCCCCCCCCCCCTACAAAGACTAATGAATAAATGTCTCTTATACCTAATCATTTTTTATTCATGTGTGAGCAGGTGGCCGTTCGGTCGGCACCGTATACATTTGAGCCAGCATAAGCTGATGAACTTTTGGTCTTCAAAATGATTAATGAATAATTCCTTTTTTCTATAAATATTCATTTTCTTTCCTTACCAGTCCCGATCACGGTTTCTCTCTTTCTCTCTCTCTCTCTGCTTGTGATCAATGTCAGGATGGATCTCTGATCACATCTCTCTTTCTCTCTGCCTGATCAATGTCAGGATGGATCTCTGATCACATCTCTCTTTCTCTCTGCCTGTGATCAATGTCAGGATCTCTTCTCTGATCACATCTCTCTTTCTCTCTCTCTCTTTCTCTCTGCCTGTGATCAATGTCAGGATCTCTTCTCTGATCACATCTCTCTTTCTCGCTTGTCTGATCACATCTCTGTGATTGGATCTCTGATCACATCTCTCTTTCTCTCTCTGCTTGTGATTTGTCTCTCTCAAACTTCCCTAAAAATTGACCGTTTGTTATCAAAATTTCAAAATAAACATAAAATTTATACTTTTTTCCGCTAAACTTGCGTACAAAAAATGGAATTTTGTTTTCTCTAAAATGACGGGGGGGGGGGAATAAATGTAAATAATAAATATAATACACAATAATAAAATTTATTCCCCCCCCCAATTTTTTTAAAATCATTTTTTTTCGCATCGATCGGACGGATGGCCGGCCGCCTGCCTTTTTTGCTGCGCTCGTTCAACAAATAAAAATAGTGCGCGCGCGCGCGCGCGCGCTGGTTTTTGACCTTTTCTCAGCACGCGTTTTTGTCCTTTGAAGTTTAAACAGCCGCCGCCACTTTTTGTTTGGCGAAGTGCCCCCCCCCCCCCCCCTCGCGCACAAACAAAAATTTAAAAATTTAATAGTACACACACAGCAAAGTCCACATTCATTTTCTATGGAAGTAAAGTGTCACAATTGGGGGGGGGGGGGGGATGGATGTCCGTCCCTTCAAACAAACCAGTATTTTCACGATTGATCAACAAAAAAATCTATTCCCGATCGGTCGGATCAGTGATCAGGCAGGCGCAGGCGCGCATCTGTCGGACAACCGAAAATTAATTCTTGAGCGGAAAACTAGGAAGACGAAATTTTATTTATATTTTTGGGTGGATTTTTAGTGATCTTGAACGAGTCTTGATTGGTGAAATTCTTTTTCGAGTTTTTAGATATTTTTAAAAAGATTTTTGATCAAAACCCGGCACTTGATTGATTGGTAAATTGGTCTGATCATGATCGGAAGATGCTTTTCCAATCGCCAAATTAGTAATTTGTCCTTCTCTTTCTGATCACTTCGCGTAATTTTTAAATTTGATATTTCACGGCGCCATTTGGCGGGCGGACCAAAGCCTCCTTTCAAAATTAAACAATTTGGAATTTGACGAGGGGCCGAGGAATGTTCGATGGAAGGGGGGGGGCTTACTAATTGCTAAATTTTTTGTGAATTTTTTTTCTACAAAAATAAAAATGCCCACCAGTTTTGGGGCGCCTGGGGGGTGGGGGTGGGGGGGGGACACTTTAGGCTTAGGTGTGAAGCGTATGGGCCGCCAAAGCCCTTAAATGGGACTAAACAAAAATTACCTACCTAATTGGTTTTAATGCGTAAAAGTGTCTTAAAATCTTGATTGAGATTTACCGAGATTCTCGATCAAAAGGAATCTCGCTCAAGATCAAGATTCTCAATCTAAATCTCGATTGGTCCTCAAGTCCGGGCTCTAGTCGTTTATTCGATTCGTTGACAAACACGAAATGGGGGAAAACGAACGCGCAACACCACCACCACCCCTCACTCAGCAAGCAGTTCAGCACAGTGTCCATGGCATTCATTCATTGTTTTTGGGTTGACAAACAAAAAAAGTGCGGTGTGTGCATGAATGAATCACCCACACAAACACCACACAAAATAAATGCAATTTGCGAGTGCCATTTCGTTTTTTCATTTTTTCGTTCGTTTTCGTCTCAACGAAAAAAATGTTCCTCTCCCGTCCGTCCGTCTCCGTCATTACGTTACACAGCATTGTGTGTGTGTACCAGCAGAGCTGTACGTGATTAACAAACTAAAAAATCCATGACCATGATCCGTGATCTGATCAAGTGATCAAGCCCTCCTAAAACGCGCCATGATTTGGCGTGATCCGTGATTCCGTGATCAGGCTCCCCCCCCCCCCAAAACAGCGGATCAGAGAGCTTTTCTCCGGCATGTCCATGCCCTGTCAAGTTTGTGATCATCATTTCCAGCATTTTGGAGCAGTCCTACCCCCGCCCCCCCTCACGGGGGGTACCGGTTCCATTTATCCAACTCCGGTTTGGTTTCCCGGGTGGTACCGGTCCATCAGTCTAACTCCAGTTTGGTGTTCCCATTCTTGAACAACCCAATACTCCACTGACACTGATCATCGTTCTGTTCTGAGAATTTTGGCGCTTGCCATTTTCTAAACTTTTCCCACAAAATGTTGCTCCCCCCCCCCCCGACCCCCCGAATTTTTGTGGGGGAAAATGGGGGATTTTTTAAATGTTTGTTTGTTCTCGAACACTGTGCTGCTACTGCTGCTAATTTGCGCGATGATTTCGTTCATTTTTCTGTGCTGTTTGTTTCTTCACGCCCGTGTGATCATTTGCCCCAGAAAAACTGTTCCTTAAAAAGGGTAAATTACCAACCACCAGCAGCAGCAGCAACAGCAGCAGTGCGCGAGCACACACAAATTTCCGTAAAAGCATTGGGAATTTATGACTGACTGACTGATCGGAGGAGGAGGCGGAGGAAGAGCTCTCTGATCAGCAGCAACAGATCTGATCAGAACAAAAATGTGTGTGCGCAGAGCTCTTCTTTTCGGAAGATTTGACCAGCAGAAAGCGCGCAGATGCGCGTCTCCCGCTCCTCCTCCACTTTTCACTGTAAAACGCTGCCATTCATTCCCATCGAAATTTTGCTGCGTTTTGTTCTCACCCTGATCACCTCCAACCACCCAAATTCAATCTGATCAGTCCATCCCTCCCTGCCCCCCCCCCCCTCAAAAAAATCCGTCCATTTTCGTTAATGTCATTATGCGCCTTTTATTCACCGCTCCAGCTCCACAACTCGACGATGACCTTCCCCCCCGCCGTCGGGTGGTTGTTGGGTGGGTGGTCGTTCGGGAGATCACAAGGGGCAGGCAGGCAGGCACTCTTAATGGTGGTGGTGGTGGTGGTACTGCTTGCCGGTGTTGGGGAGGGGGTGAGGAGGAGGAGGGCCCCAAATTTTGTGTGTATGTGTTTGTTTAATCTTTGACACACTCACTCACTCAATTCAAATTCAAAACTCATTTTGGTTTGGTGTACACCTTGCAAAAATGGTCACTGAACATCATCAAAAATGCAGCAACCAAAAGTTTTTGAGTGACTGACTCATTAAATTATAAATAGCACATATTTAGTGTATAATTTTTAGTCTTTTATCATTATTTTTGCCCTTATTCTCCCCGCTTTCTTTTTAATGAGCAGAAAGAAATAAACAAAAATGTTGCCCACTGATTACGGATGCTCGAGAGTCTCGGCGGTGTCGAACCGATAAAAGTCTCAGGGTTTTTTGGGGTCTCGAGTCTCGGGGTCAAGTCTCGGTCTCGGCTCTCGAGTTTCGGTAAATTTTAGGTCTTGAGCGTCCTTACCTTGATTGTCGCGAAATTTGATGAAAGCTACGAATTTTGGCATTTTAATTAGATTTCAAAAAAAGCTATAGAGAAATTTTAAATCGTCCCCGGTTTTCCCCTCCCCGTCGTCCGTCCCCGGTTTTCCCCTCCCCGCCCCGACTGAAAAACTCTGATTAAAACACACCGAACTTTGATCACTTTTGAATATTTGATCGTTATATTAGTCTCTTAAAACTCTTTAAAAAAATTACATACATTTTCGTCGTATAATAATTAATTATTGGCTATATATGGGGGGCTTTAAAAGTGGCTAGCGCTAATGAGAGAGTGTGTGACATCTGTGCCAACATCGGGGGAGGACTGAATGAATATGAATGAATTAATTATATTTATTATAAATTTGCGTTTTATTACGATTATCGCTTTTGGAGAGAAAAAGTTTTTTCCATTTTTTACATTAATTTTATTTTTGTTTATGCCACGGCATATTTATAATTTTGTCTCTCACGTTATTTTTGGAGTGCCCCGAATCTTCCGCTAAATCCATCAAAACTTCGGCATCTTTCAAATTTTCGGCATTTTTTTTTTTGCCACGAAATTCCCCCGACCCCTGACCCCTGTGATTCTCAAATCCCCGATCCCGTCGTCTCTATAAGTCTCAAATCGCAATCCCGGCAAAATCTTTACTCTCTCGATCCCCTCGTCTCTATAAGTCTCAAAATCCCAATCCCGGCAAAATCTTTACTCTCTCGATCCCCTCGTCTCTATAAGTCACAAAATCCCAATCCCGGCAAAATCTTTACTCTCTCGATCCCCTCGTCTCTATAAGTCTCAAAATCCCAATCCCGGCAAAATCTTTACTCTCTCGATCCCCTCGTCTCTATAAGTCTCAAAATCCCAATCCCGGCAAAATCTTTACTCTCTCGATCCCCTCGTCTCTATAAGTCTCAAAATCCCAATCCCGGCAAAATCTTATAAGTCTCAAGTCGCAATCTCGACCTGCACTTTTTAAAATTCCAGGCTCCCTTTGTCTCTCTACATAAACACATTGGGGGGGGGGGGGGGGCGGAAGCCAAAAAAAAGGTCCCATATTTGCGCAAACAAAATGCCACACGTAAAATTGCATGTTTCAAATTTATGGTTGGCTTGCAAGACGCGAGGCCGGGTGGGGGGGGGGGGCGGAGGAGTGTAAAATGAAGATGATGCTGAACAAGTACATGCACCACCAACCCAAGAGGCGGGGAGGGGGGGGGGGGTGTACATTATTTGAGGGGGGGGGGGGGGGGGGAGATTAAGTCAATTTCAATCTATTCAAACCCCTCTCCCCCCCCCCCTCCCCAAAAAAATCCAACAAATCCACAAAACACACCCAGCAAAAACGCCCCCAATGATGGACCTATTTTTGGGATGGGCTGTTGTCTTTTTGCGCAAAAATTTTCCATCCAACCCCCCAGGGGTCCAACCGGAAATTGTTGTAGTCATGACGCCCCCAACAATGCCCCCAGCATTTTGTTGCACACTGAATGAGAGTGCTGCTTGCTTGGGTTGGCCTGGCCTTGCTTCATCCTATTGCCCCCGCCGCCCAAACACTGCACATTCCCCGTCCCCCCCCCCCCGCACATTCCCCGTCCCCCCCCCCCCGCACATTCCCCGTCCCCCCCCCCGCACATTCCCCGCCCCCCCCCCGCACATTCCCCGTCCCCCCCCCCACACATTCCCCGTCCCCCCCCCCCCCCCCGCACATTCCCCGCCACCTCCCCGCACATTCCCCGTCCCCCCCCCCGCACATTCCCCGTCCCCTCCCCCGCACATTCCCCGTCCCCCCCCCGCACATTCCCCGCCACGTCCCCGCACATTCCCCGTCCCCCCCCGCACATTCCCCGCCACCCCCCCCCCCCCCGGCGCCTCCAAATCAACTCATCTTCAACTTTCAGCAGAGCACCCCACACATTAGCAATAGCCAGCTGTCGTCAAAGTGTCGCCCCCCCCCGCCCCCCTCACCTCCCCCCAAATTGAAATGGCACTAATCCTCTTGCACATATACCAAACCCCCTACCCCCCCCCCCCCTCCCTCCCCCCCCCCATCAATCGGTTCGGGCGCTGTCCTGTTGGCTTTTCACATATGTCAATGTCACATCCCCATCAAACTGCCCGAAAGTGCTCCGACAACAATCCATTTTATCATTGTTATTTTTACGAGCGCCCCCCCCCCCCTCCCTCCCTCCAGGCTTTCAGGCTTTTATGATCAGTGATAGTGTCCAAAAATTGCATTTTTATTCTGAAATTAATTGAACCACAATTGTTGTATTAATTACTCTTAGGGTTGTTTACGGAAATCATCATTAAATAGGAAAATTACACAAAATTGCCATTCATTTTTTCCTTCTCCTTTTTAGGGCATAATAATTGAGCGAATTGTCGTCCGGTCCCCGACTCCGTTGTGTTGAGAACATTGATGATCAACAACAACAGCAGCAGCAACAACAACAACAACATCGTGACGACCACAGTTGTGACCACCTCGAATGGCATGGGGATCAACAACGGCATCATCACCGGCAGTTTTGGCCAAATGCAACCGAACACGTTGGCGAGCAGTAACAGCAACATCAGCAGCAACAACAGTAGTGCCACCGCTGCCGCTTTGCTGGTTGCAGCAATGACAGCCGCTTCCAACTCACCGCCCGAACTGCACCATCACCACCACCAACATCATAATCACCACCAACAGCACCAGCAGCAGCAACACTTGGCGGCAGCGGCAGCAGCAGCAGTTGCACATCAGCAACAACAACAGCAGCAGCAGCAGTTGAGCCCGTTCTCGCCCCAGCAGATGCTGGCCGCGGCGGCAGCGGTGGCGGCAAGTCCACCCAATTTGGGTGAGTCAGAAGAAAATGTGACTTTTTATGGGTGTACAATATCAAAGGGATGTAATTCGGATTCCGGTTTTCCAGACATTTTTGAGTTCGGCATACCGGTTTCCGGACATTTTTGGCTCCGGCATTTTTGCGTTCTATAGTAATTTACTAGAGCCTGGAACTTTTGAAAAATTTCGGATCAAGCAGGAGAATTTTTTTTTCCTAAATTTTTTGTTGTTTCTTTTTTTAAAAGAAACATTTTTTGTTGCGCTTTTTTGTCTCTTTCCCCAATTAAATTATGCCAAGAAGCAAAAAACAAGCAGCAGCAGCAAAAATTTGCGAGGGTTAGGGGGGGGGCGCCGGGGGGGGGGGGGGACGCCGGGGGGGCGCGGGGGGGGGGGGCGGGCGCTTATAAATTAGCGCCGGAAGGGCTGGCGGAAGAAAATGGCTTCTTCTTCTGTTTTTGTGTGGCAGGGGGCCGCCGCCGCTATAAAAGGCGGGCGGGCGGTCGGTCGGTCGGTTGAATGATGTGGCGGGCGACACAGCAGCAGCATTTTATTCAAAACATTTAATTGAATAAATCCAAAATTCATTTGTAAAAGCGCAACATTTTATAAATATTCAAAAAAGCAAAAAAAAAAAAAAGAAGAAACATTTTTTGTTGTTAGGGTTACGAATAAATAGGGATTTTTAGGGTTTAACCTATTTTTTTGCGGATAGAGGTTTCCTATTTCGCCATTTTTGCGTTTTTAGACCCTATTTTGGCATTTTCCAAAACATAAGAAAAATGCAAAAAAGAGAGAAAATCTACCCCTTAAAATCAAATTTCTTTCCCAAAAATGCACCCCTTAAAAAAGACTTTTTCTGGGACCAAAAATCCACCCCCAAAAATTGATATTTTCCGATTTATTTTTATAAAATTTTACAAAACATGTGAAAAATATATATTTACAATTGTAAGAAGAAAATTAAAAAAGAATGTTGGATTTTAAAGGGGGTGTTCACGTTTTTTAGTCCCTAAAAATCCCAGCCCTAGTAATAATTATTATTTAATGATAATAATAATTATTATTTAATGAATTTAGACAAAATGCCAACCAGCAGGGCCTAAAACGGGGTCAAAATGCCAACTGGCGCTGGCTGGTTGGCGTTTCGTCCTAGTGCCAAATGTAATAATAATAATAATAATATTTGAAAAACATTTTAATATTAATCAAAAAACAAAAATATTTTCTTTTCTCATTGCAAAACGCTGCAAACTTTTACTATATTTGCTTCATTTTAATAAGCTTTATGCGCAGGCGCCTGTCCCAAAATAAAAATGCAATTACATAAAATGAATTTGGGAGCCCTTGAGCAAAATTAGTGAAGCATAAAATAATTTGCACAAATTTATTTTTTCGCGCACTCTTTTAGCAACATTTTAATTGAGCCTATCCCCCCCCCCCATAATAACCTTCAAAAATGTGGGGACGGACGGACGGATGGACCACAGCACTCCAAAAAATTAAAAATGCGTCTAGACCTTTTACTTTAAACTTTTTGAAATTCACTTCGCGCGCATTTTGAAATTTAAAAATTTGTTCTTTCTTATCCCCGCGCATTTATATACCTATCTGGAAATCAGGAGTTGATCAGACATATCGTGATCGGGAATGGTCCTGATCAGACATCGTGATCAGCTGATCAGACATGGGGCAACGAAATAACTGATCAAACACCATGATAGAGGAGGTTCCTGATCAGACATTGTGATCGGGAATGGTCCTGATCAGACATGGGGCAACGAAATGACTGATCAGACACCATGAAAGAGGATGTTCCTGATCAGCCATATTCGTGATTGGAAATGATCTGATTAGACATCCTGATAGGTGATGAACCCGGTTATAATTTTGGTCCTCATTTTAGCCGCCGTCCATCAACAGCTGAGCGCTGCTGCCGCTTTGTACAACAACAACAACAACAGCAGCAACAATTCGATTGGGTCGCCCGCCGCGGCGAACGCCTCCGCCTTCTCGCGACTGTTGCCGCCATCTCCACAGCAGCAGCAGCAGCACATGGCGCAGTCGACCGCAACCGTTGCCGCCCTAAGTCAGCTGATCGGCGCGGCGTCAATACCGTCCCCGCAGCAGTTCAGCACAAACATGTTGCAGCCTACACCGGCACCGTCGACTGCTGTGCAGTCGTCACATCTTGGCAAGCTGGACAGCTTCTTTGCGCCTGGGTCGCCAGCAGCTGCACTGCTTCAGCTTGAGTTGTTGCGCAACACAACAGCGGTGCCGCCGACGACGCCGAACGGCGGGGCCACCTCTGGCGCCAGTACACATTACGCTGCGCAACAACATGTGATTTGTTTTTCTGAACCTAACTAATCAATCTGATCATGCATGATCTGGGGGTCTGATTAGCCAGATCACTGATCAGATCCTTTTGTTGGCATTCTGTCATATTGTGCCAAATTTCAGTCCGTCGCCAAGCCAACAGCAGCAGCAGCAGCAGAACAATGAGCTGGCTGCTGCCGCACTGCTTGCCAGCCAGTTTCAACGTGCTGCGGCCGCGCAGCTTTTTCGGCGGTCCGGCAAGCCCTGCAGGCGGCGGCGGCGATGTCGCTGCTGTCCCCGCTGGGTATCCAACAACACCAACAGCAGCAAGCAGCAAGCAGCAACAGTTTGCGAACGCTGCAGCGGCATTCATCCAACACCATCAGCAACAGCAGCAGCAGCAGGTGTGGGGGGAGTGACTCATTTATAGAGAGGGGGGGGGGGGGGGGAGGGGGAAGATGCCGAACAGATTCGGCATCGGTTCACCGGGTGTAGCCCGGAGGATGTAAGAAGCGAGCGTGTCCAGCTGGCTGGGACGGTTAAAACGCCTATGTCGGGAACATAAGATCAATAAGAGGGACGACGGTTTGTGGGGGTACGCCCCGGTAGCTCAGACGGTTAGAGAGAGCATTGGTTTGGGTGAGAAGCACTGATCACTGCACCAAAAGTCGTGGGTTCGATTTCCGCGCACCCCCCGGGGCTACCGTTTTGCCTATCTCTTACCAGGATTCCGATCGGTATAGAATTTTCATTCCGAGCTTATTACAATTGGCATCGCCCCCCTCCCCCGGGGGGCATAGGTAAGCATAAAAAATATATTTTCAAAGAAAATTTACACCTCTCTGTTCTTTTGTTAAAAACATTTGAGCAATTTTCTTACCCAAAAAAAAGGCGCGAGAGATTTCATCAAAACAAACAGTCCCCCCCAGTACCCCCCCCCCCCTCCTCGTCTTATAAAAGCTTCAAAATAAAATGTTTTTCAACAGAAACAATTGATTCATCCCCTCCCCCCCCCTCCATCTTTTTATTTTCTTTGTGCGTGTACTTTGAATTTTTGTCCCCCCCCCCCCTCCCCCCCCCCCAACTTCCCGGAAAATTTGTCACGGGGGCAAAATTGTTATGTATTGATATCTCCAAACAAACAAATTTGAAACGCGACATACCGGTATGTAACCTTTTTTGTTGTTGTCTAAAACCCCCAATTTAATATAAATATAAAAATGATTTTGTTGATGGCACAAACAAATTAAGAACCAACCAATCAACCAACCAGCCGAAAAGTGATCTCTAACGCTAGTTTTTTTAAAAAGTTACAATGTAAAATTTTCATATAAAAAGCATTTTCTAAGCAATTTTATGTGTGGATTTTATTGGTTTTGCAACAACAACAACAAAAGTTATGATGTCGATGACCATCTTTCCATACCATAACTGTGTCTACTAATTTAGAGTTCGGACGGGAGCCGAGACTCCCGCGGGGGATAAGCACGGCATTGCCGGCTCCCGTTAATTTGGAGCTCACGAGATTTTAACGGGATTGGGATTTTAACGGGATTCCTGCTCCCGGTAAATCAATTACGGGATTTTAATTGGCTAATAAAACACTTAACATCTAAACCTCGGGAGGAAGCGCCTGGGGGGGAGGGGCTCTTCATTCACTCTCCGCACAAAATGTGTGTGTAGTTTAAAGCGCCCCTGCAAAATTGTTTAAAAATTGAAGTTTTTCCCATGTTCAGGCACAACAAATGCAGCAACAGCAGCAGCAGCAAGCGCCATCCGCTTTCACGCCTCTGCTGCAGCAGCAGCAGCAGCAGCAGCCGTCTTCGGCCGCTGCACTGCCTCAAGGCGGGTTCCTCTTTATCTATTCTAATTCTAAGTGCCTGCCCTCCCCCGGGGGGATACGGATTTTATGATTACTAATCAGGCGCCAGTGTGTAAATTGATCAATAAGCGCCCACTGCCCCCACAGGTCACTTTGAGCCGGGGTCTCGTCAATGTGCAAATTTAATGATCAAGCGCCTAAAAATGATCACTTTTGCGCGCTCCTAATCTGATCCGGAAGATCAATGATCCTTTTCAAGATCAAAGATCATTTCAAATGAAATTGAGGAGCCACTTACTATTAGTTGCGAAATTTTTTAGCGAAATGTTTCGCTAAAAGTATGCAAATATTCTTACAAATTAGTCCCCACAAAAACTGCTTTTTCTTCTTTTCTTTTTTTTCAATTTGTGCAAAATCCGTGTGCCAAATTAATGACGGCATTTAATCGGGGGATTATTAATTAAACATTTCTCTCCTTGTGTGCCACCAATGTGTCGCGTGACTTTTGCCTAAACTTTTTGTATACTAGCGCCAAAAAAAGTTGGTGGGTGCGCGAAAATGAATGGCACGCGCGCGCGCGTGATGTGTACATTAGCCGCGCGCGCGCGCACAAGCAGTCAGCGCCGCGGGGGGAATGGAACAACGACGACACATTTGGCTTGAATTGGCTTGGAATGCACTTTTATATTGCCAAAAAGTGTGTCTGTGTGTGTGTGTGTGTGTCGTCAAATGATACAATATGTGCTTCTTGCTTAGGAAGCTGGACTGGCTTCGGCTTAACCTCCCCCTCCCCCTCCCTCTGGGGGCTGGTGCCGTGCCGCCGTCGTCCGTCCCCATGAATGGCAGGCAGAGCAGCAGCAGTAGCAGCAGCACACATTTTTCTGTTTCGGCATGGCACACTGGGGGGGGGGGGGGGGTTTGGTGGCTGGCAACGGACGACGACGGCATTTGTGTGGGGGGGGGGTTGTTTGTGTGCCACATTATTATTTATTAGCTACCTACATATATTGCCTTTTGTGTGTGGGGTTGGTTGGGTTGCCATGGGGCTGCTGTGGTTGCTGTTTTATGTATTCTTCCAACTTTTTCTGTGTTTGTTTGTTTGTCATTATGTATAATTTGCATTGCACGTACACGGCAAATTACACGAGCAGAAGACGGGCAACGACGACAGCAGCAGCAGCAGATGCTTCTTCCTTCTTCTACTTCCACACACTCAGCGCCTAAGGGGACAAAAAATTGTAAAACCGGCACAAACACTGGGGGGGTGGGGAGGGCATTTTTGGCCTCAATTTTGGCTCACTAAAATACTGAATTAATGCCGAGAAAAAGCGCTTCGTTTTCACGCGCGATTTTCTCACCAAAATCTCGACCAGATTTTCGCGGTAAAAGAAATTTGTGTTCCCATGGACGTCGATGGGGGGCATGGCACATTTACTGACATGACATGACGTGGTTTCGTTTTTGAATTTTTTGGCACTATTGACGACAAGTTGGCACTCTGCTTGTGTCTGTGTGTGGGAGCGTAGAATGTGCCAAAATGGGTTGGCATTGGCATTGGCATTTTGGTGCCACCGACAGGCACCACACATGTGTGCACGCACCAAAAACCATTTTTGGAGGGGCTACCCCCCCCCCCCCCCCCCTCTGTTTTCTCCCATGTGCCCCCCCCCATTTTGTGCGCGCCGCTGCTCCCCTCTCCTCTCATATGTATATGTAGTGTCACAATCGCCGCTCGCTTCTCCAACGCCGCCCACATAATTTGCCCATTCATTACCTCCTATTAATTCTTTCATTGCTTTTGCTCCCCCCCCATGAATGTGCCGTTTTTAGAAGTGCCGTTGACTTCCTCCCCCACCCCCTCCTCGGCGGCGGCGGCGGCGGCGGTGGCGGTGCCATCCGTCATCTCAACACCGTCCCATCATCATCAGCATCCGCAGCATCAACAACAACAACAACAGCATTCGCCGCTGCTGTCCTCCTCCTCCTCATCCTTGTCGTCGTCGTCGTCGACTGCTGGCAACAGCGCAACATGCACAACATCAACAACAACGCCGACGGCGACAACGACGACGACGGCATCGGTGGCGGCTGGCAATGATGGCGGCGGCAACAACAACCACAACAACAGCGCAGGTAGAGAGAGAGTGAGTGAGATTCGGGTCACATTGTCTAGGTTTAATAGAGAGTACAAAATTTGGCGCCGGAGGGGGGGGGGGGAAATAAATTGGACGCCAGGCGTGGGGAGGGGGAGATTGGGCGCCGGGGTGGGGGGGGGGGGGAGGGAGGGGGAGACGTTCCCCGGTGCCCCCGAAGGGTCGGATAGAAGAATTTCAGTCCCAACGCCGGAGGGGAGGGGGGGGGGGGGGGGGGAGAAATTGGACGCCAGGCGTAGGGAGGGGGAGATTGGATGCCGGGGTGGGGGGGGGGGAGGGAGGGGGAGACGTTCCCCGGTGCCCTCGAAGGGTCGGATAGAAGAATTTCAGTCCCAACGCCGGAGGGGAGGGGGGGGGGGGGGGAGAAATTGGACGCCAGGCATGGGGAGGGGGAGATTGGGTGCCGGGGTGGGGGGGGGGAGGGAGGGGGAGACGTTCCCCGGTGCCCGAACATGCTGCCCTCGAGGGGTCGGATAGAAGAATTTCAGTCCCAAAAAAGGACACATTTCAGTCTCAATCCCGTTGCCCCGCCCCCTCTACTACTCTAGCTTTTAAACACACAGCAGGTGTTAGTGGCGCAGGCGCTGGTAGTCACCGCAACAGTGTGCGGCAGCAGCAGCAGCCGCCGCCTCCGGCACCGTTGAGAAAAATTCGGCGCCGTCGGCCCAAGGAGGACAAATTGTTGATGCCGCGCCGGTCGTCGTTGCCCCACGGTGTTCTGTTGGTGAAGAGCGAGCAGCACAACAACAGCAACAACAACATCAGCAACAGCGATGCCGTGGGCGGACCCTGCTCGGTCGGCTCGGTGATCGACGAGATGAACAGCAGCATGCACAACAACGGCATTGTCAAAATGGTCAGTGTGCCATTTTTTTTTAATATTTTTTCTGTGGCACTTTGATTGGTCACTATGCTTACCAGGGATGGGAATCGTGATCGCGATCGCGCGATCTTGATCGCAATTATCGCCTTTTTTGGGCAGATCGCTGATCGCAGATCGCCGTTCGCATTAAAAAAATTTGAGATCGCCGATCGCCGTTCGCTTTTTTTTTTCGGCGCGATTCCCATCCCTGATGCTTTTTTTGCAAATTTTTTGCAGTTTTGAGTAGCAGGATTGTGTTGAAAAAACATTTTTTTGATTATTTTTTTAGTTGTAAAAGGAATTTCAAAAATTTTGGCAGAAAACCACAAAAAAAACCATTTTTAGTCAATATTTTTGAATTCTTGGGGGTTTAGGCTGTTTGGTATTGGCCCATATTTGGCTGTTTTTAGTCAATATGACATAATTTTTTGTTTATTTACTTAATGATCATGGAAAATAAACATGAAAAACATAAAATCCAGCTTCCACTCTTTGCAAAAAAAAAATACAAGACAAATTTCTCTTTCAATTTTTGAAACCACAAAACAAAAATATCGAAATTAAAACAGGAAATCAAAAGGTTTCGTCGACGCAACCCCCGCGGGGGTTTGTGAGTAGCGCCCGAGGGTGGATTCATTCGGTTTCTGACTTTTTCTCGATACCGGTGCAATAACTGACTTTAAGCTTAACCGATTCAGACAAATTAAAAACCATTCGAAAGCCTCTTGTCGAGATGAAGCTATCGTTAAGCTAAAGTTTTGCGATTGGACAAATCTCAAAAAAGTTATTGCCAAAAAACTTTAAAAAAATCGATATTTTTGAACTTTTTCAAGTTTTTGGCCATAACTGAGATTTGTCCAATCGCAAAGCTTTAGCTTTGCCCCGGTCTGCATTCGGTCCGCACGCCCGGAATTCCGGTTTCCGAAATTTTTTTTTTTGAGGTCGTCGGAGGAAAACCCGTACGGAGCTCCCGGCCTGTGTCGGATCTCTACTTTTGTAAATTATGTACATACCGTATTTCCTAAAATACTAACCCCGGGGTTCGTATTTTTCAACCCTCCTCCAGAGGGGGTTATTATTTTAGGGGGGGGGGGGGGGAGGTTAGTATTTTAGGAAATACGATATTTGCCTTTTGTACATCCCCCCCCCCCCGGCAACAAAGAAAATATGTAAATGTTACACAAATCTTTAATCAATACATACATATACCTATTTCCTTGTTGGCTATTTAACTCTCAACCCACATCCATCTTCATCTTGATGATGATATCACGGGACGTTTTTTTTCATTTTTTATGGGGGTGGGTGGGGGGTGTGTGTGTTGTGCGTCTAAGCATAGTTTGGAGCTGAGCGCCTGGGGGGCTGGCTGCTGTTTCTGTTTTAAGCATAAATGAACATTTTTATTTGTATTAAAATTGGCCTGGCTTGGCCCGGCCCGGCCCGGCCCCGTCGTCGCCGCGGGGGCTGAAACGCGAGCCGAGCTGTGCTCTCACCCCTCCCCCCTCCCCCCCCCCCCCCCTCCTCAGTGCTTACTCTGATTTGGGGTAAATATGTAATGTGTGTGCAAGAAGGGTGGGCCATGCCAATGCCAATGCCATTTCACGCCACTGCCTTTGCTTGCTGCCAATTTTTTCCAACATTTTTTCTCCCCCGCCAAAAAAAAAATTATCATTCTTGTCCATACTGCTGCTCTTCCATTTATGTGTACATAGTATATTTTGGGCTCACATTGATCCCCGGATCTGGCACAAACATGCACATATCACACAAAAAACAGGGGATAAAGCCGGCACACAGTGGACCCCCTCCCCTTGGCGGGATAAAGCCGGCACACAGTGGACCCCCCCCCCCCCCCCTCTTGGGGGGATAAAGCCGGCACACAGTGGGAGCCTCCCCCCCCCCGGAGGGATAAAGCCGGCACACAGTGGGAGCCTCCCCCCCCCCCCCCGGAGGGATAAAGCCGGCACACAGTGGGAGCCTCCCCCCCGGGGGGATAAAGCCGGCACACAGTGGGAGCCCTCTGCTTTTCCCGAAATTAGCCCTCCCACTCCTGCGGCATCTCCGGGGTCGCTTGCTGAGTCCCTGAAATCCGCCACGTTCCCGGCCGGACACGGCACCAAAATTGGTGTATGCCCACAGGCGCCCTTTTTGGATACCCGACCCGCCCGACGTTTTTCGGACGAACAAATATGGCTAGATCAGGATCAGAATTTTTGGAAATGATCAGGATTTACCAGGAGGATAAAAACGCTGATTTTCAGTGATATCCTGATCCTTCGTGCTTCGACGAAAATACCCAGGATTCCCCGGATTACAGGAAGCCTGGAAAATCCTTGCCAATCTCTAGTGAAAATCCCTAAATTCCCGCCTTCCGGTGCGGACCAATTGAGATTTTGATCGAGAATCCCAATCGTCCGGGCCTCAAACTTCTAGCTAACTACAGAGAGTTGGAAATTGTGGTTAACAATAATTGATGCTTGTCCGTCCGATCACATCATCAGATCACGGAGATAAGCCTTACTCTCGAGCTTGATCGATCAACTCAAGCCGGTTTACATTCTCGATATTCTATGATCGACCACAAAAGGCTAATCGAAAATTGATTTAAACTGGGCGATTGTTAGTGATTAGTGAAACTTTTTGTTGTTGACGACGACGACGGGGAATGGCACGTGTGCCGTTGTTCTCCAAAAATGTTTTGGTAAACAAACACAAATCCCCTGTCCCCTCCGGGTCTGTCCAAAGATAATTTCCAATCCCCCGGGTCCCCTCCGGCGGGTCTGTCCAAAAAACGATTCCCAATCCCTCGGGTCCCCTCCGGCGGGTCTGTCCAAAGACAAGTTTTAAAAATTCACTTTATTTACTCCCCCCCCCCCTTCTTGTGATGCGTTTAATTTTAATCCTCCCCCCCCCTCCCCCCGGGGAGTTTTGTGAGTTAATGCACACACATTTTTATTTTTCGTGTGGTGGGGGGGGGGGGGATTCCGTCCGAATGGTGTGTAAACACAACACAACCAAAAACGGACGGTGTAAAATATGAGGGGGAAGTAGACAGAACGGACGACGACGACGACAATTCTTCGTTCGTTATTCGTTCATTCATCTTCACACTCTGCGCCACATTTTCAAATTTACGCCATATTCAAATTTTCCCGCTATTTTATTGATTTTTGATCAATAATTATCGATCGCTCCAATTTTGAATATTTTTTTTTTGTTCAAAATGCTAAATCATACAGTAAAGCGCTTTGAATTTTTCCATTTAAAAATCTTTTTTGTTTCTAATAGTCGGTGGAGGGCCAGATCATAATGCGGGAATTCTGATCGGTGTCCTGATGATGCCTAATTTAACAGATATTTTCTTCGATTTTGACTTTTTCCCCATTTTTAAGAATTTTAAAACATTTTTCCGGAATTACATTTGCTTAAAATAACACAGTTTTTTTTTGTTCAAATTCTTTTTAAACCGCTTTTTCCTACAAAATTCCAACATTTTTCAAATTCCTAAAATTGTTCCCCCCCCCCGCTCCCCTCTCCCCCACTTTTCTCTATTTGAATTTTGCGCTTTTTTATATAATTATACAAATTCTCTGTTTTTTCTGTAAATAATTTGTTTGGCCTTCCAATTAAGGACAATTTCGAATTGTTTGTTAGTTCCGCACAAAAAAAAATTTAAGGCCAATTATCGGCCTAAAATGGGTGGGGAGACCGGACGGCGGACTATTTACTCCAAAATTGAAGTGACAGAGACATTTTTTGGGCTCATTAAAAAAGCATTTGTTTGTTTTTGTTTGATTGATTGGTTTATCCACCAAAATTTCCCCCTTTTTTAATTGTTTTTTAATTATTATATACTAATTGTGTCTCTTTCTTCTAATGATGTTGTGCGCTAAAATCCCCAAAAGGCCGAGATCGCCTTCATCTTGCAAATGTTAAAATATTGGAATCTTGGGACCGACCCCCCCCCCCACCCCCGACCCCCGGGCGCTTTTCCAAATCGCACATTTTTTAATATCTCCATGAATGAATTTTGCACGACGATTTTTGTTCGACTGGGGGGGGGGGAGTTCAGAGTCGCGGTCAGAGTTGTCGGGGATGGTGCTATCGGGGATTGATCCAAATCCAAAATCGTCGGGGAGTTCAGAGTCGGGGTCAGAGTTGTCGGGGACTGTTGTTTGGGATTGCCGGGCTCTGGGTCGAGGATTGATCCAAAATGGTCGGGGGGGGGGGGTTCAGAGTCGGGGTCAGAGTTGTCGGGGGTTGATCCAAAATCGTCGGGGTCGGGGTTTTTGGGGTCGGGGATTGATCCAAAGGTTTTTGGAATGGCAACCGTAGTCAAGTCAAAAGTTCCCGCCCGCCTGCGCGAGTCGCGGAGTTTTCCATTTGACCCCCCCCCCCCCCCCCCCCCGTAGTCCGCGACCTTTGGTTTTGACACCAAAAACTCTCACTCAAATAAATACATTTTGCAAAATTACCAATTTTGCACTCCGCAACTGTCCCATTCGATCTCAAAACGCGCCTCGGGGGGGAGGGGGGTCACCCACCACAGCTAATCTAATTCACCACACAAATTTAATTCAATTTTACGGTCTCTTCGCGTCAGCGAAATTTGGTAATTTAGCAAATCAAAACGCCCCCGCACCGCACATTTTTTGTGTTAAATTGTGCAGCACTTTTCTCGTAAATTTGCATTTTTTGCAACATTTGCCGGAGGGGAATTTTCTTTTAATCAAAAAATTCATTGCGTATGTAAAATGTCCATTTTTTTAAACCCCGGGGGCGGGGGACCCAAACGCTGCTCTTCTGTGACGTTGTGACGACAATTTTTATTAACGTAATTGCCAATTTATTTTTGGGGCGGTAAAACTTCGCGCACGCAACACACCATTTTTCGGCATGTACAAAAAGCACATTTTTCGGCATGAACAAAAAGCGCATTTTCGGCATGAACAAAGGGCGCATTTTTCGGCATGTACAAAACTGTAACATTTTTACAGAAAAAATTCCCCATTCATTCATGCCCGGCGGCGCCCTTTACCCGCCCTGCCCCGCCCCCGGCCACTCCCACGCCCCCGTCCCCTCAGGGGCTGCCGCTGTTGCTGATTATAAAATTGCGGTGTCGACGACAACCGAACACACATTTATTTATCAAAACCCCATGCCTCCCGCCGCCCGCCTTCCTCTCCCCTCGGGGGGCAAAATTCAACGTTCGGGAGTCCAATTATATTTGTTATATTTAAAGACGGTGATTTGTGGCGGCCCCCGCCCACCACTCTCCCCACCCAATCACAGAAGAAATGTGATGATTGCGGGGGGGGGGGGGGTCTGATCAAAAAAAACGAAAATTCTAATCAAAAATGGCTGCCCCCCCCACTCACCCCGCACTGCAGTTGCCGTTTTGTTTTGTGCTAAAAGTGCACTTTGGGGCCATTAATAAGTGTGGTGGGGACGAACGGACGGACTCTTCTCGAAGACGCCGAAAAAAATTGATGTTTAATTTTTGTTGTCCCCCCGGGGGGGGGGGGGCGGGGACGGGGACGGGGGAGTCCAAAAGGAACACCGTCTTCTTCGTCCTGTTCACTCACACTACTCCTCACCTTCCCCCTTTCCTACCCAACAAAAATTGAAACATTTTTCTCGTCTCCTTCATTTTTGATTAAACTCCTTGCCCACCCCCCTCCGCCAAATACCCAAAAAATGATGTTCGATGCTCATGACGACGGCCATGTTGTTGATGATGATGCTGATGACTGCTTGGTCTTGTGCCATCTGCAGCAGCAGCAACAGCAGCAGCAGCTGCCGAGTAGTGACTGTTATACCACCTATTATTGTCAACTTTTCATGGACTTTTCTTCTTCACAACCTCCTCCATCTCCACCAATAACCGCGTATTACTCTCCGATTACACCGGCAGCAGAACCACCGGTGTGCCGAGTTCAATGCGTTTTTTGCATTTTTTTTTGTGCTTTGTGCCGTGTTGAAATTTTTAAAAAATTCTTTTTTGTTTTGTTTTAATAATAAAGATAAAAAAGATCGGTGACTCCTAAGAAATTCAAGCTTTTTTTTTGTCCTGGAAAATCCTGATCCTGATCAATCATTGGCTCGTTGTATAAAGTAACTTCAGGGTTGTGCGTCCTGAAAAACAAGGGTTATGTGTCCTGGAAATCAAGCTTTTCCTGGGAAATCCTATCAACATTAACTCGTCGTATAAAACCTTTAGGGGGGTGTGTCCGGTAAATCAAACTTTCTTGTCCTGGGAAATCAAGCTTTTTGTCCTGGAAAATCCTGATCCTGATCAATCATTAGCCCGTCGTATAAAACCTTCAGGGTTATGTGTCCTGAAAAACAAGACTTTTGTCCTGGAATAAGCCTTAAGGGTATGTGTGTCCTGGAAATCAAGCTTTTTTGACCTTGACAATCCTGCTCCTGGCCATATGATCAATTGAGCCGTCTAAAAAAGCCTTTCGGATCATTTGGCTCATTAAGGACTTTTGTTGGGGAAAATTCGGGGCTGCGTCGCGAAAAGCTTTCGATTTCGATGTCTTTCAAGAAATCGGATGAGAAATTTGTCAAAAATTTAAATTTGGCATTTAAAAATTTTCTAAAATTTTACGAAAATTTTTCACTCCAGGAGGGCGTTGAGCAGCTCCAATCGCCGCTTTCGTCCACCAACCACAACAGCAACGACAGCAGCTGCAGCAGCATCAACATCAGTGACGTCGGCCCAATGCTGTCCGGCCCACAACAACAACAACAACAGTTTGGCCAACAACATCAACAACAACAACAGCAGCAGCAACAGTGTTCGCCTCCGGCACTGCTGCTGCATGAACAGCGCCGACAGGCAATGATACTGGACGACGACGTGACCATGATGGCCGTTGACGAGGGCGACGAGGGCGCCCAGCAGCGGCAGAAGCATTGCCGTGTGTGCGGCGACTCGGCCACCGGCTACAACTTCAACGTGATCAGGTAGGTAGCAAGCGCGTTGCGATCAGCTTGGTTGGAGAGGAAATTCTGATCAATTTCAAATTTGATCAGCTTGGGGAGGAGATACTGATCAATTTAAAATTTTATCAGCTTGGGGAGGAGATTATGATCAATTCAAATTTGTCAGCTGGGGAGTAGATACTGATCAATTATAAATTTGGTCAAGCTAGGGGAAGAGATCCTGCTGATCAATTATGATTAGAGCGGGGAGGAGATTCTGATCAACTGAACACGATCAGGGTCGTGAGTTTTGATCAGATAGAGTGGGAATTCTGATCAATTTGAGTCTCTCTCTGATCAGGTCGGGAGTAGTCAAGCATCAAGCAGAGAGGGAAGGAGAGGTCCCCTGATCAATTGCAATTTTTAGTTGCGAGTCGTGCAAGGCATTCTTCCGCAGGAACGCGCTGCGCCCAAAGGAGTTCAAATGTCCATACACAAACGAGTGCGAAATCAATGCGCTCACCCGAAGGTGAGGAGACGGACGATTTATTGATTTGATCAAAAAAATAATTGTTTTTCTGATCAGTGATCTGTCACTTATCAATTCATGACTCATTTTTGATCAAAAATAATTGTTTTTTGATCAGTAATCTGTCACTGATCAATTCATGACTCAACTGATCAGAATGGCTTTATATAAATTAACAACAACAAAAAATTCCCTCAGATTTTGCCAAAAATGTCGTCTGCGCAAATGTTTTGCGGTCGGCATGAAGAAGGAATGGATTCTGAGCGAGGATCAGCTGAAGCGGCGCAAGAACGCGCGCATCAAAGGCCACCAGCACCAGCATCAGCAGCTGCTGCAGCAACAGTTCGACACGGCGATCGGCAGGGAGGCTCAGCACCAGCAGCAACACAACAACCTCATCAACAACAACAACAATTATCATGCAGAACTGCCGCCCACAACGCCCGCCAGCAGTGTGGCGTCCTCGGTGCTGACGCCCGGCTCGGCCGGAGGCGTCAGCTGCGGCGGCGGCGGCGGCGTCGGCGGACAACAACCGTTGACGCCCAGCTTCGACTTGATGCCGGTGGTGCCGCCGCCGTCTTCAACAACGTCCTCCAACACGTTCTCGCCACCTCAAAATGTAATTGCACCCCGGGCTTGAATAATATGATCAGAGATCGTGGGCCTGATATGTTCGCTTTACGTGTGTGATCCATTCGTGATCTGATCAATCAAAATCGCGGCAAACACCGTCCGATCAAATCACTTAATTTCCCGATCAGATCATTTAAGTTTTATGTGATCCATTCGTGATCTGATCGATCAAAATCGCGGCAAACACCGTCCGATTAAACCAACAAACCCATTCATTTCCTCCTCTAATAATCCCGCCCCCTCTAATAATGTCACCCTTTCTGACTGAGGTGGTTGAAAAATAATCCCACCGGTGGGATTACAAGAGTATATACGGGTAAGTTTTATGTGGATCCATTCGTGATCTGATCAAAAATCGCGATAAACACCGCCCAATCAGATCACATGATTTCCCGATCAGATCATACATATTACACACCATTCTGATCAGACACTTCAAACATTTCCAGCTGTTCCACCATCAAAGCAACAACACCGCGGGGGTGCCTCATCATCATTCGCAACATCAGCAGCATCAGCAGCACAGCCCGCTCGCCTCGGTGCTGAACAACAACAACACCAACAACGCCACCAATGGCACATCGCCGTTGGCGTTGGCTGCACTCAATGCCATCATTGCCGGCACGTCGCCAGCAGGCACAACAGCAACAGCAGCTGTCGCCTGCCAGCGGTGGTGCCAAGCTGAGCATTGATAACAGTCCTGCGCATGGTGGCGGCGGCGTTGGCACAATGGACACGACGAATAAGGTGCGCGGCGCCATAGGCGTTGAAAAAAAATCGAGAAAAAACATTTTTTTAATTTATTGCCAGGTGTCACCCTACTCAATGGGCATTCAATCACCTCCCACACTGTTGCCAATCATCCCAAATGGCACCATTAATGCCAATGCCAACAACACTGGCATGGGCTTGCATGATCATCAGCATCGACAGGTGCCGTCCGTTCCCGTTCTTGGCTTTTATTATTGATCGATAATCACTTTGATCAGTCCTTTGCTTTTAGTATTGATCAATATTTTGATCAGTCGGCTTTTAGTATTGATCAATTATTTTGATCAGGCCTTGGCTTTTATGGCTTTTAGTATTGACATTTTAATCAGTGCTTGGCTTTTACTGTGATCAATTATACTATAATTAATCATTTGGATCGGGGCTATTTTGATCAGTGCTTGGCTTTTAGTATTAATCAATAATCAGTTTGATCAGTTTTTTTTAATTGAATCAAACAATTTAATAGTTTTTCAATGTTTCAGTTTTTCACTCAGCAACAGCAGCAACAGTTGCTTCTGCAAACAGTGCTCAATGGAGCACTTGCGGCGCGTGGCGGACAGCAGGCGCAGCAAACTGCGGCAGCGGTCGCCGCGTTCCAACAGCTGCAGCAGCAAGGTGGTCACCAAAATTAATTGAGCCTAATTAGCAAAACATTTTTGTTAATTTCTTTTATAAAATTTTAAGTACATAGGTATACCTATTCGTCAATCAAAAATATTGCAAATGGCAAATCGCTTTTAAATTAAATTATTTAACATAGGAGTTGATACAATTGATTTAAATATTGATTAATTAATTTTATGTTTTCTCTTTGATCAAGCGCAATTGAATGATCAAAAAAGCTATCACTAATTAATTAGGGGGTACATGTTTCAGTTGCACAACAACAACAACAACAACAACAACAGAATTGTGCTGGAGGACTGTCACCGTTGATCATTGATCAGTGCCATCGGCTGCTGATGCTTGGCCAACAACAACAACAACAGCAACAGTCCATCGCTACAGGAACAACAACAATGCCAATGCCGTTGATGACGACGACGACGGCGACAATATCGCCTCCGGCGTCGTCAGTGATGCCGGCGGCAGCGGCGGGGGCCGGCACGTTCTATCACCAGCAGCAGGTGAGATGGGGGCAATGCCACAAACCCACACATTAAACCATGACCAAGAAAAACAATCTTGGCATCCACCAAACCAACCAACCGGGTGCCGAAATTGGATCCCCAAAAAATGCCCGATCATTTTTTGTCCCTTGCCACGTTCGCGCGGGATGTGATGCCCTAGGGTTTTAAATCAAAATGCCAAACTCCATTCTTCACAGGCACTGGTCCACCAGCATCATCAAAAACAGCAGCAAACAAGCCCCAAGGTGAAGCATGCCGCCGGAGGGCTACCGAGTGGTGAGTTGGGGGACAGACATTATTTACGGTATATACCTGCGTAACTCGCGCAGAATTCATTTTTTCAAAAATTTGTCGCGCACTCAGATGTTGAAATGGCATGCGCTGACTCCATTGTTGATGCCGCCATGCCATCGATCACCACCACCAGCGCCGGCGGCATTGTCAGTCCGTCGTCCATGATGGCACATTTCCAGCGCATGGACTCGCAGCAGAAGCGGGAGTACTTCAAACGGCACATCCAGAACACCATCCAGGTACACACGGCTTTTATGGGGGAGCTTCTTCAAAGGCTATTTGCATTGCTTGTACAGGAGGAACTTGATGTTGCATGGTCGCCGCCCGAGTCGTCGCGCAACACGCCCCCCGGCGCCGCTGTGCCACCACCACCACCGCCAGCGTTGACGACGACGACGCCCTTCTCCTGCAGCGGCGGTGGCGGCGGCACCGGAGGCGATCATCATCCTCTGCCGACAACGCCTACGGCGACGACACTGATCGCGAGTGCCAATGCCGCCGACATTGTTGTGCCGACATCGTCGTCGTCGTCCGCTTCAGCGCCCATGGCACTACCGCCGCCACTGCCACCAACAATTCTGTTCAAGGACTTGCGCGCGTTTCAGCTGAACTCGCTGGAGGCGCGCGATGTGGAGACGGTCAAAGCGGCGTTTTTATTGTGCGCAAATTTTTTTTTTTTAAATTCTAAAAAATAAAAATAAACAAATTTCTTTTTTAAGAATGGATGAGGAATTTCGCAAGAATGGCAGCAAGATGATGTGCTCATTCAAGGACACCTAGCGATTTGATGTTCCTGCTTGGTAAACGCGGGGGGGGGGGCGGGGGGCTTAACTGACTTTGTGGTGGGTGTTTGGCTCCCAATTGATTTGATTATGAGCGATCGATCGATCACTTTACAGCACTAGATCATATTCAAAAACATGGACAAACCATGCTCTGATCAGTTCGTTTTGAAATGATCTGACCGGGGTCATTGTTATTTCTGGTCCTGATCGGACCTACTTGTGGGCATAAGCTAGATCAAAATCATAAGTACGACGATCGGGTCAGTGCCGGGGGTGGGGAGGGTATATCTAGATTGTTTAAAATTTTAATTTTTAAATCAATATTCTCTATTTAAGATACGATGATGCGCCGTCTCGTCAAGGTGACCAAGAAGTTGCCCGCCTTCAACGAGCTGAGCCACAGCGGTCGTTTCTCCTTGCTGAAGGTGGCCATGATCGACATGCTCACCGTCCGAGGGTAGGTCAAGGGCAAAACATTGGCTGCAAGCATTTTTGTTCAATTTTTTTTAACTGATCAGGGCGGCCTTAAAGGCTATATGATTGCGCTTTTTGATTCGACCAGAAATCACGAATTTTTTTCCACTGATCAATGATCCCAAATGTGGCATGGAAACATAGATCCTAAATTTTCGCGCATATAGAAACACTGATCAGTGAGTGTGACGTTTGATGTATATCAGTGATCAATGATCGCAACTACATAAAGAAACCCATTGATTAGAGTGATCTCGGGAGTCTTGAAGTGTCATCTAGACTGATCATTCATTCATTGACCACCCCCAAAGCACTGATCAAAGTGATCACAACCATTAAAAACGGGCAACCAATAACATGCAGTTGTTGTTGATCCATTCATTTTTCTTTTGCTTTCAGTGCACTCAGCGTGGACGCGAAGAACGAGTGCTGGAAGCGTGCGTTGATGAGCAGCAACAGCAACGAGATTCGTCTGAACTTCAACATTCTTGATCAGTTGCTCAACGGCAGCATGCAAACACAGCGCGTGATGGCCTTCTACACGGAGTTGCACCAGACGCTGAAGACGGACCAGGTCTGGCAACGGCATCGGCATTTTGGCTGGAGGGGGGGGGGGGCTTAGTTCAGAACAACCTGATCAAAAGAGCTCAATTTAGGTAGCTGAAAGTTTAATTTTTGGGGAGATTGATGCTTACTTAGTTTACATCGAACGACGCTTTGATCATGAGATTTTGTGATTCAAAAAGCAAGATCAAATCATTTTTCAAAAATGGATCACTAAATATCTGGGAAAAAAAATACCAGACAACAATTGTTTTTTCGTGATCAAAAACTATCTGGCCAATCTCGTTTCAGCTCCATATATTGTGCTGATCACTTCTGATCGAATCATCAATTCTTTAACAATCTTATATTTTCTGATCTGATCAGGATCAGATTTTCTTGAACGCTTGAAGTTCATTTTCTGTCCATCATTTTTTACATTTTTATTTTGTAGATGGCCAACAACTTGGTGATCCTGATCATGCTGTTTAACCATCACATTGACACGGAGCTGAGCGCGGAGGACAAATCGTTTGCCACCAAAAATCATGCAACCTACACGGAACTGCTCAAAAGGTGGGATTTTTGTAAATCCAAACAAAAATCCCCCCCCCCCACCCAAAATAAAAAATGTAAATAAAAAAAATAAAAACAAATTACAAAACTATTTCCTGGCCTCAGGCCAAATCTAAATAAAATAAGAGTTCTTCCCACCTTCCGGGCCTCAGAATTCCTAAGGCCTCGGAACCCCCAACTCTGCGCTCTGGCGTAACACCTCCAACCAGATTTAAAGAAGAGGACCAACTCCCGGGCTCCAATTATTTTGTGTTATGCTTCAGGTACTTGGAGTCCATCTACGGACCGGAGGAGGCGCGTCAAATTTACGAGACCGTGCCGAAGGCGTTCATCACATTGAACACGGTGAGTCCTGGGGCAATTTTGTTTGGCATCTCGTTTGTGTGGCACGCCTCGGGGGACATTCCACGCGCAAAAATTTTGCATTTCAAAATAAATTTTGTTGTTTTTGTGCAGGTCAGCGAAAAGGCAAAGGAACTGTTCAAGGCGCGGGTGCCGAAGGAGGACGCGCAGATGCTGCAACACATCAAGCTGGCCGCCGAAATATTCCCGACCGAGGCCGAGAACAGCAGCGCCAGCAGCAAAGTTGCTGTTGTTGAGGAGCAGCAACAGCAAAAGAGCGGCTGCAACGACAGCAGCACCACCAACAACATCAAGCAGGAGCAGGAACAACAACAACAGCAGCAACAGCAGTAGAGCAGATTTTTGGCCACTTTTTTATATGCAATTTAATGAAGAAATGTGTGTGAATGAATTATATATGGGTTGGTTGGGTTCGGGATTCTTCAGGGTTGGGTTTGCTTCTCTCGGGACATTTTCAATTTTTGCTGTCCAAATTGTTGTTGTTTCCTACTCCTCTATCTTTTTATGGTTTTTGGCACTGGCACTGTCCCTTTGGGAAATTGTTTTCCCCCTCAAATTCCCCCTCCCTTTTCCCCGAAGGGGCTGTTTTTTTTTGTACACGTCTTTTATTCCATCACCCCCCCCCCTTTAATTTTTGGCAAATTTGTGTGTGACACTCTGTCACACGGACAAATGGACGACGACAACAGATTCGGTGACCTCTCTCATTCATTTTTTTTGTGTACTCTGTTCAAAATTAAACGAATATATACCTTATTTATTTTTATTTATTCATCTACCTTCACATTCACAAATCCTCCGCCCGCCGCGCGCCCCACACAAATCACATCCACCGATCGATCTGATCGATCGATCAATCAATGTTTTTTTTTTGTTTCTCGAGAAAACACTGGTAGTTTTTGTTCTTTATATTTATGTACATCGTTTTATTATTGTTCTTTTGGTGTGATTTATTTTTAATTTAATTAAAAACAATTAAAAAATTAGTCATTTTTGTCCCCTCCCCCCCCCCTCGCCCATGGCCCACAAATTTGTCCCCCTTTTTTTACATTACGCCCGGTGTGTCCTCCCATTTCCTCAAAATGCTTTTTTATTTTCTGTATTATTATTATTCCTTACACCGCCACACAATTTTAGAGCGCCCCCGGTTATATTTTTTGATTGAAGTGTGTTTAATATCTATATCATATTGGCAAAAATATGCAACAACAAATATTATTTATAATTTTTATTATATTGTTTAGCGTTTGTGCAGAATAAACACCTTTCCGTGGACATTTTATTGGATTTTATTGATTTTTAGGGCGCTTAGAGAGCATACACCGTTTTTGAGTATTTTTCTGTTTATAAGTATTGATTTAATCGATTTAGATTTTTAGGGACCTTAGGGCATACACCGGTTTTGAATATTTTTTAGGGCTCTCACAAATCAGGGCGGCACCGTTTTTGAACCCTTGGGGCACATACCGTTTTTGAGTATTTTTTCTGTTTGAAATATTGATTTAATCGATTCTCATAGCCTGTAGGCAGGGGTTTTCCTTGAACGTTGTTTCTGTAAAAAGTACCGGTTTTTGTTTCATTAAGAGCACCCCCCAACCAACCAAACACAACGCGATAAGAGCTTCAAAATCGCATTTATTCAAAAAATACATCAAATCCTCTAATTAAAAACAAAGCTTCTATCATTTTTATGCTGACGACACCAATTGTTGTTGCTGTTGCTGCGGGCTTTTCTGCTGCTGGTTGTTGTCGTTGTTCACCATCATCGGCCTGTTCGACGGGTCGAACGGGGACGGCAATTTCAGGTCCGACTTGGACTCGAAGAATGTGTAGGAGAGCTGTAAAAAAAGCGTGTTAATGAATACGTTTTTTCTGAATAGTTTCGAAACTGCTCAGGCTGAGTTTTTGTTGCTTGCACTGTAAAAACACGAGGTAATGCCATGCTGAAATGTCTCGCAATCAAAATTCAAAAAAACTAACGAAAATTAGAGTTTTTGTCAAATTCAAAAAAAGCTGACAAAAATCAGAGTTTTTGGACATAGCCTCGGGCCCATTCACTAAAACCATGGACTCTCCCCTCGATTACAGCGCCCTGAACCCCTCCATGAACACGCTGGGCGCACGCAGTACGACGCGTTTGCGTAAATGAAATCGGGGTAACCGGATGCCAAAATGTCCGGGAAGCACGGCGCCCAACTCGTTCACCCCTCGGCGAGACTCGGTTTCAAAACAGAACACGCCCACTTTATCCCTCAACTCGTTCAGTAGTCCAAGTAAACAAAAAATGACGGGGAACGAGTTGGGGAGGGGGGGGGGGGGGGTGGGGATCCCAATAAGAAATGATGTCCACACAATACACACCATCAAATCGTCCATGTACTCCAGTGCCGGATCGTTGGCAAAGTCGGGGTCAATGTAGAAGAACACCGGCAAGTCCACCTGCTCGTGCGGCATCAGAATTTGTTCATCAAAGCAGAAACATTGGATCTTGAAATATTTTTGGTCAGAAAATCCATTAAAAAATTAAACTTAAGGAAAACTTTGCTGCGTATTTTCAAGCCCCTATAAAAATGGAAATGCAATTTTTGAATAAGCCCATTACAAAAACAAAAAAAATAAAAACTTGGTAAATTCTATAACCCCTAAAATTCAATTTAAATTTTTCCAAACTCTCCTAAAAGTACAAAAATTCTATGTTTAGTTGCATCAAATTCAATAAAAAAAAAAAGAATTTTTATGCATTTTAAGCTCCTTAAAAATAGGGGAAAATATAGTATAAGATCACACAAGAAACGCGCCTTGTTGAAATAGTAGGCAGCCTCAAACGGCGTCACGTTGTACGTGCTGATGCCGATGATTGGCTTGTCCGTGGGATTCTCTGCTGTAAATGTGGGGGAGGGGGGAGGGGTTTGTTTTTTTTTTGGTTTTTTTTCAAAAAAAATTTCTGAGGTCCTCCACTAAAAATGTGAGAGGAAATGATGTGTTTACCGGTGAAGAATGCCAACGCCGTGTCCCCGGGGTGCACATAAATTTCGTTCTGCACCGGCTTGAACTTCCACTGCATGGAGGAGGGCACGTCCTGCATAAAACAATTTTTTTTGGGGAAAACGTTACTTTTTTTTTACAAAATTAAAAAGCATTCACATAAAAATCGGAATATAAATTGGTATCAAAAATGTGCACAGATTTTAATTGTTTTCAAAAACCGAATTTTGCTTTCATTTTCAAATTTTATCTTTTTAATTTAAAAAAACAAAATTGGACCGCATTAAATTGGACCCGAAGCAGCCGATCAGTGACCTTCTCCATGTTCTCGATACGTTCCAAACTTTTGGCCACCTGAAAACCAAGAAAATGTTTGGAATCCTGGACTTCAGCCTGTCCAGAGAACCGGGATTACGGTTAAAAAATGTTCGGAATCAGGGATTACGGTCAAAAAAACGACTCTGCAGAATACATTCCAACCAGAATCATTTGTTCAAAAAATAAAGAAATTATAATTTTTGAAAAAATGTGAGTCTCTGAAATTTCCGTATAAAAATTTTCATTTTGAAACCCCTCCCCCCCCGCACCTGCGTGGTGCCGCCCAAGCCGGTCGACTCGCAAAACATCCGGTACAGCGGCAATGAGGCAAACGTAACGCCGACCATGATGGTGATCCAACTACATAATTTTAAATAATTAGAAAACGGTAAAAATTTCATTTGTAATCAGAGTATGCCAAGGAATGAAAAAAAACAACAAAAAAAAGATGCTGAACCGGATTTGGAGAGAAATGGCAGAGAAAAAAACAATTTTATGGTCTCCAAAAATTTTTTCAAAAATGTTTTTTTTTGCTCACCCCAACCAACGGCAAGTTTCGTCAATTCGTTGCTCCTTGCTCGACAACTTAGACAGCTTGCCCGGATTCCACCTCCGTTTGAAGAATGCGTTAAAGGACGACGACGACGCCCGGCCAACAAAGAGAATGGGCTAAAAAAATTTTATAAAAAAAGGATCGGTAATAGTCGAGCTGGTGTTGAACTACAGTTTTTGAAAAAATATTTTTTTGTTTGTTTTTAAAGTCGTTAAAAAGGCTTCAAAGAGTAGTCGAGAGCGTAGAATCCGAAGCTTGCGATGAAAAGATGCCGGATATCGGACATTCCAATCGATTTTTGCAATAATGTAATTTTCAAAAATTGTTCGATTCAGAGTCCGGGGATTCGGAAATGACCGAAATGGAGGCCAGGTTCGGATTCATGGCCCAGAAAGCCCCTAGAAACAGCTTTTTATCAAACTTAAATTTTTTTGTATTCTTTTAAAAAATGTGGAGACACCAACCAGCTCGATTATTATACCAAAAATGGAAAATGCCAAAACGGACTCTGTTCAAAATGGCACTGTCCAACAACAACAACGACACTTTTGGCTGCCTCCTCTGATGAATGGTGCAAAAATGGCACAAATTGCGCGTAGACAACAATTTGAAGACAAATGGTGAACAAACTAAAAATGTTGAACACATTTTTTTATATTTAATTTAAAATCCAATCAAAACCAAAATTTTGCAAATGAAATTGTCATAAAATTTGGAAAAAATGAACCGATACACAAATAGTCCGTCCATGTTTAAATCAATAAATCGCTCAAAACATACCCCAATTTTAAATATAATGAAAAAGTATTTGCCAATAAATTTAACAGTGCAAAATGTAATCAAATTTGCGTGAGAAAATTCGTACAAACGTTATACGGAACTCTCGGGGCAATTTCATAGTCAACAAATTTTTGAAAACAAAAATTCTTCACCGACCTGTTCTGCAACCAAACGTCCGTGACATTGTTTCTTTTCCAAAGCCGGTGTGTGCGCGTCAGCTGCACGGAAAACAACAAAAAAAAATTGACAAAATAATAAAAAGTAATTTCAAAGCTTTTAACAAAAAAAAATCAACATGGCGCGCAACGAAACGCCAAACAAAAGGTAAAAATAATTAAAAAGCAATCAATTAACGGACACATTTTGTTTTCAATGTACGTGTACGGTCAAACTGGACAATAAGTTAAATGGGAGAAAAAGACGACGACAACAATGCTTTTCCCTGCTGAATGGAATAATATCAATTTACAATTATTGCGCCAATGGGCGGCAGTCAAGGCAGTGAAAATTGCGCAAGCAGTTGGCGCCGGGGGCGTTGTGAAGCGAAGGGACGCGTGCCAAACATAAAAAAAAATGCTTTTGGGGCCACTCAATTTCGGGATGTTTTGTTCTTCTTTTTAATTCAATTCAATAATTTCAGTTTAAAATGTGCCGTTGAGCGTAACGGTTTTCATAAAAGATTGCAAAAAAAAAGAGTCGCTTAGCTTCACTACTACGCCAACATTGGACAAAAGAAAGTATTGACCAGAGAATAAAGACGGACAGTGCGCCAAAGCCCACACAAAAGGCGTTGTTAACATACAAAAAATCAAAAATTTCTGATTGAAAAATGACATTTTGTCCAAAAAAAAGTCCCATCATATTTTGATGCCAAATTTTATGTGGTGGCTTTGCCGACTGCTGAGAAAAAAACAGGAACAAACAAACCACAAATAATTGTGTGCAGAGAGCCATCTCCATTTTGTCTATGGGCAAAAGTGGGTGGGCGGGGGGGGGGGGGGGGGAAATGGCACTTGAGACAACAGGCACTCATTTTTTGTATAGGGTGGGATCAATTAAAAAAAAGATTTGAAAAAAATTATTGCGTCCGGCGGCGACGGCACATCAATGGCCAATCAATCATCAATCACCAAAAACCAGCGCCATCCAGCCCCACCACCAAACAGTCGGAAAATCAGAAGAAACGGCCTCCACCCGTGCTCAGACGGCCCAACGCCAGTTCCACCTCAAATTTGTGTGTGCTAATATTAGCCTTTAATCGCCTGTTAGGCAAAGCTTCAACTTTTGGGTCACCTCCGGGGCCGTCGTGAAAAAAATTCGAACAAAATAAATTGTAAAAGTTTAATGAATTTTGTTGGGAGGTGGCGGCTTTCAAAATGTTTCTGTTTTTCGTTGACAAAACCCTTTTTGTTCTGTTTTTTGGCGTTTTGTTTGTTGCTAATAATTTTTAAAAAATGCACGCCGCATCGCGCATCAATCACCCACCGACCACTCCGGCATTGCGGCAGTCGCACCACGACGTCCGCCAGCCGACGCGTCCACATTCATCATCAGGTACGGCTCCAACGAGATGGTGCTGCTGCTGTTGTTCATGTAGCTGTTGCTGTTGTTTGTGGTCTTCAACAAAATTTTTGTATTATTTTATCAAATTAAATTAATAGATTATTTATATTACCGTCGTCCCCTTCGTCGACCCCTTGAGTGCAAATGCGTGTCGCCGAAACTTTGAACGATTGGGTGCCAGCGTCGACATGGCACCGCCACCGCTGTCGTCAGTTTCAAAGCCAATCGCTGAATTTTAAAAATAAAATTTCATGAAAATTTTTTTTTTTTGGTGAAAATAAAGAACGATTCTCATATGTCTTACTTAATTTTTTAATATGATTTTTATTTATTTGTGTCATAAGGTCCGTCAAAAAGAACCTTAGTTGTTGTTAAAAATTTTATAACAAATTTTTGGGAACGACACAAACACCCAATTATTTTAATAGAATATTAAAAATTGCACAAACGCCTCCAAAATTCAACAATTTTTATTTGTTTTTTTATGTTTAATTATACAATTGGTCAGTCTGTCCAACTCCGCGTCCAGTCGTGCAGCCAAACGGCGCAAATGGGCAGCCACCAGCGCGCGGTCGTCCGTCTCGAAGGTGTACCGGTCGAAGATGGCCGAGTTGGGGCGCGCGGCGTCCACCGACAGCGAAAACTCAAAATCGGCGACCAGCAAAGTGACATCTGTTGAAGGAAAAAAAACATTTTTTTGTTACACTTTTAAAATTTGCTAAAAATTTCCAAAAAAAAAATCATAACTTCGCGTGCCGCTGAAATGCCAAAATTGAGCTAATATGTCCTATGCCATTTCAGAACATAGGTGCAAAAAAGCATTAAAAAATGGCGAAGTTGTTCGGGACCGGGATCCCGAATAATTTCCTGGATCGGGGGATTGGAATTTTGTACTTGATTGAGCCCAAAAAAATTTGGAAAAATTTTCCAAAAAAAAAACAAAATGTTTTTAACCATCTTTCGCCGACGACTGCGCACGGTCACACTGACGAGCCAAATCTGGCAAACGGCCAACGCTGAACTGACGCAAATTCTCAACCGTTTCACTAATGGAAGAATGGAGACGGCTCTGAATTCAAAAAAAAATTGCTTTTTTTTTAATTCAAAATTTTGGTTATCGACAAGCTAAAAAATAATCCGCAAAAGCCGAAGCACGCGGGCTTGTTAAGCTCAACGCAAGGCCCTAACTGCCCCGCTCCGAGCTCGAAAAAGGCCGGTCCACGGAACCAATAAAAAAATATTTGCATAAAAATGTTTTTTTTCACATTTTAAAAAACAAGACAATGAATTTAAGGCATTTTTTTTCCCGTCTGATTAAAGCATTTTTTGTTTCTAACCCTAACAAAAATAAGATGGAAAAAAAACTTTGAGTCGATTGCCCCAGCTCGGGTGAAAACGGCGCGTCGTCAGCCGGTCCATCAGCGGCGTGGCGCCGCCATATGCCGTCATGGAAATGCGGCGAATTGATGCGAACTGGGCCAACAAATTGTTGCACATGTCCATTTGGGTGGCCAACTGCAATAATTTTGTCCGATGATTTTTTTAAATAAAAAATTTGGACACTTTTCTTTGGGTGATAAAAAAAGCGAGCGTTGAACGACGGTTAAGAGTTCGTTGCCGATTTGCTAACATTTTGGGCTAACCAAAAAAAAAGTTTGAATCGTCGATTGTAGAGACCGGAATTTTGAAAAATCCCTGACCTGGATTTAGCAGAAATAAAAAATCCTGGTTCCCAGGATATCCTGGGCCCTGGTGCTTCAACAAAAATATCAGCAGGATTCCGGATCAGGGGTACTGGACAATACTAGTCTCTGAGTCCAAGTCCTGTCCGGTCTCTAGTCAACTGTTCAAAATACGGGGATTCGCAATCCAAGTGCCCAGGATTCGTGTTTTGCACTCATTTTGTGAATGTTTAGACCGCAATTCGTAAACAAAAATTTTGAATTAACCTCTGAAATTTTTTTTAAGAATCTGTGAAAATTTTGCAGTTTTTTGATCATCATCTGCCTCCACCTGTTCGTGCATTTCCTGGACAGCACTGCACAGCTTGATGTTCATCGCCATCTCATCGTTCCCGATCGTTTCCGGCGTCGAAGTCGCTGACGGAGCCATGTTTTTGAATTGACGAATATGATCAATGGAGACAAAAATAAATTTAAATGTTCACAGAAAAAGTTAATCGCTCGCTCGCTCGCAAACAAATCTGTGGAAGTTCGGAAAAATTAGGAATCAAATTTTTTGTTACAAATTTTTGGTTTAAATCTAAATTTATGTTTTGACAAAATGATCGAATAACTTGGACAAAAAAATGACATTTTATAGCACTTGAGCCCCGCAGGACTGTGACTCCCTGATCCCAAAAAAAATCTTTTTGATGGGAGTTACAAAAATTCTGGGATTCCATCCACAAAATAAGTCCAGGATTTTTTAAAATGCACGGGCTCAACAAAATTTGTTTTGTCCAAACTATAACCATAGTTTCAACGGACAAACGATGTTGGCAAGGTTCAAAAATCGGAATTTAAACTACAATCTGCAAAAAAAGTCAGAATGCTGCTAAAGGCAGGGTACGTAACTAAACCTTCCCTCAGGGACGTAGCTAGAAAAAATTTTCGGGGGGGGGGGAAAAAAAAGTCGATTCTTAGGGGTGTATTTTTCCTTTTTATTGCATTTTTGTTAAGCAATTTTTCTCGATTTCCGGGGGTGCATTTTCCGTTTTACTCATTTTTTGGGGTGCTCGGCGGTGCCGATAGGCGCCGCCGAGAAAAATTTGAATTTTAGTTGGCATTTGATAAGAAAATGGGTCAAAAAAAGTGTAAAAGTGTAAAACAATAGGGCCCCCCCTCTTGTTTTTTTTCCTCAAATTTTATTTCGGGGGGGGGGGGGGAATTCCCCCCCCCTTCACCCCCCCCCCCCCCCCCCCCCCCCCTGGCTACGCCCCTGCCTTCCCTAATCATCAAAAATATGTAAGATTTCGGGGGCCGAAACTTCACTGCTTTTTGTGAAGCCGGGTCGGCGGTTCCGAGAAAATTTAGGCGCCTGATTTTGCTAAGAAAATTAGTCTAAAAACAGCAGAATTTTAACACATTTTTCGTCTGGGCGGGAGAGAGACATTTTTAAGTTTCCCATCCAAATCAAAAAATTTCTTAAAAATAAGAACACAGAGTTACGTAGTACGTACCCTGCAGGTAAAAGACATAAAAAAAAAGGTGATGAAACAGACAAAAAAAAAGTAATATTTCGGTGACAAGATTAAACAAATAAATTGTGACTCAACACAAAAGCGCATTGCGCGCAACATATTCCAAACATACAGTATCGGACAAAAGTATATGCCCAAAACATATTTGGACATGAAAATTGTCATAGCAGCTTTTAAAGCTGTTGAAGCCAGCCAACTGTTAGTGATTAAATTTAGCGCAATTTTCTAGCTTCAAAATGAGCCCAAACTCACTGCGCTTCAAGCACTCTCCGACTTGTTTGCCCCCATTGAACTCAACCTGCTCAAAAATTGGGTGGACAAAAGTATATGCCCAAAAAGTTCAACGCTTTATTTCTAAGCATATGCACCATTCTCATCAACTCCTTTTACCATAAGTTTTTAGTCTCAGATATGCCAAAGAAAAATCACATTCCTACTCCTAAAAAAATTGACATTGTGGAGGCAAAAAAAAATGGTCAAACAGATAGGGCTGTTTCTGCACAATTTGGTGTGAGTCATCGAGCCGTATCGAACATTTACAAGCGCTACAGAGCCGGAGATGATCTGCACCGAAAGCCAAGAAGTGGACGTCCAAAAAAATTGTCAATTAGGGAAGAGCGGATCGCACTTCGGGAAATTCAGCTCGATCCAACCAAAAGTGCCACCGACTTGGTCAATTGTGTCGCCACCAAATTTGACAAATGCATTAGCACAAGGACGGGTCGGCGACTATTGAACAGTGCTCAATTGTTTGCCCACAGACCAGCCTACAAACCGCTGCTGTCAAAAAAAAACAGACTGGCTCGGTTGGATTTTGCGAGATCCTATGTCAATCATACCCCCCAGCAGTGGTCGACCGTGCTCTTCAGCGACGAGGCGCCGTTCCATCTCTACAATTCCGCAGTGCGTCGATTCATCCGCCGTCCCCCCCAAACGAGGTACCACAAGCGGTACATCGTCCCAACAGTAAAGTTTGGCGGTGGAACTGTGATGGTGTGGGGTGAGGGTTCAATTTTTGGACATCAATAAAATGTTAAAATTTAGGCTGCATGAGTCGCGACGGGTTGGGGCCTCTTGTTCGAATTCACGGGACCATGGACAGATTTTCAGTATCCGAGCTCGAAAAAGGCCGGTCCACGGAACCAATAAAAAAATATTTGCATAAAAATGTTTTTTTTCACATTTTAAAAAACAAGACAATGAATTTAAGGCATTTTCCCGTCTGATTAAAGCATTTTTTGTTTCTCAAAACCCTACCAAAAATAAGATGTAAAAAAAAACTTTGAGTCGATTGCCCCAGCTCGGGTGAAAACGGCGCGTCGTCAACCGGTCCATCAGCGGCGTGGCGCCGCCATATGCCGTCATGGAAATGCGGCGAATTGATGCAAACTGGGCCAACAAATTGTTGCACATGTCCATTTGAGTGGCCAACTGCAATAATTTTGTCCAATGATTTTTTTAAATTTTGGGCTAACCAAAAAAAAATTGTTTGGATCGTCGACTGTAGAGACCGGAATTTTGAAAAATCTCGGACCTGGATTTAGTAGGAATAAAAAATCCTGGTTCCCATAGGATATCCTGGGCCCTCCCTGGTGTTTAAACGAAAATATCAGCAGGATTCCGGATCAGGAGTCCTGGACAATACTGGTTCCTGGGTCCAAGTCCTGTCCGGTCTCTAGACGACTGTTCAAAATGCAAGATTCGCAATCCAAGATTAGTGTTTTGCAATCATTTTGTGAATGTTTAGACCGCAATTCGTAAACAAAAATTTTGAATTAACCTCTGAAATTTTTTTTAAGAATCTGTGAAAATTTTGCAGTTTTTTGATCATCATCTGCCTCCACCTGTTCGTGCATTTCCTGGACAGCACTGCACAGCTTGATGTTCATCGCCATCTCATCGTTCCCGATCGTTTCCGGCGTCGAAGTCGCTGACGGAGCCATGTTTTTGAATTGACGAATATGATCAATGGAGACAAAAATAAATTTAAATGTTCACAGAAAAAGTTAATCGCTCGCTCGCTCGCAAACAAATCTGTGGAAGTTCGGAAAAAAATTAGGACTCAAATTTTTTTTGGTTTAAATCTAAATTTATGTTTTGACAAAATGATCGAATACCTTGGACAAAAAAATGGCATTTTATAGCACTTGAGCCCGGCAGGACTGTAACTCCCTGATCCCCAAAAAAAGTCTTTTTGGATGGGACTCACAAAAATTCTGGGATTCAGCCCACAAAATAAGTCCAGGATTTTTTAAAATGCACGGGCTCAACAAAATTTGTTTTGTCCAAACTATAACCATAGTTTCAACGGACAAACGATGTTGGCAAGGTTCAAAAAATCGGAATTTAAACTACAATCTGCAAAAAAGTCAGAATGCTGCTAAACGCAGGGTACGTAACTAAGCCTTCCCCAATCATCAAAAATATGTGATTTTGGGGGCCGAAACTTCACTGCTTTTGTGAAGGCGGGTCGGCGGTGCCAAGAAAATTTAGGCGCCTGAATTTGCTAAGAAAATTAGTCTCAAAACAGCAGAATTTTAACACATTTTTCGTCTGGGCGGGAGGCTAAGAGACATTTTTAAGCTTCCCATCCAAATCAAAAAATTTCTTAAAAATAAGAACACAGAGTTACGTAGTACGTACCCTGCAGGTAAAAGACATAAAAAAAAGGTGATGGAACAGACAAAAAAACGTATGTATTTCGGTGACAAGATCAAACAAATAAAATTGTGACTCAACACAAAAGCGCATTGCGCGCAACATATTCCAAACATATGTATGTAGCGTCCGTCGTTCCAACAAATTAGAGTCAAATTTTTATCAACACATTTTTAGCTTGAGCTATAGTGGTGGTGGAGAATAATATATTTGAATAGAGTCAGTTGGAGATGCCGTCATCATTAATTAAGAAGAATAAATGATAGAGAGATTTGAGGACAACTAAAACGGCACAATTAAACAAATTTTTACGGCATGAACACATAACGCCAAAATTTGATGCATCCAAATTGGCGCATCGGTACAAAAAGAAGACAAAAACAAAATGCCTTAACGAAACACCGCAAGTTTTGTAAAACAACATCATCAGGTCGTCACCATCGTGTAGATCATGCTGAAAACAACGGGGGCAAATTTGGGCGCAATTTTTAAATGCCGACAAATTGTTTTTGCAAAATTTAAAACATAATTTTTAATAAAGATATTATAGATGGAAGAGAGCGGCGAGTGACGGTGGAGGATCCGGATCCCGATTTTTTGGACGAGATCCCGACCGGCCATTTTCTAATCCCGATTTTTCAACGTATCGGTCACCAGTGGACGGTTCCCCCAAATTATATTAAAAATAAAAAAAAGAAAATCCCCCGAATTTTAAATTTAAAAATAAAAAGAAAGAAGCAACAATGTCCAACACGAGCAGAATTTGGTGCAAAAGTGATGAATAATTTTGGAGGTTGCGGTGGGTGGGGCAATAATTTACAAGCGCAAACCAATGGTTTGAGGGGACATTCGATTTTTTGGTGCACAAATTGGTAAACGAAAAGGTCATCGTTGTGGCGCAGCGATGGAGAGGGGGGGGGGGGACGACACAAAAATAATTGGAGAGAAAAAAAGGCAAAAAAATTGGGAGGGGGGGGGGGGGGAGAAGAATGGTTAAAGGGGCTTACACTTTTTTTTTCTTCTATAATTTTGCATATTCTATTCACTCGCCACAGAAAGAAATCGAAAATCTCCTTTCTTTTTCAAATTCAAATTTATTAAGATTTAAACAATCATAAAAACAAATACTTTTACAAAATTTCAACAAAGGCTCGCTCTGCTCCACAAAACGTGGCATACTACTAGGCAAGAAATTCTTTTTGAAAATTGTTGTTTTTTTTGAATTCCCAAAACATTGTGAACAAAATTAGGCATTACTTTTTGCTCAAGAAATTCTCAGTCTCCAAAGCGACAGACACGCCGTTTCCACCATTCCCTCCCAGTACCAAAACCTCAATTAGTCAAAAGCAAGTCAGCATCATCATAATCAACAGAGATGTGCTGTTGTGCTCTGGGACGAGCAGAGGATAAAAACTGATAAAATTCGGGGGGGGGGGTGGGACAAGAAAGATTTGTTTGATTCACCCTCCGGAGCTAACCCCATGGCCATGTTTGTCGTCCCAATCGTTATGTTCTCCCCGCCCCCTCATCGGCGGCACCACCAGCAGCCAACCCCCTCCCCCCCCCCCCCCCCCATCATGACCTGCTCTGTACACATTGCCCCGCCGGGAGAGGTCACCCACCACCAAATTATCACAACCAACACACACAGTAAAATGCAGCAAACAAACCAATCATAGGCAGATAGGTCGCCCCTCCCCCAGGGTCAGGTAAGCCAAAAAAAAATTCTCGAATCGGTTTTTGGGAATCGAAAAAAAGACCAGGTTTTCGGCTACTCTAATAGTAACCGATGCACACACCCCTCGGGGGGAGGAGAGACGTAATGCGGAAACGAACACGCCCTGGACTGTTGGAAAGTGGTGTGTCCATTGTGTGTCACAAGTCCCCCAACACGACACGGATCATTAATTTATGTAAATTTAAAAAATGATGGCAAAGGGAAGGGAAGGGGCTGGCCTACGAGTAAAAAAAAACGGAGAAATAATTATACAAATTTTTATGTGTTAAGAGCAGTGGGCAAATCAAAAAGTGAGCAGAAAAAAATGAACGCTCCATATAATTTTTTTTGTTGTTTAAAAACCAAAAAATAGTGGGCAAATTACACAAAAAATCCGCAAAAAAATGTGGAAAATTTTTTCAAAAATGAAAGTTCAGTGTTTGGAAAAACGCTTTTCAAATGAAGCAATAAAATATGCGTGGTATTCTTCAAGAATTCCAAAACTTCACCATTATTCAAAAATTTTATTTCAATCCTTCCAAATTTGTAAAAGTCGGTAAAAAAAACTGACCCATACAAATAGATGAAAAACGAGACGAGGTAGAAGGCCAGCTTGGCCCAGCCTTCCCTGTTCACCAACTGCAGCTGATCATGGTTCCTGCAAAATATAAATTTTTTTTAAGCCTCTCCTTTTTCCACCAAATTTTCCTAATTACATAATTGTCGTGGGGTCGTAAATGCCCGGCGTGCGCATCACCGGACGCTTGATGTAGCTGAACAAAACAACAATTTCGGGATTGAAAAAAGAGGGGAAATGTTTAAAAATTTTAGAAAATCGTCCCGTCCAGAATGAAAAAAGCACTTTTGTGAATTTTAGGCCTAATTTTCTTTGAAAAATGGCTAAAATTTTGTCATTTTTTCTCAATCCCATATCCAAAAAGTTGAAAAATTCGTTTTGCCGCACGTTTTGTAGGCATTAATTTGTTAGCTCAACAAACCGCATGACGTGGTAGATGAGCAGCGGCAAGTTCCACACGATGGCAAACAGTTGCATGGAGAGCAGAAAGAAGAAGAAAATGAACGAATGGATGCCATATTCGGGCAAAATCAACTGAAAAATTGGTGCCATTTAGGACCCAAAATTGAAAATGCGGGAACTTGAATGTCAATTCGAGAGCAATTTGCCCTAATTCGCGAAAAAATATATAATAAATAATTGTTAGAATTTTTAATTGCCATTTTGTTGGAAATTTTGGGTTTGAAAAAAAAATTAGGGTTCCTTGAGCAATTAAAGCGCTGCCAGTATTTGGCCAACCAACTGTACTTTTTGATAGAAAATTTGTCGTCACTTCTCAAGCGGGGTAAGCCGCAACATTCCTTTGCAATTTTCAAAGAAAAAATTGTTCGAATTCCGGTCCGGGGTCCGAAAGCGATCAAAAGGGAAGTCAGATACGGATTCTATGCCCAAAAAATGTCAACAAAAAAAAGTGCCTAATTACGCTATTTTTTTTGGACCACAGCCAAAAAGTTCGTTTAAATTTCTGATACGTTCAAACCTGGTTCATGTTCCGACACTGATCAATCGGATTTTTGTAGTCCGTTTTCAGCTCGTCAATGCAAATCACCTGAAAATGCATAAATTTATCTCTTAAATTTGATGCTAAGTTCCTCGGAATTTTTATATTTTCTAAAACAAGATTGAGACCCTTGCGGTTTATGGGATTCAAATCTTCAGAATTCAAATCTTTTTAGCATCGCACAAATATTAAAAATTCCAAAAAAAAAAACCGTATAAATGGCGAAAAACACGCAGAACGCGACCGCAATCAGTGCAAACAGGTAACAGAAGGCGGCAAACGTGAAAGCCATGGCGGTGCGTTGGATGAATGTTTTATTTTGGTAGTCAAATAATTTTTTTGCTTAATTATAATGAGTCAGGTAAAGTTTTTGAACATACAACAGAATGAATGCAGGTAGAGGTGCTCTGATCTGTTTTGCACTATAACTAGGGTGGGGATTTTTAGGCTTGAAAATCTCGAAATAGGAGCCTAAATAGGTGAGAAAAAATGTCAACATAGGCTCCAAAAAAATGGGTGTAAAAATAACAAAAATGGCTTAAAACATTTTTTTTACATGGTAAAATTCTCAATCCGTAGGGCCTACTGGTAAAATTGTAGTTTATGGGCATGTCACCGAATTTGACTTTTTATAGCTCAATCGACAGAGCTCGCTGAGCTGAGCACGAATATGCTAAAATTAATCGGGGGCAAGCACTTTGAAGCAAGTTATGAGCCCGGGACTGAAGTGTCTTTTGACTGAGGACTCAGTTGTCCACTGATTAAAAAATGGGCAAAATCACTCAAAATTTAGTATCATTCGAAAGCTCTCGACGAGACAAATTGATCTAGATATGAGGGGACACGATCAGACGCCTTTTGGATACCGGCCGACTAAGTCCCAGTGAAAAAGGGGCATTTCAGTACCAAAAGTAAAAATGAACGCCCTTTCTCCGCAGACACCTGTAACCAGAAAGCCAACTGTGAACGCGACCCCGTAGCTTAGCCGTTGATGAAAATAGCTTTTCACACACACACCTTTTGACTTCCCCATGCGCCCACTAGGTATGCCATAAAAAATTTTAAAATTTTTTTGGGTTCTATAATACATAATATAATTAGTAGGGATCGGATTTATATGCTCCAAAAATGGCCAAATATGCGCATATATATGCTCCAAAAAAGGCCAAAATATGCACCAAAATATGCCAAAAATGCCGAAATATGCACCAAATATGCACTGAAAAATGACACTTTTAGTGCATTAATTTGCTTAATACTTAGTTTTTTCTTCTTTTAGTGTTTAATTAAGTAGATTTAAAGCCTTTTCGCATATTATTTTAGTATTTTTGGAAGGTTGAAAAAATTAAAAAAAATCCAGTAATTTTAACTGTCAGGCCACTTCATCGCCATACTGGCCATCTCCGCGCCAGCCACTGGAGCGCTGCGCCATTTCAGCGCCGAGATTTTCCCCCATATTTTTATGCAAATGTTCAATTTCTTCAAGCCTTTTTTTCGAAAATGACTAAAAGTCCATAGTTAAAGATGAATTATTTTTCAAAAACAGCAAAAAATCAATGATTTTGGGTGTATTTTTTCAATTTTTTTTGTTAAAAAATGCCAAAATATGCTCGAAATATGCTCAAAACCCCAAAATATGCTTTTTTCTCCAAAAACCCCAAAATATGCTAAAATATGCAATTTTAAACTTGTCCAAAAAAACTCAAACCAACGCGAAAAGGCTATTTTTGGGCTGTATTCTTCAGAACATATAAGAACAAAAATATGCAAAAACATATAAATCCGATCCCTAATAATTAGCAATATAATAATTACAGTATCGGACAAAAGTATATGCCCAAAACATATTTGGACATGAAAATTGTCATAGCAGCTTTTAAAGCTGTTGAAGCCAGCCAACTGTTAGTGATTAAATTTAGCGCAATTTTCTAGCTTCAAAATGAGCCCAAACTCACTGCGCTTCAAGCACTCTCCGACTTGTTTGCCCCCATTGAACTCAACCTGCTCAAAAATTGGGTGGACAAAAGTATATGCCCAAAAAGTTCAACGCTTTATTTCTAAGCATATGCACCATTCTCATCAACTCCTTTTACCATAAGTTTTTAGTCTCAGATATGCCAAAGAAAAATCACATTCCTACTCCTAAAAAAATTGACATTGTGGAGGCAAAAAAAAATGGTCAAACAGATAGGGCTGTTTCTGCACAATTTGGTGTGAGTCATCGAGCCGTATCTGTCACCGGATGTTGTATTCCAGCAGGACAATGACCCCAAACACACTTCCGGCCTGATGATGGGCACAAAAAAACCTTTGACTCGAGGCTGGTTTGCAGACAATGGAGTTCCTGTTTTGGTTTGGCCGAGTCAGTCCCCTGATCTCAACCCAATTGAGCATCTCTGGGCGCACATTGGACGGCAGCTGAGGGGACGGCGGTTCAGAAATGGGGATGAACTCTTTGCACATCTCCAGTCGGAATGGGAGGAAATTTCAATTAATGTTTTAATCAAGTTGATTGATTCTATGCATTCCCGTTGTATGGCTGTTATAGAGGCTAAAGGTGGCCCAACAAAGTATTGATAAAGGAGTTGATGAGAATGGTGCATATGCTTAGAAATAAAGCGTTGAACTTTTTGGGCATATACTTTTGTCCACCCAATTTTTGAGCAGGTTGAGTTCAATGGGGGCAAACAAGTCGGAGAGTGCTTGAAGCGCAGTGAGTTTGGGCTCATTTTGAAGCTAGAAAATTGCGCTAAATTTAATCACTAACAGTTGGCTGGCTTCAACAGCTTTAAAAGCTGCTATGACAATTTTCATGTCCAAATATGTTTTGGGCATATACTTTTGTCCGATACTGTATGTTTAAACATTATTCTTACGATTAATGAACTGACCAACCTTATAATATGTATGTACACATACTTAAATTTTAATTTAAAATAAGATTGTGTTACAATTCACGTTTATTTCAAAATAAAAAAAATTCGCTCTTTCGATTATTTTCTTCTCACATGTTCGTATTATTTGACAGATGCAAATTAGGATTCAAAAGTTGGCCAAGGGCCGAGCAAACAAATTCCCGACCGGGTCATGAATAGGGTAGGACAGTACCGGTTAAAAACCGGTCCCCCCGGTTTTCGGTTAACCGGGTTTCAGAGACCCGGTTTTCGTAACCGGTTTAGAACTTTTGACCGGTTAACCGACCGGTTTTTTCGGTTTATGACCAGTGTTTTACTGTTCCAACTTTTTTGGATCTGTTCAGTTTTCAAAAACGTTTTGAAGAAAGTTAATCAGAATACAAGTTTGGGGGTCGGCGGTGCCGATAGGCGCCGCCGAGAAAATTTTGAATTTTTGACTCAATTTTTCGTGCATAACTCGCCAAAACAAAACTGCAGAAAAAATATGTAAAAACCTAAAAGTAGCATCCCTAATAATTACCAATTTACAAAACAAAAGGGTCCTTCCTCCCTGAACATTTGACAAAGTTAAGAATTTTATAACATAATCGATGAGTTCTCCGACCAAAAAAATGACTTTCAAAGTAAATTCAATCCAAAAGTATTTTTAAAAAAATTGAAAATAATTTGAAAGGTCTTTAAAAACGTCTGCTCCTCCATAGATACACTCACCAATGTAATAAGAAATAATTTACATAGACGGGGTTTGAACCACAAGGACAAAAAATTACCATACACACCACTCACCACTACACTACCACCTCAGATTTGCCAATCAGTGAAACCAGAAAGTCATATTTCTTGTCGTCCACTAGAACCGAACCGAAGCTTTCGGTTTTAAACCGACCGAACCGAAAACCGAACCGAACCGAAGCTTTCGGTTTAAAACCGAACCGAACCGATGTCATTTTGGGGAAAAAATCCCTGAGGGCATGGAAACATTTTTCTGATAAAAACCTTTATGAGGGATAAGTTTCCCACAAAATTCTCTACAAAACGCAAAAAATTGCTAAGCTCTACTCTTTTCTCCGATAAGCTAAGGGTGCTTTCACAACCTTAGTGAGAGTGATCCGTGGGGGGGGGGGTACTGTAGCGTAAAATGGGAAATTTAGTTTGGAGCTTCTCAGAAGTAGATAACTACCAAATAAAATCATTACAATAAATTTTTAGCTTTTTTAATGGTTAGGCAAATAAAAACTTTTATTTCAAATCGGCGTACTGATTTTGTATTGACAATCCATGGGAGCAATTTCCAACCCCGAATATTGAAAAAAATTGTTGGTGTAGAGAAATATGGTTAAAAAACGCACATTTCATGCAAAAATAAAGAGTTACTATATTTTGAGACATTTTTATAATGTACTGATTTTGATATTTTGAATTTTAAAAAACAGTTGACGTTTTTTAGAAATGCAAGAGGTTCAGGGGAAAATGTTTTTCAAACAAAAAGAGGTTTCTCTAACAGTGGAGGCACCCATAGTGGGGGCAGACATCACCAAATTGGCATTATGATTGCAAAATATTTGAATTGGCAACGAATATCTTTGGACCGAACCGAGGCCTTTCGGTCGGACCGAACCGGAACCGGCGAACCGAACCAAAAAAATCCCGGTTCTACGGTTCGGTTCGGAACCGACAACCCTAATTTTGACTCTAATGTACTGATTTTGAAAAATTTTTGTTGGCACCCCTGTTTTAAAGCCAATTTGCTGCAATGTTCCCGACAACGAAAAGTGCGCATAAAAAGCTCCCGCCAGAACTTTTATTCGAATTAGTCCATTGTTTCCGTGCCGAGCACGGCGTTTTGAACGCCGTTTTTTCCTCTTCTCGAATGCTGCGAAAGTTTCTGCTGCCACGAGCCGTCAAATGGCAAGAAGTTCGGCTTTCTGTATGTTTTTTATTGTATAATTGAAGAATACTTGTATCTCACCAAATCCCATAAATTATTTATATCATTCGACTCCGCTCGGTCTGTAACGCTCGAATCTGCAAAAATTTTGGTCGGAAGCACCTATGAAGCAAGGTATGGCCCCTCATATGGCCCCTCAAAGTTGGCCAAAAACCATAGGCTGTGGATCCTTTTGGTCAAAATTTTTGGAAAATTTTTTATTCTAAAAATTGTATGAAAATATTTTATTTGATGCGCTGATTACGAATTTGTCAAAAGAAAGAAAAATTGAGAATTTAAAGCGGTTTCTTGAATGGGTTGAAGTTTGTAAATTAAGGAAAACGACCTTTAAGTAATATCAAAATAAATGACTTAAAATAAAAATAAAAAATAATGTCCTTTTCTTTAAGGCTAGCCGCGGGGCTTAGACCAAAATTTTTTTGTTTAGTTTTTAAATTAGGCCGCTTGCGGCCCGCCAACAATTAGTGGGGCGAGACGGAGGGCGGACGAGCGCCACTGGGGGGCGAGCGCGCGGGGACCCGCGGAGCGGGCGCGCGCGAGACGCCTCCCAGCCGGGTCACGCGCGGACTTCTTCCGGAGCCCGGAGTCTCGCCCCACCTACTGGCCGCCGTAGTCGAGTGTGCGGCAGGATGGGCGGAATTCCGATTTCCGACATTTTTGGGGTCAGAATTCCGATTTCCGAAATTTTCTGAGGTCGTCGACGCCCATCCCTGGTGTGCGGTACTTTGGCTGCTATTTTCCATGTCAAATAATATAATTCGGACAATTTTTAGAATAAATAATTCCAACTTTTGACCAAAAGGGTCCCCCCTATGGTTTTTGGCCAAGTTGAGGGGTCACAACTTGCTTTATAGTTACTTCTGCACAAACATTTTGCGGATTCATGCGTTACAGACCTTATGGGATTTGTGAGGTGAGGTACAAGTATTCTTCCATTTTTCCCTTTTTATTTGATTTTCTGTGCTTTATATTGTGAGAACTAGAGTTGGTCGTTCCCGACTGGGATCGGTTGGGAAATTCCCGGTTTACAGAATCCCGGTCCCGGTTTTTGAAAAGTCGAAATCCCGGATCCCGTCACGGTCGGACCGGGACTAACCGAGAAAAAAATACGCCCCTAACTTCAAAATCCTTTAACTTTTTCCAATTTTTAAATAAATATTTTTGAGACAATTTACAAGTTTTAATTTGATTTTTGGTTGGACGAAATTACAAAACCATAGGGGAGGCCCTTTTGTTTTGCTACATTTGTAATTCTTGGACAATTTTCTTAACAAATCTAGTTAAAATTTTTTTTTAAATTTCCCGGCGGCGCCTATCAACACCGCCGACCCCCCCCCCCTTCCCCCCTCAGAAGTAAATCAGAATTCTCAAAAATTGCTGATGATGCAAAGACGACGAGGAATAAAACAAAAAAGTTTGTTTCACCTCTGACCATTACAAAAAAAAGTCCCGGTTTCTCCCAAAAATCCCGGTCCCAACCAACTCTAGTGAGAACCAATTTACATTTTAGAAATATAACTGTCTCAAAGCGATGCATGATCGTGTTCTGAGTATTCGGTGTTGGGGTGGTGTTCTTCGGGCCGCGGCCTTTGACCCGGATTGTAAGGCGTTTATGGACCAACTTAAGGACTACCTCTCGGACGCGTCGGTAAATTGAGGGATCAGGATCCAGACCAGGATCATGACATAAGGGTCCCACCTAACTCATCCACCAATCAAGATCGAGGCAATAACTTGCTTCAACCTTTACTGATTCAGAAATTCTTAACGCTACTCGAAAGATCTCGAAGAGTTGAAGCTGACATTAAGTTAAAGCTTTATGGTTGGACACTATAGCCTTAAAACTTGTGAAAGTTTAAAATCCCGATTTTTGGGGGTTTTCTGGCCATATTTTGATATTTGAGGCATGGTGGTGGTGTAGTGGTGAGGAATGGTGGGTGTACTTTGAATCTGGGCGGGTGGGGGGGGGGGGGGGGGGTTCAGATCATGGAAAATTTCGGATTCCGGTCGGGATTTACGTGAATTCGGATTCGGATTTAAAATCGTTTCAGATTTTTTTTCCAATTGAGTTGGCCCGATTTCGTTGTTGGGGGTTCGACGGCGCCGCGGAAACAATTTTATAGAATTTTAACATTTTTGTTAAGAAAATTGCGCAAAAATCTCGAAAATTTGCCAATTTTTGAATTTTTCAAAAGAATTTGGGGGGGGGGGGGAGGGAGGGGTCGGGTGGTGCCGATAGGCGCCGCCGGGAAAATTTTTTTGAAATTTTGACTAAATTTTTTAAGAGATTTGCATCTAGAATTTAAAAAACGGCAATTTTTTGAAGCCCAAAAAACACGCTTCCACCACTCACCACCACAACAGAATTTCGGATTAGGAGTCCTGGAAAATCCTGGGCTGGATCCAGATCCTGTCCGGTCTCTACAAAATACTTAACGCTTTTATTCTTTTGAGTCAAAACTTTTTTTAGAATTATCAAATTCTCAAAGAGATGTTCGATCGCCTTCTGCTTATTAATCAGTGTTGGCGTGTTGTTGTGGGTGCTGCCGGAGTTGAGCCGGTTTTCAAGGCGTTTCTGGACCAAGTCAAAGACTACTTTACGTACGCGTCGGTAAATGGTTTATAGGGGCGCGAATGCCCGTGTAGATTTTGGTGGTTTGGAGTAGGGTTGCAGCCGGGGGGGGGGGGGATCCCCGGCCAAACCGGTGAACGGGGAACCGGACCGGGGATGGACAAACCGGGGATCCCCGTTTTCGGGGATAGGCAAACCGGGGAACGAGGATGAGAATGGCCGGGGATCCCCGTCCCCGCCCGTTTGCAACCCTAGTTTTGCGGCCTAGCTAACATTTTGTTTTGTCAAGGAATTTCGAATCAATTTAAATGTGCGAAAATTTTACAGAAACCGGCAGCGCAAAAGATCGTTTGTACCCTGGTCGGTGACACGGACCCAAATGTGAAGGGAATGGTCACCTTCACTCTGGTGCGGTTTTTTTTTTCAATCATTTTCAAAAGGTTAACACAAATTTTTTAAATGTATTTTTAGGACAGTCTGACCACCGAAGTCGCAATCACGGGCCAGATCAGTGGCCTTTCGCCCGGTGCACACGGTTTTCATGTTCATGGTTGGTTAGTTGTTTTATTTTTTTGTTATAAATTTTGTTTAAGAATTCAACGATATTAGCAACGCCAACGGGTGCTCCACTGGCGGGCCACACTTAAATCCGATAAACAAATCGCACGGAGGGCCAAGTGTACGTCCCCAAAAATGAGAAAAATTAAATTTAAACACCTTTAATTGTGGTTACGGGCGGCAATCTCTTAACAAAATTAAATTTTGAACGATTTTTCCTCCGACTCGAGACAACCAGACCAAACAAATATTTTGCCCAAATATTTGCTGTACAATTAATCTTTTGAACTAGGTATTCATTTTATTCGAAGATTTTAGAGTTTTGTTAAGAAAATTGGTCCGAAAATTATCGATTTTCCGACTTTTTGCTCAAGATTTCGGAAATCGGAATTTCGACACCAAAAAATCGGAATTCCGACCATCCCTGGTCTCTACTCTCGACCATGGTGGTGTAGTGGTGTGTGGTTTGACCCCTAAAATTGATTTTGGCGCGAATTTTTTCAGTGTACTTGAATTTCGTAAAATTGGTCCGTTATGTACTTGGAAATCAACATGGTTGTACTTGAGAATTGTTTTTATCAAATCGCAGCCCTGCGTTAATCAAAAGCGGTTTAAACCGGGGTTATCGCTTTTTGGCACGGCCGGTTTTGGTTATTAGACCAAAAAAGCCGGGTTTCGGTTTCGACTGTGAGCCGCCCCGATAGCAAATTTTAAAATTTACGTAATTCAATTCGCCAAAATTAGATTTGGATGAAGTTTCTTTCTGTCAGGACGAAGGGCCAACCGATCAAAATGCCATCGGTTAAAATGCCAATTAAGCCAAAAACGCAAAAGGCCATTTGTATAATAAAAGTTGCATTCTTTGCATTTTTGAGACAAATGTGATTTTGAAAAAATTGAATTTTTCGAAAAAATGTTTGGACTTGGGTCCGGGGTTCGGAATTGGTCGGAATGAACGCCAGATCGGGTTTTACGCCCCGAACGCCCCTTTTGAGTCAGCCCCGCGCCCTGGAAATTTGGTTTATCAGATACAACTAGGCTGTCGGTTTCAAAAAAATTTCCGGTTAACCGAAACCGGTACCAAACAGAAGCTTTCGGTTAAGCGAAACCGAACCGAAAAAGTGCCGGTTTTGGTCTTGGTTTGAAACCGACAGCCTTAGATAGTACAACAAGTTTGAAAAACTGGAGCAAACGTAAGGATTTTCAGGGAGAATTTCGTCACGTTCGCTTGCTAGGAAATGTGCATGCCGGCGCGGACGGTGTGGCCAAATTTGGATTTACGGGTAGCGGTATTTCGCTGAGCGGTGCCCACAACATCGTCGGCCGTACACTCGTCGTGCACAAATTGGAGGACGTTTTGGGTACAATTGATTATTCTCATGTCGTTTTGATTAAATTATTCAGGCCATGGGGTGCACGGAGAGGAGCAGGAGAACAAAATGACCACCGCCAATGTGGGGCCGTGTCTGGCTCGCGGAGTGATTATGATTGGCATGGAGGCGCCGTAAAAAAAACCGAGAATTTTCGATACTCGAGAATTTCGAAATTTAAATTTTAGGGTTTAAAATAGACGTCGAGGAATTTTTATGTGTGGGTTAATTATTGTTGTTGGCTTATTGGTCTGTGTTCTCGTCATCAAAAATGAGTTGAAGGTTCGAATCCGCTCCATCTCATAGACAATTTTTGTCCGCTTACACTAAATTTTGACAAAAATCATTGGAAAAGAGACCGGCAATGCCAATACGCGCGGCCGGGAAAAATTTAGAACTTTTAACTAATTTCTTCAAAAAAAAAATTGCTTAAAAATTTCACAACTTTATATATTGGTTCAATTTTTCTTATAAAATTAAATTTTGCCTAAGAAATTAAAGGGTTTTTTGTTTATTTTTTAAATGATTCCCAACTTAACAAATTAAGCCATATAGATGCTCACCGATAGAAAATTTCGGCCGTGAAAATTTGATGTTTGCCCAGTCGTGCAAAAATTTTCTGGCAAATGGCGTGTTTTTAACCTTAAAATTGAATTGAAATACTTTATTAAATGTAACATAATTTATTTACCAAATAATTTCCTGACATAATTTTCGAATCAAAAAATCTCTCATAAAAAATTAAATCGACGCGGTCGTCAATCTACTAAAATATAAAATATATACTAGGGTTGCACGGGACCGGGACTTTTGGAAAAACCGGGACCGGGACTAAATTTGGTCCCGGTAAAAAAAACCGGGACCACTGGACAAAAACAGGAAAAAAAATCATTTTGTAAAAACCGGGTACTGGTCCCGGTCCCGTGCAACCCTAATATATACTACGTATTCATTTATTAACCTTAGTTATTACATACATAAATTTTGGAACATTCGAACATTTCCAGAAAAAATCCAGAGTCGTGGAGAATACCTGGATTTCTGGATCTGGATTCAGAAAAATCTAGGTCTGGATCCAGATCCAGTCCGGGCTCTACAAATATTGCGTCCAATACAAACAAGTGAGTAAACTTTTAATAATAAAAGTAATTTTAAACATAAAAAAAAGGCGCGTCCTTTGATTTTATTTTTTTTTGTAAATTATTACCAATATGACCACAAAAATTGACAAAAAAAATTCAAGTTGTTAAGCTTTACTTCCGCAAGCATTGCATTGCTTCCGCTTATTTGCCTGACACCGATTGGATGTTGGTGTTGGACGCGGATGTTGGTGTAGTAAATCCAAATCACTGCATTGAAGAGGTTTTGCCCGCCGGAGTGTAAAGTATATATTTTATATTTTAGTGGATTGACGACCGCGTCGATTTAATTTTTTATGAGAGATTTTTTGATTCGGAAATTATGGCAGGAAATTATTTGGTAAATAAATTATTTGCGATAAACAAATTTAATCATTTATTTTTGATCAAAGTGTTAAATCGGAATTTTAAACCAGGAAAATTTGTTTTCTCAACGCTAAGATAATTAATTACATATGCTTTCATGATCGCGTTATCGGAGTGCGGTAAATGGGCTCGAATCCGGGCAAGTTTTGTCGAAGACAGAGATGTACTTTTTAAGCTATAATTTTGAGAAAAAACAAAATCAGTTAGCTTTCGTTAAAGAGCCGGTAATTTCAATGCTGAAAACGACTTGAAGATTCGGTAATTTCGATTCCGAAAACGATTTGAAGTAGGGTTCAGCCCCGACCCCGAGCCATTTTAAAAATACAGTTTTTTTTTGACGTTTTTTGGAAATGCAAGAGGTTCAGGGGAAAATGTTTTTCCAACAAAAAGTCCACAAGGATCTCGAAAGGCACAAAAATCCGCATTTCAAAAAAATCCTCATGTTGAGTCGGCACAACGATTCATTTTGCATCTCATTAATTTTAGGCATTTTTCCAAAATTTCTTAATAAATTCTATATTTTATGCATCTTTTCCGAAAAATACTTTCGCTGTTAGTCGGGTGAAGGAGAACGCTAACGAAGAGACATGAATGTTAGAAAAAAAGAGAGAGAGACGTGAGAGTACAAAAGTTTCTATAACAGTGGAGGAGTAGTGGTCATTACTAGGGTCCGGATTTTCAGGTTTTAACCTATTTTTTTTTGTAGAATAGAGAATCATGAGAGAAGCCCGAAAATAGCATTCATTTGGAAAAATTTTACAATTAGAGCGACTTTTTAGTCAATATAAATCAATATTTCGCCATTTTTTCATAAAAAATCAATATTTTGGCCTTTTTGATTAAAATTCAACAAAAATTCGGAGTTTTTGTGGAAATTCGTTAAAAAAACTGGAATAAAAATTTATTTAGCAATTTTATAATGCCTAAAGAAGCTAATTCGCGGCTGGATTACAAAATTTACAGAAGGAATCTACACTTGCGAAGGGCAAATAATAATTTTTGCACAATTTTTCCACTTGAAACAACATGATTTCACTGCGAAACTTCAAGCAAATTGCGCCCGTTTCCAACAAAAATTAAGCAAAAAACAACAATTTCTTTCGGAAGCGTTTTCGAACAACAAAATCGCGGATCCTTTTGCTCAGGATCTCTGTGAAGCACTGATTTGCGCCAATATTCCTGTCGAAAAATTGTCCAATAAAACATTTGAGCAGTTTTTGGAAAGCTCTTGTGGACGAACAATTCCTGATACATCAACCCTGAAAAAAATAAAACAGCAAATTGGCAAAGCATATGTTTGGGCATCAGTTGATGAGACGACAGATGCAGCAGGACGTTATGTGGCCAATCTCATTGTCGGAAAACTTGACCCATACGCCTATAGCTCGCTTAAAATTTTAGAGCAAACAAATCACTCAACAGTTTCACGATTTGTCAATGATAGTCTTAGTACGTTTACATTATTTTTTTTATGGTTATTGAACCGAATTTAAGGAGAGTTGGAGATCAACCAAAACAAAGTTTTGCTTCTGGTGACGGACGCAGCGGCCTATATAAAGAAGGCGGCCAAAGCATTGACGGTTTTTTACCCGCATTTACTTCACGTGATGTGCGTCTGCCATGGTTTGCATCGTGTTGCGGAAGAAATACGTTCAAATTTTTAAGCAGTTAATTTAATTATTTCAAATACCAAAAAAGTAAAGCAGCCTAGATTCTTTAATAAAACACTAAACATTTGTTTTAGGTTTTCTGTAAGGCACCAAGCAGAGTGGCCTTGTACAAAAGAATTTGTCCGGAACTTGCTTTGCCACCAGAGCCAGTCTTAACTCGCATGGACCACATGGATTCGGACGGCTGCATTTTACTCGGAAATTTTACGTCAATAAAATGGTTTTTTCATTATTTGATTGTTAAATCCTTCTATTCCAAGGTGGTCGGCCAATTAGAAGCGCAAGATGCTGTGTGAATCCAAAAATCGCAGGACTGTTTCAATAATCCAATTGTGGTTCAACAACGTGCTTTTCTGCAGTCAAATTACGCCATCATTCTTAACGCAATTACTAAATTGGAGACACAGGGTCTATACCAATTAAATTTGTTTAATTTATTGGTTATTCAGGCATGACATTGGCCGAAGTCTTTGATGATTTAACACTTCAAGTGAAAAGTGCAATTTTGAAGACACCAGAACAAATCGGCGAGAAAGTGCGACGAAAATTTGATCATGTGTTGGAAAAGAATCCTGATCTTGAACGGATGATTGATATTGCAAAAGTTTTAGACGGTGAGATTCGGATATTGAAATGCCACCCGACATGATGGTGGCAATGAAATTCGCGCCGATAACTTCGTGTGATGTTGAAAGGAGTTTCTCAATTTACAAGACAATTTTGACCGAAAATCGGATGCGTTTGAAGCCAGAAAATCTCGAAATGCTTTTAATCTGTTATTGTGCACAAAAAAATTGATTTTTTGCACTTCTGTGACGGAAATTAATAAAGATTGACGAATTTTGAAGCTTTTACGCATAAATTGAGAAGATTTGGTCCGTTTTAGCTCATTTTTTAATCAATATTTTGGCCCTTTTTGGGGTTTTTGGTCAATATTTTAAGTCAATAGTTTGCGTATTTTAGTCAATATAAATCCGGACCCTAGTCATTACCGTCCCGGCCACTACCATCCTGCCACTACCGTCCCGAGCCACTACCGTCCCAGGCCATTATCGTCCCAGTCACTACCGTCCCAAATTCATGCTTCTTAATCGATTTTACGCCCCAGAAATCCCTTGAAAACTATTTTGAATTTTTGAAAATTTGTTCGAATCCGGGTCCGAGGTTCGAAATTGGTCGAAATGGAGGTCAGATTCGGATTCTACGCCCTTGTATACCCCTAACACAAACTTTTTGTCGACACAAAAAATTTTTTTTTGGCTATTTCGTGGCCGGCAATGGCCGCTCTCAAAGATTTTCTGCCCGTAAATCTTAATGGAGTGCTCGATGCTTCATTACCTGATAAAAATTTGTTAACGGATAAAATCTAAAAAATATTTATTGGGTGGGACGGTAGTAGCCGGGACGGTAATGGCCTGGGACGGTAGTGGCTCCGGACGGTAGTGGCTCTGGACGGTAGTGGCCGTGACGGTCGTGGCGGGACGGTAGTGGCCCGCTTTGCAGTGGAGGCACCCATAGTCGATTGGGGTCAACTGTGCGCCGGGTACGACTGGGCGCTCACAACTGGGCGCTAACAACTGGGCGCCCATTATAAAAGGGTCGTCTGGGCGCCAGTTTCCTTTTTTAAAATATTTTTTCATAAATTTTTAATGAAATCTTCATCAAAAAACTAAAATACAATCAAATTGACGTCATTCTTTAAGGATTGCGGTCCCGATAAATTTTTTTAAAATCTTAAATGCTCAGGCCTAAGCCACCCTAGCTTAGCGGGTCGTTAGGCTTAGGCCTAAGCCATCCTGGCTTAGGTTTTTTGAAGATTAACCTTTTTGGGTTCATGCATAAATATTTTGCAGGTTTCTGAAATTTCAAAAATTGTTAGAATTCGGTGTTCGAAACAGATTCTACGACCCCTATAACCCCCGGAACCACCTTTTTGTCAACTTTTTAAAAATTTTGGGTGTCACATAACACCAAGTACACTTTACATCTTTAAAAAAATTTCAACGGGCTATTGACCAAAAAACGCCAAAATATTGACCAAAAACCCCAAAAAATGCCAAAATATTGATTAAAAATGTGCAAAAACTGACCAAATCCAGTCCAATTTTGCGTAAAACCTTCAAATTTCGTAAATCATTATTAATTTTCCTCTTACAATTGTAAATGTATTATTTTTTCAAGTTTTTGAAAATTTTATTAAAAATATCAAAAAAAAAAATTTAAAGAAAAATGTCGATCTTTGGGGGTGGATTTTTGGTCAGAGAAAAAAAAAGACATTTTTAGGGGTGCATTTTTGGTTTAAAAATTTTTTTTGATTTTTAAGGGTTCATTTTTCGTTTTTATTGCATTTTTCTCAATGGAAAAAGTGCTTGAAATATTGAATTTCTTTTAAAAATTTTCGGAAAAGGCCTAAAAATTGGATTTTTCTCAAGAAAAATGCCTAAAATATGGATTTATTACGGAAAAATGTCGAAATATTGATTTATTCTCAAAAAAAGCCAAAATATTGATTTATATGGACTAAAAAGTCGCTCTAATTCTAAAATTTTTCAAAATGAATGCTATTTCCGGGCTTCTCTCGTGATTCCCTATTCGCAAAAAAACATGTTAAACCTTGAAAATCTCGTCTCTACTCATCACTCACCATTACAAATGAGGTGGTGAAATAGTTAACTGTCGAAATCCTCCAGTGTCGAAATCTGTCACTGTCGAAATCGTTCACTGTCGAAATCAGTCACTGTCGAGATTACATAGCACCTCTGACTCTCCTGTGAGAGATCAGACACAAAGACAATACGAAGGGATGGGAGAGGAAAAGATCACAATGGAATGTCAGAACGTCAAGGATCGTTTCAAAACATTCTCGGCCCCCCGAATACATTTAGTCCCGATTGATCCCAGTCCCGGCGGGACAAAAAAACCGGGACTTTCAGTTTTCAACAAGTCCCGACCGGGACCGGGACCGTTACAACCCTACTTAAAAGTCGGGTTTCCTTAATTTTTAAAAATTTAAACCGGTTCATAAACTGTTTTAAATTTTCAATTTTTATTTCTATCGACACAGTCGTAATTTTTAAATCTATATGAGTGATTTTGCACATTTTTAATCAGTGGACAACTGAGTCTTTTTAAAATTATTTATTAGCTTTAAATAAGGAAATAAAAGAGAAAATTATTAACTTTCTAAACATAATTTTTATGTAATTCTTTCTTGCTTTCTCATTTTAAAGGTTTAATATGCTTGCAAGAGTAAATAGTTGCAACACGAGATCTCGTCTGAGGATTTGAAAAATCTCGACAAGATTCTCGAAAAATCTCGTCTCGAAGAAATTTTCCGATATTTTTCGAGAATCTCGTGCTTTTTCGAGAATCTAATCTCGAGATCTTGAAAAATATCGAGTCGAGATCTCGCTTGAATCAAAACAAAAATTTAGAAAGGTGTGATGAATTTTTTTTGCGCCATTTTAATTAGAACTTTTCTTTTAATGGGTGAGCGCGCATGTGTCTGACTCAAGGCAGAACGGTAAATAGATGTGCTTGCCCTCATAAATAGATAATCTGCCTTCCATCATCAGTTGACATTGAATTTGTACGTGCTGCAGTTGAAAAATTCGAGTGCCTTTCTGAAGGGAATGACGTCCTTGGTGCCACGCTGAGCGTCGTTCAGTTTCTTAAGATCAGCCGCAAACTTTTGAAAACGGACCTGCGATGGGAGAGGGGCGGGGGGAGGGTTGGGGAAAGGTCTTTTGATGGCACTTATCCGTGATGTAACCGGATGCCGGACTTTTTTTGGCATTCGGTTGCATCCCTGGCACTCACATGAGGCAAATCGGCATAAAAGGCACTGTTCAATCGGCTCAAAGAGCGCTGCCGAGTTTCGATATACGCCCTTTGATGCATTTTCTCCCACCAGCAAAGCAATGCTCCAAAATCGAATTCGGGCATCAATTTGTTAGCAAACAAATGAGGCCAAACGGCCATTTTGTCCGCTAAATCCTCCATCCCTTAAGAATAAACAAAAATTTTAAACAACTTAATAAACTTGACCAAGAATGCAAACTGTGTGTCGCAAGTAACCGGATCCGCACTTTTTCACGTCGAGCCAAATGGCAGCCCTTAAAAGAAGAGTAGAATTGGCACTTCCCACCATCGACTCTAAAGTGCCATTGCCTGGTTATGTGTTGCACCCGGGCTTGGCCCTTTTTCCTCTCCAAACAATCCCTAGTAAATCCGCCGGGGGCTCGAAGGGCATCCGCCGCGTTCAAAGTCGGCACAAGAATCTCGTCGATGCCATAACCGCCGCTCTCCAACCTGCGCACGGTTTCCGTCAAGTCCAATTCATAAAGCATGAACTCCTCAAATTACAATTAAATTCTGAAAATAAATGTGACAACATTCCTTACGGCCATTTTTCGGCTTATGCTGCTCGCCACGTAGCCTTTGGAGATGCCCAATTTGGGCGGAAAGCCCTCAACGTCCAACACATTACGACTTGCTAAGACGGGGAAAGACGCAATTCGACAAATTCCGTTTCAAAGCTTTAAACCGTTTCGAAACAATCGAATTGCCTCAAAACTCCAATCCAGAGATTCGTTCACGCGTCCTTTCGGCGGCCAAGTGACCTCAATTGGATAATCAAAATGGAGAAATATATCCGAAATTTCGTCAATCGAGATTTTGGTCGAGAATCTCGACGGAGATTTACCAAATCTCGATCGGTCCTTTCTCTAGACAAGAGGCGAATATTACGGTAAGGATATGCGTGGCTCCGAGTTTTGGCGGTTCCGGTTCCAAAGCGGTTCCGGTTCCAAATTCCAAAAATTGTGAATGCGACCAAATATTTTTAAATCAGAAAAATGTAAAAAAATTTTTAGGCATGTAATATGTATACGAATTTAAATGCAAAACTAATTAATTGGATTTCTCGTCGTGTTTTGACTTGCTCCAACAACTCTGAAAAATTTTCAAAAATTTTACTAATTTTCGAATTTTCAAAAATGCAATTTTCGTTTCATACGAAAACGTATATTTTTTCACGTTTCGTTTTCGCCCTAGAATTGTTTTTTTTGTTTTGTTTCGTTATCGTAAATGAAAAAAAAAAATTTGCGCAGCCCTTGGGGTAAGCGTATGTAAGGAGAGGAAAAACGATAAATAAGTGCTTGCACTTGAGCGGATCAGAACCCAACAGTCAACACTAGACGGAGAAAGACAAACCACTAAACCACCGAGTCACTTGGGTTGATTTTTGTAAAAAGACTGAGATTTCACTAGATAATGCCATCATTAAGAACCGGTTCCCAAGCGGTTCCATTAAGAATGGCTGATGGTAGACTTGGACGGGGCCGGGCCCCTCCCACTCCCACTCCCCCTCCCTCCCTCCCCGCCTTTACTTCGACATCGTTGGCTCCGTTCAGCCAGCGATAGATCTGAACCATCTCCCGATTGGTTTTAATCGCGACATCGTAATTCTTAATCCGATCATTTATTCGCTGTTTCGTTTTGCCGCCCGCCCGCCTTACCTGCAGAATTGCCACATATTCCCATCGTTTTTCTGGCACTGTCAGCAAATGGAGACAGTCCAGGAATGCCCGTGTCATGTTGTGGCCAGCCGAGTCGACGTTCCATTCGCACGTTGAGACCACAACGTTTGGCAAACATTCAGAAAGTTGTTTCAGACGAATGTGAAACTGTTTCTGAATTTGATAAAATTTCCAAATGCCCCTAACAAATAAGTTACTTATTTGAAACTTAAACGTCTTTAACTTACGTCGGACTTATGGTCCACTGAGAAGCAGTACCAGTTGTTGGGCGAGTAAGATGAAGCCAATTCCTTCTCGAGAAACACGTAATCCTTTGGGAGGGATGCTTTTTACAATTTCAAAAACCCCTCGGGGGCATCATCTTTTTCCTTTGCCCCGGGGCTTCCATTCCTTCCACTCACTTTGTAAACAACCCGCACTTGCGCCAAAGGGAATTCGGCATCTTCAAAGCCTTCCTTCCCCGGGAAATAGTTTCTTTTGCGGATGCCATTGGCACAGTCCATCTCCAGCCACACCGGGTCCTCAAAGGTTAGCCTCCGCTTGCCGATTTGGGCGGTATAATTGGAGTCGTTTAAGAACACTCGTGCGCACTCAGGGACGCTGTTCTGAACTCTTTAGGATGTCCCATCCTTTGAAGAGAAGCGGAGCACTTGAGGGCATGTTGACATTTTTCTCAACTTATAAATTAGTTAAATTGAAAACAAATTTAAATTTGAGAAAATGTTGGACCTTGGAAAGATAGAAGAGAACCAATGCGCACAGAAAGCAGTAAATTAGCAGCACAGATGGCCGACGACTTCCCTTCATCTTTACCAATTTGCCAACTTCAAATTTAAAATTTGTTTTTTGTCTGAAAATTTGAAATTGAGCACAATCCCCCCCCCCCCCGTGCAATATCAGGGGGGGGGGGGGGGGTAACTGGATGCCAAAAGGTTTGGAAAGGGAATTCTGGACCCAAAAATTTCCGATAAAACTAAATCCGAAACAACCGAAAAGTCTGCAATTTTTATGAAAATTTCCGAGAAACAGCTCTAATCATTAGCATCAGAAAAAACAGTTTTATATTCCCTCCATTTATTTCTTGAATGAATTTTATGGAGATAAAAAGTGATGTAAATGAAAAGGCACACGGACAAAATAAATTAATTTCTGCTTAAACAAAATGTAGTCTTTGAATAATGCAATAAAAAAATGCATTCAGTGATTTATTCGAGAAATTGTTGTTGAAATTATGTCGTATTTGGCTTAATAGACGAATGGTCGTATTTAGTCAAAATGTCGTATTTGGCTTATTAGACGAAATGTCTATTTGTTTCATAGATGAAAAAAAAATTTTCTCTATAGCCATCAACATTATTTCTTTGGAGCATACAGTCAGAAATATTATAACCGTAATTTTCATTTAATAAACAATAAATTAAAAATTGTTTCTTCCTTTTCCAAATTTAATTTAACATTTGATTTTATTCATAACCTTTCTTAAAATATTTTATTTATCATTCTTTCTTTAATGTGATTAATCATTTTTTCTCATGGTTTTCTTAAAAAGTTTTTTAGATTAAGGTCAAATGCTTGTCAACATTTTTCCGCGAAAAATGCATCAAATGTTCCATCTTGAACAGAAAGTTTGGAATGTATAATATGGTCTTCATTTAATAAAAATTTAAATTATTTCATCCTTTTGCAAAATTAATTTAACATTTTATTTTATTCATAACCTTTCTGGTTTCCCTTCAATAATTTGAAAAAAGCTGTCAAATGTCGATCTTGAACAAGGAGTTCGGGTCCAAAAAGTTTGAAATTCCATAACCGGCTATTAAAAATCACTAAAGTTTTCCAGAGTTCGAAAAATTGATTTTTCAATGCAATTATTTCCCGATCGTGTTGTGTTGTATCGTCTTTTTAAAATTAAAACAAAAATTGATGTGTAATGAACTTAACAAGTGATTTTTATCAGATTTTGTAAATGAAACCATTTTTTAATTTTATAATCTTCCATGAATCTGACAAAACGCGACCGAAATTTTTGTTCTGTTTTTTTTTCCTTCAGCAGTCAAAAACGACCCCGAAAAATTTGGTCGGACCCCGACATGGCCAACCCCGACCCCGACTTTTCCGCCCCCGAGGGGTCGGGGCTGACCCCTAATTATAACTTTAAAAAATGAAAAAAAAAATAATTAAACTCAATTCCAATGAAACCCTTAGGATCTTTTAAAATTTGCCTTCGGCAGTTCGCCAACAGCATATTAATTTAAATGTCTTACATATTTTCAACAATTAATAGGACACTTTGATTAAGATTAGAGTTGGCCGGGACCGGGATTTTTGGGAAAAATCGGGACCGGGATTGACCGGGACCGTGAAATCCGGGATGGGGATCCGGACTAGCATCTCAAACCGGGATTCCGGCGTCGCCGGGTAATTTTTTTTTAAAACATCAAGATTTGTAAAAAAAATTAGTCCAAAATTACGAAGGTATCACAACAAAAGGGCCCTCCCCTATGGTTTTGTGATTTCGCCCAATTAAAAAATGAGATGAAAATTGTGAATTGTCATCTTAAATATTTGTTTTTAAATTGGAAAAAGTTAAAAGAATTTTTAGAATTGTTTACACCACCATAAATGTTCAGAAAAAATCCGAAAAAATCAGTAACCACAACCAAATTAAACTTTACAGCTCAAAAATCCTATCCTTAGGGGTGTATTTTCCCCGGTTAGTCCCGACCCTACCGGGACCGGGATCTGGATTTCGCCTTTTCAAAACCGAGACCGGGATTACGATTTTTCAAAAAACGAGACCGGGATCGGAATTCAAAAAACCGGGAATTTCCCGACCGGTCTTGGCCGGGATCCCGGTCTTGGCCAACTTAATTAAGACTCTAATTCATTTGATTTGTTTTCATTCGAAGTTGTTTCTTCAAATTTTGGTCTTGAATTTTCAATTTTCCCGGAAATTCGACGATTTTGCTTTAAATTTAGTTTCAATTCTTCACGAAGGCGACTTTGTCTCAAGTTCTTCTCGCATTTCCTATACAAATTTTGTTTCATCAGCTGGATACACAAAATGGTGCTGCACCTCTTCCCCCCTCCCCCCCCCCAAATTTGCTTCACCATTCCTCGGTTGCGCGCCACGTCGACGACATTGGACAATTTAACCGTTAGCTCATGGTTAACCAGCTTCTTATGATATGGTAATCTAACCCTATATCAAAAGGTCATTCATCTCAAATCTCAAAACGCAATTTCGTTATTTTTATAAACTTGTCCAATTCTTTGTTCTGGGTCCGGAGAAATTTTACAAAAATTGGCAATCTTTGTTAAGGAAATTGAAGCAAAAATTCAGAAAGACGTGATAAATTTAATTCAAAAATTCTTGTATCTATTCTTTTTTTGCTCGGATTTAATTTAAAAATTAAAGATTTTTATTATTTGGAGAAGATTATGTGAATAAAGGCAAAACGATAAATAAGTTGCTTGCACACAAGCGGGTTCGAACCCGCCACACAACATTTGAATTACCGGACACGGACAATACGAAGGGATGGGAGCAGGGCTGGACGTCACCGGTCCCTGAGTCCGCGTCACGAGTCAGCGTCATTTTTTTAGAAATGCCAGTGACGGCGTCAGCGTCATACGTCATGACGGCGCTCAAAAACGGCGTCATCGGTGTCAGCGTCAGCGTCACTGGTTAAAATTTTTAATTTTTCAAAAATCCATTTTTTAATTAGCATTTTTTTATTGATTCTTAAATAATACCACCAATTAGCAGGCGTCAATTTGGGCATTATAATTTCCACAATTTTGAGCTATAAACAATAAAAAGTGGAGTGACATGTGGGAAACAATAGCGAAATGCAACCAAAAATATAATTTTTACTTAAATTATGCTTGACTTTTTAACAAAAAAATCTTGTTCCGCTACATTTCTTTTTACACTAGTGACGCAAAATGCCAGTGACGGCGTTAGCGTCATACGTCATGATCAAAAACGACGTCATTGGCGTCATCGGCGTCAGCGTCATGACGTCCAGCCCTGGATGGGAGGGGAAAAGATCTCAATGGACTATGTCAGAACGCCAAGGATCGTTTCAAAACATTCTCGGGTGATCCCCTCCCCCCGAACACATTTAATCCCGGTTGATCCCAGTCCCGGCGAACCCAAAAACCCGGGACTTTCAGTTTTCAAAAAGTACCGACCGGGACCGGGACCTGTACAACCTACTTAAAAGTCGTTTTTCCTTACGGTTCATAAACTGTTTTAAATTCTTCCCCCCCCCCCCGAACACACACATCAGTCATTTTATGCGTAAAACCCTTCAAAATTTTTCAATCTTTATTAATTTTGCTCTCACAATTGTAAATGTATTACTTTTTACGTTTTTCAAAATTTTATAAAAATATTAGGGGTGCATTTTTGGTTTAAAAAATTTTTTGATTTTTTATTGCATTTTTCTTAAGAAATTTTTGGAAAAAGTACCTGAAATATTGAATTTCTTTCAAGAATTTTTGGAAAAATGCCTAAAAATTTTATTTTTTGATCTCACAAAGAATATATAAACAAAGAAATGTTATATATCGTACTCCAAACTGCAGTTGAAGAATGCGAGTGCCTTTCTGAAGGGAATGACTGTCCTTGGTGCCACGCTGAGCGTCGTTCAGTTTCTTAAGATCAGCCGCAAACTTTTGAAAACGGACCTGCGATGGGAGAGAGGGGGAGGGCTTAGGGAAACGTCTTTTGATGGCACTTATCCGGGATGTAACCGGATGCCGGATTTCGTGACTTTTTTAGAATCCCGACTTTATTTGGCATCCGGTTACATCCCTGGCACTCACATGAGGTAAATCGGCATAAATGGCACTGTTCAATCGGCTAAAAGAGCGCTGCCGAGTTTCGTTATACGCTCTTTGATGCATTTTTTCCCACCAACACAGCAAAGCTCCAAAATCAAATTCGGGCATTAATTTGTTAGCAAACAAATGAGGCCAAACGGCCATTTTGTCCGCTAAATCCTCCATCCCTTAAGAATAAACAAAAATTTAAACAACTTATAAAACCAAACCAAAAAGGCAAACTGCGTGTCGCATGTGACCGGACCCGCACTTTTTCACGTCGTACCAAATGGCAGCCCTTAAAAGAAGAGCAGAATTGGCACTTCCCATCAGGGATGTCGTCCGTACCGTATTGGTAAATCTGGATCATACGCCCAGACTCAAAATCGAACGAATATATATCAACCGACTCCTCTCGGTATGTACCGCGACCGTTCTGTATTCCGTGAAATTTTGTATTTTTAGCCTGTCCGTATTCCGTGTTTCGTTTTTTTGACACAGACGACATCCCTGCTTCCCACCACATCGACCCTAAAGTGCCATTGCCTGGTTATGTGTTGCACTTGGGATGGGCCTTTTTTCCTCTCCAAACAATCTCTTGTAAACCCGCCAGGTGCTTGAAGGGCATCCGCCGCGTGCAAGGTCGGCATTAGAATCTCGTCGATGCCTAAATTGACGCCGCTCTCCAACCTGCGCACGGTTTCCGTCAAGTCCAATTCATAAACAATGAACTCCTCAAATTACAAATTAAACAATGAAAATAAATGTGAAAACATTCCTTACGGCCATTTTTCTGCTTAAGCTGCTCGCCACGGAGCCCTTGGAGAAAACCAATTTGGGCGGAAAGCCCTCAACATCCAACACATTGCGACTTTCTAAGACGGAAAAAGAATGACGCAATTCGACAAATTTCGTTTCAAAGCTTTGAACCGTTGCGAAACATGCGAATTGCCTCGAAACTCCAATCAAGAGATTCGTTCACGCGTCCTCCCGGCGGCCAAGTAACCTCAATTGGATAGTCAAAATCCCGTCCCGGGCAGTCCCGTCCCGTCCCGGCCAGTCCAGCCCCCCATCAACCGTCCCGGCCGTCCAGCCCCGTCCTGGCCAGTCCAGCCCCGTCCCGGCCAGTCCCGCCCCGTCCCGGGCAGTCCCGTCCCGTCCCGGCCAGCCCCGTCCCGGCCAGTCCAGTCCCCGTCCCTGCCAGTCCAGTCCCGGCCAGCTGGGCCCTCCCCCCGCCTTTACTTCGACATCGTTGGCTCCGTTTAGCCAGCGATAGATCTGGACCATCTCCCGGTTGGTTTTGATCGCGACATCGTGATTCTTAATCCGATCATTCATCCGCTGTTTCGTTCTGTCGCCTTACCTGCAGAATTGCCACATATTCCCATCGTTTTTCTGGCACTGTCAGCAATATTCAGACAGTCCATAAATGCCCGTGTCATGTTGTGGCCAGCCGAGTCGACGTTCCATTCGCACGTTGAGACCACAACGTTTGGCAGACATTCAGAAAGTTGTTTCAGACGCATGTGAAACTGTTTCTGAATTTGATAAAGTTTCCAAATGTCCCTAATTTGTAAGTTACTGTTTAATGCTTAAACGTCTTTAACTTACGTCGGACTTATGGTCCACTGAGTAACAGTACCAGTTGTTGGGCGAGTAGGATGAAGCCAATTCCTTCTCCAGAAAAACGTAATCCTTTGGGAGAGATGCTTTTTACAATTCAAAACCCCTCGGGGGCATCATCTTTTTCCTTTGCCCCGGGGCTTCCATTCCTTCCACTCACTTTGTAAACAACCCGCACTTGCGCCAAAGGGAATTCGGCATCTTCAAAGCCTTCCTTCCCCGGGAAATAGTTTCTTTTGCGGATGCCATTGGCACAGTCCATCTCCAGCCACACCGGGTCCTCAAAGGTTAGCCTCCGCTTGCCGATTTGGGCGGTGTAATTGGAGTCGTTTAAGAACACTCGTGCGCACTCGGGACGCTGTTCTGAACTATTTAGGAGGTCCCATCCTTTGAATACGGGCGGAGATGGGGGCATCTGAAACCAAACATTTAAATAATTTCTTAATAAAATATATTATGATATACGGTCGTGGTAAGATCGGCGCGTGCCGTATCGTTTTGGCGCAGTATCGTTTCGGCACTGCCGTTTCGGCGCAGTTCGGCGCCCACACAAAAAATATTATTTTGGCGATCAAAAAATGATTTTAAATAAAAATATTCACTTCAATTCTATTCTAATGCTTTAGCATGAACCATCAAGGGGCGCCGAACTGGTCGCGCCGAAACGACGCCAAAACGGCGGTGCCGAACTGATCGTGCCGAAACGACCGGACCGGATAATATGCCCACCTGTGTCTTACACCGTTTTGTGCCATTTTTATTGGCCGACAAAAAGATTTCCATCGCAATTAGTCCAGAAGCAATTCGGTAGTTGTCCATGAAAGCGCCCAAAGTTAGCGCCCTCTGAAATTCTTCTCCAAATTGGCGAAAATTTGCAAGCGCTTAACAAAAAACAACAACAAATAATTTTTATGGTAAATTAAATTAAAAAACCGTTGGTCAAATTCAGTTGCTTCGACTCATTGGTGATGATACCAAAATCGTCGCCGTTCAATTCCATACTAAAAAACAGCAAAAATTCAAAAATTTAATTTTAATTTTGAATTTTAGTCGCCTGAAGGACGCTTCCGACTTCACTTTCCCATCACTTTGCTCAGTTATTCGAATGGCATGCCAACTTTGGAATCCGTCGGCACCCCGTGGGCATTCATCGACAATCCCCCCGTTCCCTTTCTTCACATTGAATCGCCGTCCGACTTTCGAAGAAGTTCCAAATTTGGTGCCCAATTTGCTTTCATAGCAGATGAAATGACTAATTAATGAAAAGAAGTTTTATAATATTTATAATAAAAATATTTATTTAATTTTTGAAAAGAAGAAAATAAAACACCTTTTGCCGTTTCCCAGTTGGAGCAGCCCATTTTTAAACTTGCAATCGCTCCAGTGTTTTTTGTCCGTAGGGCTTCTAAATATAAAACCTATTTATATGAACTTTAAATTTGCTTAAAAAAATATCAGAAATTAATTTAAACTAATTACCCTTCGAGGACGGCACTTTCCTTCAACAGGAGAATGAAAAGATGGCACAAAGTTAGCAAATACATTAGCTAAGGTTTAAAGGATGAAATTCGTTCAATGAAATGAAATGGAATTAATGATAAGTGACTATGAAAATTATTTAAAACCTTCGAAATGCGTCATTAGCATCAGAAAAAACAGTTTTATTATTTTCTCCATTTGTTTTTGAATGACTTTATGGAGATAAAAGTGATACCCAATGGAATTCCAAGGACAAAAAACTGCTAGTAAATAATGGAATATGAGTCATTTAAACCATTCGAAATGAGTCATCATCGGATGAAAGTGCTTAATCAAATTTGGAATTACATTGGGTTTTTGAGAAAAAGTGACGTCAAATGCAAAGGTACACGGACAAAATAAATTAATTTCTGCTTAAACAAAATGTGATTTATTGGAGAAATTGTTGTTGAAATTTGAAAGGTTAAGAATTTAATCTAAACTAAAAATTCAAAAATTATAAATGTTTAACAACAAATAAAAAATGTGTTCAATTTTTATTAATTAAATCAAAAAAATTATATTATCATATGGGCAATGAATGGCTTTGTTTATTACATCCTTTGCAAATTTAATTTAACATTTTATTTTATTCATGACCTTTCTTAAAATATTTTATTTATTCATTCTTTCTTTAATGTGATTAATCAATCATTCTCAATTTGCATTTTGGTTTTTATAAAAAGTTTTTTAGCCAATGCTTGTCAACATTTACAATTTTTATTTTATTTATTCATTTTTGTGCGAGTCAGTCACATTAGTAATCATTAGGGATAGGATTTATATGTACTAAAAAACCCAAAATATGTATGTTTTTATGTGCTAAAAAATGCCAAAATATGTGCTAAAAATCCCAAAAAAGCCAAAATATGTGCTTAAATATGTGCCAAAAATGGCCAAAATCTAGTCAGTTTATGCATAAAAACCTTTAAAATGCATCTATCTTTATTAATTTTGCCCCTACAGTTGTAAATATAATATTTTTCATATGTTTTGGAAAATTTTATAAAAAATATCAAAAGAAAAAAATTTTAGGGAAAATGTCGATCTTTGTGTGTGGATTTTTGGTCCAAGAAAAAGTCATTTTTCAGGAGTGCATTTTTGAAAATTTTTAAAAAGTCGATCCTTAGGGGTGTATTTTTCGTTTTTTATTGCATTTTTCTTAAGGAATTTTTTGAAAAATTGCGAAATATATGCTAAAACTCTGAAAAAGCTTAAAATATGTTTTAATATGTGCTAAAAAGTAGCCCTAATTCAAAAATTTTTCAAAACAAATACTATTTTTGGGCTTCTCTCATGGTAAGGAATCGACGAAAAAAATATGTTAAAACATAAAAATCCTATCCCTAGTAATCATTCATTAAATTTTCTCGAAAATCGAAAGGGAAAAAAATGTCGAAAATTGAAATTTCGATACAGCCAGGATAAACTATAGTGAACGTCCCACTCCAAAAGTGGATAAATGATATACCGATCGCTTTGACTCGACGAGCTGAGTCGGGAAAATGGTCCTAAGTTGCGGAAATTTAATTTAATTTCTGTTATTGCGTCGTTTTGTTCAAATGAATTGCAATTTAAATTTAAAAAATATGTTTTTAATTAAGTTGTTTAGGTGTTCCGCGTTAATTTGTTCGGCCTTATCCATCTGACCAAAAAGTTAAAAGAACACGTCAAACTTGCCAAGTACCCCTATCCATTTTTATTCTCTATTCAAAATAAATATTTCTGAAATGCATAAATAAATTTCAGAGGGGCGAATTGTGTTCTGTTCGAGCATTTGCGGTCGATTTGCCTCTTTCCGTTGTACGGCCCTTACAATGTTTCCAAATTCGCCATGGGGGCTTATTGCGATACAATTCGGTAGCATTCCCTCATTTCAATGTGAATAATTTTATCATATCAATAAAAAAAAGAAGTAAAATCCGTCTCGAGACTCTCGAGCATCATCACACACATTTGTCAGTCTTCGCACTCCGCAATGGAGCGGTAAGCGTCCGTATCGCGCGCCTTCCGTCTGTTCTTCTCCAGCTGCAGCTTCGACTCGAACCCGTTTGAGCGGTCCACCCCGTCCCAACGGTAGCCAGGCGAAATTGAGAAGCGATTGGGGAGCCATTGGCTTTTATATGCCGGGTACACTGATGCTCGGCACACGTCCGAATGAAAGTGTCCTCCTCCTCGAGCAATCGCATTCTTTAAAAAAGGAAGAAACAATTTTTGAATTTTTTGGGGTTTAAAGAAATTTAAATTCTAAAAATATAAGTACAAATTTTAGTTCGCATTACCCGTTAGTTTTTCCTCCGCTTGTCGAATCTTTGGACTTCTTTTTCTTCCTTTTCTCATCCGACATGTAACGCTTCAGATACTCCGTACGAGAAAGTGCTGAACTTGAAGTCGGATCAGACATAGTAATTTTAATTTCCTGAAAAAAATTTCTCATAAAAAAGGATTCGATGCAAAAAGCAGGAATTTAGCAGGAATATTTTTCAGAGTGTATAATATACGAATTTAATACCAAAACTTTATTTGTTGTATTTTTCGTCATGTTTGACTTGTTCCAGTAACTCAGAATCACTTAGAAAATGATCAAATGCGTGGATACAATCGAAATCCGCATTAAATTTAATGGAAACTAACGAATTCAGCAATTGTATCTCCATTCTATTTCTTTCATCCGTTTTGACATTTTTCACCACTGAAAAGACCGATTCGCAGAACGCATTTGACGGAAAGATGGTAAGGAGCTTTCTGACCAGCTGCTTCATGTGCAATAAACCAATCTTTTATTAGAAATAGGGTTGTCACCCCGACCCCGTCCCCGACCCCGCAAATTTAGGCTATTTTTCGGGGTTTTCCCCGACCCCGACCCCGACACTTCTAACCCCGAAAAACCCCGACCCCGAACCCCATCCCCGACTCGGGGTCGGGGTTAGCATATACCCCTAAAGATGGCATCATTGAGTGACAAAATTCATTTTTTCCGAAGGCTTGCCTGTGGTCTTGCGTACTTTTTGACAAAAAAATTATCTAACTTTTACAAAAATGTTAATGTATAACTGGTGGCTTGGTGGTATGTCTGCCCGGCGAGTAAAGTGTTCGTTTGGGTTCGAACCCGCTTGAATGCAATCACTTATTTACGTTTATTTGGCCTTATTTTCCCCCAATAATGGAACTTTTTTAATAAATTCAAATATTTTTTAAATTAAAATGCGTGCAAAAGATGACTTTTTGAATAATTCATCACTAGGGTTGGGATTTTTAGGGTTTTGCCTATTTTTCTGCAGCTTTGTTTTGGCAAGTTAAGCACGAAAAACATGTTTTTAGTAGGAAATTTGCCGTTTTAACGAGGCTTTTCATACCTAGGAAACCCTGTTTTGGGGTTTCGTGTTTAAAATAGGCTCTCGAGAGTATTTTAAGATTTTTTCGAGACCTATTTTGGCAACTTTTTTGAACTTTTGTGCCTATTACAAGCTTTTTTGAAAAATTTCTTAAGAAAAATGAAATAAAATTCGAATTTATCTTGCCAAGACCACTAATTTTTTGAAAAATTTTCATAAAATATACAATAAAATTCAATTTTTTTTTTGTCAGGATCCTTCATAGAATTTTGTGCTTTTTTAGACGCGTATTTTGAAGATTTCTTGCCTAAAAGTACACTACTCCTAAAAAGCTTCAAAAAAATTACCGCATTTTTTGGTTGCAAATCCCTTAACAAATTGAGTCAAAAATTCGAAAATTTTCTCGGTGGCGCCTATCGGCACCGCCGACCCCCCCCCCCTCCACCTAAAAGCTTTAAGCCTAATAAGGGCCACTGAAGCAAAAAATGACGATTTATCAAACAATATTTTATTAAAATAAATTATTTAATAAAATAATTTTTTTAGTCACATAAAAAAAATTTCGATTTACTTTTTAGTTTCGACACAACTCTGCTTCCCTTCTCTTCAAAATAAGAACAAATTAAAAAAATTATCGGCTCTAAGTCATTAAATTTTGGAATTATTCAAAAAAACAAAAAATTTGACCTCTAAAATTTTGAAGAAAAATTTGAAAAACCCCGCAACCCCGACCCCGACCGATTTGGGTAACCCCGACCCCGACCCCGACAGTCCCGCCCCCGAAAAACCCCGACCCCGCAATTCTCAACCCCGCACGCGGGGTGACAACCCTAATTAGAAACATTGCCCCAGACAATACCTTTGAAACAAAAAAACAACTATTGTTACAATTTAGACATTTTTAAGCGAGAATTTCTAGAAAAATTAAAAAGCAGGCAAAAAGCAGGAAAAAATCCAAAAAGCAGACAAAAGCAGGCCAAAGTTAAAAAGCAGGAATTTAGCAGGAAAAAGCCCAAAAAGCAGGAAAAACCTGCTAAAGCAGGTACTATGGCCACCCTGGGGGGGGGGGGGGATTCCCATTCCGTTCTTGTTAAAAATTTAAAAATCCCATTGGGCCCAACTCGTACTTTTTCCCCGGGAGTCCAGTTCCCGCCGAGCCCTATCAGAAACTAAAACTGAGTTTGCCGCACTTTTCAAACGTAAAAACGTGCAGTTTTTTTTGCATAATCTTAGAAACTTACTGGCTTAATAGCAAGCAATTTATCCCTTTTTGTCCCCCTCCCGCGTGCTATTTCCCCCATCGAATTATTATCTCTGCCCCAGTGTTTGTTTCTCCCGACTTTTCCTTTTTCCTCACTTATTCGTTACTTCTCAGTAGGGATGCTCGGGAAATGAAATTTACCGAGAATCGAGAACCGAGACCGAGACCGAGACCGAGAAATGACACCGAGACTCGAGACCGAGACCGGGAAATGACCCCGAGACTCGAGACCGAGAACGAGACACAAAAAAACCGAGAAATTTCTCGACTCGAGAACCGAGACTTTTTTGAAAAATTTTTTGCAATTCACTAAAAATGTTTTATTTTCAGCTCCAAAAATTTTCAATAAATAAAAAATAGGCAAAAACCCATCCCTGGTACTTATTTATCAGAAATGTATTGATTCTTTACTGATTTTTAGGATAATTCGTAATTTTTGGACCAATTTTCTTTAGCCGCATTTATAAAATTTTGGCTGCAAATCTGTTAACAAATTGAGTAGAAAATTCAAAATATTTTTGCCAGCAAAATCTTACCAATTAAATGCGGAAAATTTTGAATTTTTCCATTTTTATTTCGGGAATGCTTTTTGCCCGATATCCAGTCCATCGGAACCGCCGGAGAAAAGAATTTTGCAAAAAAGGTTCAATTTAGGAGTGTATTTTTGGGGGTTTTAATGTATTTTTTACAACACAAATTTTTTGCGAATTTTTGCTTTATTTAGGGGGGGGGGTTGAATTTTTGACTCAATTAAAAGATTTGAAACGAAAATTTTTAAAATGCGGCAATTTTTTAAATCTATTAGGAATGTGAAGGAAGGGTCGAGTGGCTCCAATAGGTGACGCCGGGAAAAATTAAAGTTTTAGTGAATTCAGTTAGGAAAATGTGCTTTAAATTGCAAAAAACCCATCATTTAAATATAAGCTTTTTGTAAGAATCAATAAAAAGGAGTAATTATTAAATTAAAAGAATAAAATCGGTTCGCAGTAGAGGAATAGAACCTCCGGTAAATAAACTATGAGACAGAATTCAACCACTGAGCCAACGACTGTCGAAACCGAATTGTGCAAAAGATATTAAATGAACAATTTCTAAAATTTGATTTATTGATCTTTCAGGCTCAGGTTCTGTAATGAATTCCACCAAAAAACCCAAGTTGTGACCCGAACCGTTTGAACATCGATAAAGTCTTAAAGCAACCCCCGACCCATCCCCTCCTCGAAAGGAACCCGGACCCCCCGGATTTTTTCTACGCTGGTGACCGAATTAATGAAATGGTCCGAGGACTTTTGAAATCGTGGGGCATTCCGCCGTCCACAAAACACACGTAGCTATTTATAGTTTGATCCGGTTGAAGCCCGGTGGCTTCCGCCAGGGACAACCTTTGCGCTCTAGTTATAAACTGATACGCTGAACATTAATGCTTATTTGGGCATTTAAACTTTTCAAATTAAAATTTTCAATAGCCTCATTTGGTTAGCAAAAAAAGCATCATTTGGGACCAAAAAACCTCATTTTGCTAAATCTTTATTTTTAACCGGTAAATAATAAATGTGGTTTTTTATTTTGTGAAAATCGGTATTCGGAGGTGCCGACCAGGGATGGGCGGAAATTTATTTTTAAAAAACGGAAAAACGGAAATATTTTTTTAACGGAAAAAGGAAAAATTTTTAATAAAATAAAATAATTATTTTTTTTAAAAATAATTTATTTTAATAAATATTTTTTGAACTATTAACAGTAATTATTTTTAAAAATTTTGAAGGATTTATTTTTTTCAGCGGCCTTCTAATTCTATTTTAAGCTTTTAGGGGGGAAAGGGTCGGCGGTGCCGATAGGCGCCGCCGGAGAAAATTTTGAATTTTGACTTAATTTGTTAAGAGATTTTCAACAAAAATTTTAAAAATCGGCACTTTTTTTTTTGAAGTTTTTTAGGAATGGTATGGTGAAGGTCCGGCGGCGCAGATAGGCGCTGCCGGGAAAATTTTCTTGAAGATTTCACCAGATTTGTTAAGAAAATAGGTCCAAAATTACGAATGTTGCAAAACAAAAGGGCCTCCTCCCCTATGGTTTTTTGATTTCGTCCAACAAAAAATGAATGAAAAACTTATGAATTGTCATCTAAAATTTGTTTTTAAATTGGAAAAAGTTAAAAAGATTTTTAGAATTGTTTACACCACCGTAAATGTTCAGAAAAAGTCAGAAAAAATCATTAAACAGTCGGGATCTGAACGAGTGCGCAATTCTCCAAAAACTGTCGGTGTGCAATTCTCCGGCCCCATCTGAACCCCCACTCCACCCACACTCATCTGCCCCCACCACTCACCATTACACCACAACCAAACAGCATTACAGTCCTCCAAAAATCCCATTCTTAGGGGTGTATATTTTTTGCGTTTTTTCCGTTAAAAAAGGCATTTTAACGGAAAACGGAAAAAAAGGCCCACAAACAACGGAAAACGGAATTGGATTATGCCTAATGGTGTTTTATATCGATTACCTATTTGAATATATTTGCATTGTTTGTGGTCAGTTTCCATGTCCATCAGAGCATTCCCTCTTTTGCACAAAAAAGGTCGGCCTTCCCTCCTCCCCCCCCCCCCCCGACTGACTGTTAACTAGGGTTGGTTTTTACTTATGTTCCCCTAGAAGTCGATGGCCTAGTGGTCTACCTTTTTTCATGTTATGTGTTGGGTTCGAACCAGCTTGAGTGCAAGCACTTATTTATTGGTTTTCCCCTCTACTCAAATAGGCATCCCCTCATTAATAATATTTTTAAAATAAATATTCTAATATTTTTTAATTAAAAGCGCGCAAAAAAAGAATAAATACAAGAATTTTTGAAATAAATTCATCACGTCTTTCTGAATTTTTGCTTCAATTTCCTTAACAAAGAATGCCAATTTTTGTAAAAATTTCTCCGGCGGCGCCTGTCGGCACCGCCGGACATCCTACACTCTTACGTAAACCAGTCTTTTCCCTAAAATTCCGAAGCAAAATTCATAATTTTGCTAAAATTTTGATGAAATTTCTTTAACAAAATTAGTCAAAATTTAAAAAATTTTTCTCGGCGGCGCCTATCGGCACCGCCGACCCCCACCCTCCCTAAAAGTAAAGCAGAATCTCAAAAAAAAGAATGATGATGACAATGACATCGAAGGTCAAGAAGATCAACAATATGTGTTGCCGGAAAAATAAAATTTTTTAGTGTTTGATAAAAGAAAAATTTTTCCTTAAAAAGTCCCGGTTGGTCCCGGAACCGGTCCCGGTTGAAAATGTTGGTCCCGGTCCCGGCAAGTCCCGGTCCCGGTTTTTCCCAAAAGTCCCGGTCCCGTCCAACCCTACTGTTAACCTCCAACGACTACTCGGATAACCAATAAAAATTTAATTGATTTTGTTCAATTCTGTGCCGGGTGCTTAAATTCGTGAATCCGAGCACAGATTCGTGTTCTGAGCATTTTGCTTGAAAAGTGATTCCTATATGTGTTTTTTCGCCTTGATTGCGAGTAAAAGTTAAAATAACTTTTCCTGATTGCGCTCCCTATTTTTAAATTAAACAATTTGAAGGTGGAGGGCGCCATCGACATAAATTTTAATCAAATTTCAAAAGGCTTGTTATATTAGCATGTCAAAATTAGACAGTTTGGGGGGCCGGATGAAGCGTTTGCTGGGCTCCGGCGATGGGGCGGACGTGCACTTTTCGGTGGGGGAAGGAGACGAAAAGGAGGCGAGTTCAGAACATTTTCTATTGTATTCAATGTTTCACACCTAAAATTATTGGTATTTAATTAAATTTTAAATAATAAACATTTAAAAAAAAGATTTTTCAGGGGTGTCGATCAGAATCTGAGTTCCATTTTGAAATATTTCGAGCACTAGGCCCGAATTTAGGGCATTCAATTATAATATTCCATTTTAAAATTGTCTCATTAAAGTCATTCCGCAACATAAATTGTTATAAAATAAAATTGTCCAAAACAAGGAGTAAATTGGAGGGAATATAACCCGGGGGCTTAAATTGTTTAATTTTGATATTTTTAAAATTCAGATTTTGCCAGCACATAAACTAATTCTGGGGACGGCCTCCGATGTGTTTAAGGCAATGTTTCGGTTTGACGCAGAAAATGCAAAGGCCGTCGCCGCGGGGACCGGTGCGCAAATTTTGTTTAAAAAAAATAAAAAAAAAAATTATTTTAGCCAAAGAAGTTGAACCCGTGGTGATCACTGACGTGGAGGTGGGCGCGTTCAAAGCCATGTTAGCTTTCATTTACGCGGACGATTTGCGCGGACTGAACGGGGACAATGCGCTCGCTGTGCTTTACGTAGGTCAGAAAAAACTACAATTTTTTTAAATATTTTAATTGCTTTAAATTTTGTTATCTTAAACAATTGGTTTCAAAATTCTTCTTTTTGTCTGTGTTAACATATCTAGGTACTATAGTTTGCAAACGATTAACATTTTTTAACGGAAAACCCGAAAAGGGAAATTTTTTAAAGCGAATTTAATAAATTATTTTAATAAAAAAAATATTTGTTTAAAGATTTACAATATTCACTTTAAAAATATTTTGTGTCATTGGGCTGCTCGCGATATGAAATAGAGCCCGGACTTAAGGGCCGAAACCTCGGAAACCGACTCTTCGCCTAATAAATCAATATTTTGCCATTTTTCCGTAACAAATCAATATATTTTTGGCATTTTTCCGAAAAGTCTTGAAGAAATTCAAGATTTAGGCACTTTTTCCAAAAATTTCTTAAGTAAAATTCAATAAAAACGAAAATGTATCCTTAAAATTCAAAAACCTAAAGATCGAGATTTCCCGAAAAATTTATTATTTTTTATAAAATTTTCACCAAGTGCTCAATTTTTGGTAGCAACCATGTGGAATTGCAGTCCCGACCAAAAATTTTTTTTTAAAATTTCGAATGTTAAAATTTTGAATGTATGTTTACTAGGGTGAAAAAATGCGTAGAACACGATCCGAGCTCGGCATTTTGCGAATGTCGAACCCCCAAACCTTAATTTGAACATTTTTCGAAATTACAAATGCAACCTTTTTTGGTGTTGGCTTTTTTTTATATTGCACATTTCTACCCCGTTAACAGTTGAATTGTTTTGTTTACGCATATTGCAAACATTTCAGTGCATTTTTGAATATTTAAATTAGGGTTGGACAAAACCGGATAATCTGGAACCGGTATGGGAAAAATTTGGATAAAAATAATCCGGTCTTGAACGATGACAGCTAAATTATGCTGGATCCGGGACCGGTATCCGGTGTTTTTGAGCTATTCGGTATCCGGGGGACCCGGATAATATCCGGTTTTGTCCAAACCTAATTTAAATCTTTTTTTGGGTTCATGCATAAATTATTTTTACGTGTCTGAAATTCCGTAAAAAAATTGTTCAATTTTGGGTTCGGGGGCAATTCATAAAACCTGAGCTCGGATTCATGTTCTACGCTTATTTTTACCCTAGAAAACATTCATTCTGAATTTTTAAAATTTTTTTTCGTCGGTAATGCAAATTATTCCACATGATTGCCCCCAATTTTTAATATTTATTTAAATAAAATTTTAAGCCAATAAATATGACGTTGCCGGACTGATCAAAGCCTGTGTGGACTTTCCAAAAGGGAAACTGAGCAATGTGTTCATCGCATTTGACAAGGCTCGCTTCCTTGGCGAAAAGGTGTGGAAAATAACTGATTTTATGTACAAGAAAGTTCTAATAATATTTTATTTATTTTTTTTGTCATTAATCATATTTTATTTTGGGACTTTGCTCGCCGTTGTTTGGATTACATCGATGCGAATGCGGGCACGTTGCTCCTCTCAAAAGCATTTTTGCAAATTGATCAAAAATTGTTGTGCGAAATTCTGGACCGTGATCAGCTGTTTGTGTGCGGCGAAATTGCGATTTGGAATGCCGTAAATTTATTAAGAAATTTGCTAAAACAAATTTAAAATGATTTTTTAAATCATTTTAATTATTATTATTTTGATTTATTTTCTTTAATTAGGCTCTTTGCTGGGCGGACGAAAAATGCCGTCAAAATGGAGAAGCGCCTTCAGCGGAAAATAGACGGGCAATGCTCGGCATGGCACTCTTCAAAATTCGTTTTCCCCTCATGCCACAAAAGGATTTTTCTGAAACTATTGGTACAAATCATTCATTTTGGATTGATTTTGGATTTTTTAAAATGAAAACTCGAATTATAATTTCCATTTTACGACTCCAAAATGCGGTTGAACCACTCGCATTTTTACAGTTCCATCCGGAGTGTTGACGAATGACCAGATGATGAGCGTGTATCTGTACCATTCTCATCCGAATCGCGCTTTGCCCAAACTGTACCCGATGCAATTCCCAACGCAACGACGGGCTGAGATCAAAGAAGCACAATATCAAGATTACACGTTCTCTCGCCTCAATACACAATATTTTATGATGTAATGACAACACAATTGTTACAATTTTTGCGGCGTTTTTCAATTAAAGAATGGTTGTTGTGTAGAGCCCGGATTTTTGAAAAACCCCGGATCAGGATTTCGAAAATGACCAGGATCAGGATTTACTAGAATTAAAAATCCTGGTTTTCAGGATATCCTGATCCTGGTACGTTTTGCAGACCAGGATCCTGGATCAGGTTTGAAATTTTTTGTAAAATTGACAAAACCTTTGGGATTTTTCAAAATTTTGAAATAACATTCGGCGATAATATTTTCCTAATTTTCTCCGTTGTTTTCTCCTAGTTTATAAGGATTGGCCGGTAAATACCCGATTCGTTTTTGGCCAATCGTTTTTTTAGGGACGATTCGTTTTTTAGTAAGAAAAAAACATTTATGAGCGGAATTTGCGGGGGAAAAAACCTGAATGCATCGTAAATCGGCCTTCGTGGATACCTTTTTGCATCGAATGATCAATTAAACTCGAATTTACGTCAAAATTGCGGAAAAATATGTAATTTTTTTTGTAGAAAAGGATATTTGGCATCTATATTTTTTGAAAAAATTTTGTCCCCAAAGTCGCTAAAAAGGCGTTTCTAGGGGTATTCGGTGGCGTAGGATCCGAATCTGACCTCCGTTTGGATCAATTTCTAACCGGAACTAGAGTGCGGCAAAATCAAATTTGCGGATCCTGTTGCAGGATTGGGATTCAAAATTTTTTGCAGGACAGGATCCTGCAGGATTAATCCTGCAAATCCTGCAATCCTGCAAATCCTGCATTTAGAATTTGCAGGATCCTGCGCAGGATTGCAGGATTGAGTAAAAATTTTTGAAAAATTAATTTTGGCCTTAAAATTAGGATTCCTCCCCGGCCCCTCAGGATTGGGCAAGTCGGGGGTCGTGTTGGCTATGTTGGGGATTGGGAACGTCCAATTTTCGGGTCGGGGTGAAGAAAGTCTTATCAAAAAAATTTTTTTCATAAAATGGGTAAAAAACGAATTGGCCAAAAACGAATCGTCCTCCGTTCGGATTGGCCCACTTTAAAAAACGAAAATTTTTTGAAGATTTAACAAGATTTCTTAAGAAAATTGGTCTAATCTTACAAAACAAAAAGGGGTCCCCCTCAACATTTGACAAATTTTTTTAAATAGTCGGTAATTTTGTCCAATCAAAAAATGAAAATTCCAAAAAGTTGTAAATGCCAACCAAAAATATTTTTAATGTTAACTTATGAGTCCTAAATCCAATACATAAGAGAAAATCCTGGTCAGATTACCCAGACAGGATTCCGGATCAGGATCCTGGTCTGAAATTCCCGGATCAGGATTTCGGAAATAACCAGGATCAAGATTTACCCGGATTAAAAATCCTGGTTTTCAGGATATCCTGATCCTGGTGTTTCGACGAAAATACCAGGGTTCCGTATCAGGAGTCCTGGAAAATCTTATCCGGACTTGTCCGGGCTCTATTGTTGTGTAGGTCTAGACCGTGATCAGAGCTGTTCGTCTACGGAGAAATTGCAATTTGGAATGCCGTAAATTTATTTTTAAAATAATGGTTTTAATCGTTTTATTTTTCTCTTAATTAGGCACTTTGGTGGGTTCTACTAGGGTTGAGCGGGACCGGGACTTTTGGGAAAAACCGGGACCGGGACTTCCGGGACCAGAAAAACCGGGACCGGGACCGGGACCAAGATTTTCAACCGGGACCGGGACCAACCGGGACTTTTCAAGGAAAAAATTTTCTTTTATCAAACACTAAAAAATTTTAATTTTCCGGCAACACATATTGTTGATCTTCTTGACCTTCGATGTCATTGTCATCATCATTCTTTTTTTTGAGATTCTGCTTTACTTTTAGGGAGGGTGGGGGTCGGCGGTGCCGATAGGCGCCGCCGAGAAAAATTTTTGAAATTTTGACTAATTTTGTTAAAGAAATTTCATCAAAATTTTAGCTAAATTATGAATTTTGCTTCGGAATTTCAGAGAAAAAAACTGTTTT
>JAIXHY010000053.1:381635-415759 GCA_020449905.1 Globodera pallida
AAATCAATTTACAATTACATATTTCTATAAAATTTTTACATTAATCTAGAGCCCGACATTTAGAAAAATCCTGGATCTGGATTTTGCGAAGGTCTGGATCAGGGATGGGCGGAAATTTATTTTTAAAAAACGGAAAACGGAAATATTTTTTTTAACGGAAAACGGAAAAAAAGGGCCAAAAACAACGGAAAAACGGAAAACGGAAAACGGAAAAATTTTTAAATAAAATAAAATAATTATTTTTTTAAAAAAATAATTTTAATAAATATTTTTTGAAATATTAACAGTAATTATTTTGGAGGATTTCTTTTTTCAGCGGCCTTCTAATTCTATTTTAAGCTTTTAGGGGGGAGGGGGTCGGCGATGCCGATAGGCGCCGCCGGAGAAAATTTTGAATTTTGACTTAATTTGTTAAGAGTTTAAAAATCGGCACTTTTTTTTTGAAGTTTTTTTTGAAGATTTAATATGATTTGTTAAGAAAATTGGTCTAAAATTACGAATGTGCACAACAAAAGGGCCTCCCCTAGGTTTTTTGATTTCGTCCAACAAAAAATAAATGAAAAGTTTGTGAATTGTCATCTAATATTTGTTTTTAAATTGGAAAAAGTTAAAAAGAATTTTTAAAATTGTTTAACCACCGTAAATGTTCAGTAAAAGTCCGAATAAATTCACTAACATAGTAGAGGATCTGAACCCGCACCCCACCCACACTTATCTATCCCCAACACTCACCATTACACCACAACCCAACCGAATTCCAATCCTCCAAAAATCCCATTCTTAGGGGTGTATATTTTTTCCGTTTTTTCCGTTAAAAAGGGCATTTTAACGGAAAACGGAAAAAAAGGCCCAAAAACAACGGAAAAACGGAAAACGGAATTCCGCCCATCCCTGGTCTGGATTTGGATTTTCTGGATCAAAAATCCAGAAAAACCCGCAGGTCGTCGACCATCTGAATTCATCTCCTGGATTTTTACAAAAATGTTTATTTCTTTAATGCAAAAATATTCACACACTTTTAATGGTAACAACTCGTTTAATGGGGCAATCCAATCTTTATTCAACTTTTAATCAAATATAAAGTCAAAAATATAAGAACAAATGGTTTATTGCAGAAAATTTTTTCCATTCCCTCAGGGATTTTTTCCCAAAATGACCCCCCATTTTCAGTGTATTTTGGGGTGTCGGGATCTCCATGAAGGAGGTGTCTGATCAACTTGGTCCAATTAGCTTTTTTGATCGGCATCAAAAGTTGTTTTAGCTTGAATTATTTCAGATTTATCGCTCCGACAAAATATTAATTTTGTTCAATTTAAAATTCTGACCATAAACATATGACCACTAAAAAACTGGCTTAAACGAAGAAAATTTTTCTAAATAAAATCAAGAATTTTTTGGTAGAATGAATGGGGCATCATTTGAAAGCCCACAAAAAATCTACAAGAATATACAATTGTTTAATTCCGTTAGACTTATTCAAATCGTTTTGGGAACTTTATCTAGCGCCTCAGAATTTGACCATAAACATATGACCATGACTGTAAATTTCTCTTTTTAATCTTACTGCCCGTAAATAATTTTTTAATGAAAAAAAAAATGATAATTGTTAATAGTTAAATTTAATAATAAAACTTGATTTGTTGCGATTGCAATATTATCCAGAATAAAAAAATTACATCCATTAATTTCTCATAATTTTGACAAAATCCATTTGCAAAGTTAAAGGATAAGCAAAGATAATGTCGTTTAATGCTGACTACTTCTTGCACTCTATCGACTTCATTCTGCCGTATTGATGCTCAAAAACATTCAGTTTTTGTGCTCCCCAGATCGAAAATGGAGTCGGCACTCCGTCTTCACATTCGCCATTCTTCTCGTCAAACTGTGTAAAAACGATTTTTTTAAATGTTCATTAGTAGGGTGGGTCCCCGACCCCTCGGGGCGGGAAAGTCGGGGAGGCCGGGGTTTGCCATGTCGAGAATCGGAGTGGAGGAGGACCCAATTTTGGGGCTTGGGGGCCAAAATTATTGGTAATACTGTGCTTTGTGCCCCCCCCCCTTTTTTGAAAAAAATCAAAGTTTTTTTTAAAGTCATATAAAACAAGTTTCCGGGGGTTTTTCGGGGTCTCTGGTCACGATTCTGACATTTATTTAACCCAATTCCGAACCCCGAACCTGAACGCCTTTTGAATTCGCCATTTCGTGCATTTGCATCGATTTTGGGCCATAAATGTTAATTTTTTGTAAAAAAAGTTTTTCCGAAAAATTGTTCGAATTCGGGTTCGGGGTTCGGAATGGGTTAAATAAATTTCAGAATCGTGACCAGCGACCCCGAAAACCCCCGGAAACGTTTTATATGACTTTAAAAAAATCTTTTATTTTTTTCAAAAAAAAGGGGGGGGGGGGCACAAAGCACAGTATTACCAAATTATTTGCCATACATCGAAATGCCACATGAAGTGCTTTTTCTGGTCCGACAAAGTCGCATTGGCCAATTCGGCCAGAATTCCGGTGTAAAGCACATCCTCCAAATAAAAGCCGTCAATTTGCCGGCTATGCAACAAAATGGCATTAATCGTTGCCGGAGTGGTCAAATAAACGGTGCCCGACATGAAATCGGGGTACATGTCCTTGGGGTACATTTCCTTCGGGGTGTACCTTAAACTTTCATTTTTTTGTGAGGGTTTCAATCGCTGAATGTATGCATAATATTGATTGATTAAACTAAAAGGCACCAAAAATAAAAACAATTTAATTGAGATAGGTACTCTTTTTTGCTTAATCATTAATATTAATGACCATTTGCTTTTTGGATTTCGAAATGGAATTGATTGGTGGAAAATTCCTCCAAAATACACCAGCGGATTTTTGACGGCAATTGGACGGAATTTTTTCCCCGTCCAATGCGCCAAACGTCGCAAATGCACCAGCGCGTCGTCGTCCACTTTCAACACCCATTCGGCATTGGCACAAAACGATTGTTGCCATTCGAAGCCGCCGTACACCTCAAATATTTATTTAAAATTATTTTTTGTAAAAATCTTTTAATGTTGGCGGATACTTTAAAATAAAGGTGGATGTAAATGTCGACGAAGCCATGCAGAAACACCAAATCGCCATGTTTTGCCTGCTCCTCCTCCAACTTCTGCTCAACATCGATTGCTTCTCCTTCCCCGGCATCCGCGATCAAAAACGAATCACTTCGCCTGGGACCTGCACAAAAAATAAAAATGTTTTGTAATTTTTCTTGAAAATTGAACCACAAATTCACCGAGTCGTTCATCCACGTTTGCCGAATGCCCTTCCTGTTCTCAAAGCCATTTCTTCGTGACAGGGTTAGCATTATCAACTCCGTCTGATTCGGGCAAGCATTGGCAAATTCCATCCAACAATTTTTGACAATGTTTTTGAATCGAATTTCAAAAGACTAAAAATATTTCAAATTATTAAGTTATTTATTTCAAAATTACGAACTTCGATAAAAATAAAAATTGAGAATTTAAAGCGGTTTTTGAATCGGACAACTTTTTTTAAAGTAACACTTAGGCCTAAGCCTAATGACCCCCTAAGCTCAGGGTGGTGCAAATTAATTTTTATGACATTCGAACCTTCGTAATGGCGAACAATTTTGAGTCATTCTTTCCATCGCTAAAAATAATTTTATTGGTTGTTTTGAAAAATATTTTGCATATGTTTTCAATGGACAGCCAACATTTGCAAATGCAATTGCTCGCTTATACCTTATATTAATTATATCAAATTAGGTAATTAATTACCTTCCTTTGATGATGCCGTCTGCCTTCATAGTCAGGCCAATAAAAACAACCAAAAAAAAAATAGAATTCATTTTGGTTAGAATTTTGTTCTAATTGAATGAATAAATGATTTGATGAACAAATGTGATGAATGGGATTTGCTATCGCTGAAAAAGCCATAGCAAATGAGTCATCTTGTCATCATTTGTGGACAGTTTTGTCGGCTCTGATGGAAATTCAATGAAAAAAATTCACAAATCGGAAAAATTAAAAAGGAATATTAAAGTTAATATTAGAACCTTCGTGACGAACCATTTAGTCGATTATAAAATGTAAATTAAAAAAAATACATTTTTGAAGCTTTTTGGAATTGCAGAGGTCGGCCAAAAATCGGCAATATTGCTACAAAATTGAACCAAGAATTCAGAAAGATCTGCTTAATTAATTCAAATTTTTATGCATTATAATTACGCTGCGCAATGTTTTGGGGACAAAAACTCTGAGCGAAGTTCTCAGCGCACACAGCGCAATCAATGGACAAATTAAGGTGAGAGAGAGGCGCGAGGCTTGTCTGTCCATTTTGATTTGATTTTTTGCTATTTCAGCACATTCTGGACAAGCCCACCGATCGTTGGGGCGTGGAAGTGGAGCGTGTGGAGATAAAGAATGTGAGTCTGCCGCCTTTAAATTCTTAAACGCCTGAAACATTGGAAAAAGCCTTAAAATTCTCAAAAGCCTGAAAGATTGGAAAAAGCCTTAAAATTCTCAAAAGCCTGAAAGATTGGAAGCCTAAAATTCTCAAAAGCCTGAAAGATTGGAAGCCTAAAATTCTCAAAAGCCTGAAAGATTGGAAGCCTAAAATTCTCAAAAGCCTGAAATATTGGAAAAAGCCTTAAAATTCTCAAAAGCCTGAAAGATTGGAAGCCTAAAATTCTCAAAAGCCTGAAAGATTGGAAGCCTAAAATTCTCAAAAGCCTGAAAGATTGGAAGCCTAAAATTCTCAAAAGCCTGAAAGATTGGAAAAAGCCTTAAAATTCTCAAAAGCCTGAAAGATTGGAAAAAGCCTTAAAATTCTCAAAAGCCTGAAATATTGGAAAAAGCCTTAAAATTCTCAAAAGCCTGAAAGATTGGAAGCCTAAAATTCTCAAAAGCCTGAAAGATTGGAAAAAGCCTTAAAATTCTCAAAAGCCTGAAAGATTGGAAAAAGCCTTAAAATTCTTAAACGCCTGAAAGATTGGAAGCCTAAAATTCTCAAAAGCCTGAAAGATTGGAAGCCTAAAATTCTCAAAAGCCTGAAAGATTGGAAAAAGCCTTAAAATTCTCAAAAGCCTGAAAGATTGGAAGCCTAAAATTCTCAAAAGCCTGAAAGATTGGAAAAAGCCTTAAAATTCTTAAACGCCTGAAAGATTGGAAGCCTAAAATTCTCAAAAGCCTGAAAGATTGGAAGCCTAAAATTCTCAAAAGCCTGAAAGATTGGAAGCCTAAAATTCTCAAAAGCCTGAAAGATTGGAAAAAGCTTTAAAATTCTCAAAAGCCTGAAAGATTGGAAAAAGCCTTAAAATTCTCAAAAGCCTGAAATATTGGAAAAAGCCTTAAAATTCTTAAACGCCTGAAAGATTGGAAGCCTAAAATTCTCAAAAGCCTGAAAGATTGGAAGCCTAAAATTCTCAAAAGCCTGAAATATTGGAAAAAGCCTTAAAATTCTCAAAAGCCTGAAAGATTGGAAGCCTAAAATTCTCAAAAGCCTGAAAGATTGGAAAAAGCCTTAAAATTCTCAAAAGCCTGAAAGATTGGAAGCCTAAAATTCTCAAAAGCCTGAAAGATTGGAAAAAGCCTTAAAATTCTCAAAAGCCTGAAAGATTGGAAGCCTAAAATTCTCAAAAGCCTGAAAGATTGGAAAAAGCCTTAAGATTCTCAAAAGCCTGAAAGATTGGAAGCCTAAAATTCTCAAAAGCCTGAAATATTGGAAAAAGCCTTAAAATTCTCAAAAGCCTGAAATATTGGAAAAAGCCTTAAAATTCTCAAAAGCCTGAAAGATTGGAAGCCTAAAATTCTCAAAAGCCTGAAAGATTGGAAGCCTAAAATTCTCAAAAGCCTGAAAGATTGGAAAAAGCCTTAAAATTCTCAAAAGCCTGAAAGATTGGAAGCCTAAAATTCTCAAAAGCCTGAAAGATTGGAAAAAGCCTTAAAATTCTCAAAAGCCTGAAAGATTGGAAGCCTAAAATTCTCAAAAGCCTGAAAGATTGGAAAAAGCCTTAAAATTCTCAAAAGCCTGAAAGATTGGAAGCCTAAAATTCTCAAAAGCCTGAAATATTGGAAAAAGCCTTAAAATTCTCAAAAGCCTGAAATATTGGAAAAAGCCTTAAAATTCTCAAAAGCCTGAAATATTGGAAAAAGCCTTAAAATTCTCAAAAGCCTGAAACATTGGAAAAAGCCTTAAAATTCTCAAAAGCCTGAAAGATTGGAAAAAGCCTTAAAATTCTCAAAAGCCTGAAAGATTGGAAGCCTAAAATTCTCAAAAGCCTGAAAGATTGGAAGCCTAAAATTCTCAAAAGCCTGAAAGATTGGAAGCCTAAAATTCTCAAAAGCCTGAAATATTGGAAAAAGCCTTAAAATTCTCAAAAGCCTGAAAGATTGGAAGCCTAAAATTCTCAAAAGCCTGAAAGATTGGAAGCCTAAAATTCTCAAAAGCCTGAAAGATTGGAAGCCTAAAATTCTCAAAAGCCTGAAAGATTGGAAAAAGCCTTAAAATTCTCAAAAGCCTGAAAGATTGGAAGCCTAAAATTCTCAAAAGCCTGAAAGATTGGAAAAAGCCTTAAAATTCTTAAACGCCTGAAAGATTGGAAGCCTAAAATTCTCAAAAGCCTGAAAGATTGGAAGCCTAAAATTCTCAAAAGCCTGAAAGATTGGAAGCCTAAAATTCTCAAAAGCCTGAAAGATTGGAAAAGCCTTAAAATTCTCAAAAGCCTGAAAGATTGGAAAAAGCCTTAAAATTCTCAAAAGCCTGAAAGATTGGAAAAAGCCTTAAAATTCTCAAAAGCCTGAAAGATTGGAAAGCCTAAAATTCTCAAAAGCCTGAAAGATTGGAAGCCTAAAATTCTCAAAAGCCTGAAAGATTGGAAAGCCTTAAAATTCTCAAAAGCCTGAAAGATTGGAAAAGCCTTAAAATTCTCAAAAGCCTGAAAGATTGGAAGCCTAAAATTCTCAAAAGCCTGAAAGATTGGAAAAAGCCTTAAAATTCTCAAAAGCCTGAAAGATTGGAAGCCTAAAATTCTCAAAAGCCTGAAAGATTGGAAGCCTAAAATTCTCAAAAGCCTGAAAGATTGGAAAAGCCTTAAAATTCTCAAAAGCCTGAAAGATTGGAAAAAGCCTTAAAATTCTCAAAAGCCTGAAAGATTGGAAAAAGCCTTAAAATTCTCAAAAGCCTGAAAGATTGGAAGCCTAAAATTCTCAAAAGCCTGAAAGATTGGAAGCCTAAAATTCTCAAAAGCCTGAAAGATTGGAAGCCTAAAATTCTCAAAAGCCTGAAAGATTGGAAAAGCCTTAAAATTCTCAAAAGCCTGAAAGATTGGAAGCCTAAAATTCTCAAAAGCCTGAAAGATTGGAAAAAGCCTTAAAATTCTCAAAAGCCTGAAAGATTGGAAGCCTAAAATTCTCAAAAGCCTGAAAGATTGGAAAAGCCTTAAAATTCTCAAAAGCCTGAAATATTGGAAAGCCTAAAATTCTCAAAAGCCTGAAATATTGGAAAAGCCTTAAAATTCTCAAAAGCCTGAAATATTGGAAAAAGCCTTAAAATTCTCAAAAGCCTGAAAGATTGGAAAGCCTAAAATTCTCAAAAGCCTGAAAGATTGGAAAAGCCTTAAAATTCTCAAAAGCCTGAAAGATTGGAAGCCTAAAATTCTCAAAAGCCTGAAAGATTGGAAGCCTAAAATTCTCAAAAGCCTGAAAGATTGGAAAAGCCTTAAAATTCTCAAAAGCCTGAAAGATTGGAAGCCTAAAATTCTCAAAAGCCTGAAAGATTGGAAGCCTAAAATTCTCAAAAGCCTGAAAGATTGGAAGCCTAAAATTCTCAAAAGCCTGAAATATTGGAAAAAGCCTTAAAATTCTCAAAAGCCTGAAAGATTGGAAGCCTAAAATTCTCAAAAGCCTGAAAGATTGGAAAAGCCTTAAAATTCTCAAAAGCCTGAAAGATTGGAAAAAGCCTTAAAATTCTCAAAAGCCTGAAAGATTGGAAAAGCCTTAAAATTCTCAAAAGCCTGAAATATTGGAAAAAGCCTTAAAATTCTCAAACGCCTGAAAGATTGGAAGCCTAAAATTCTCAAAAGCCTGAAAGATTGGAAGCCTAAAATTCTCAAAAGCCTGAAAGATTGGAAAAAGCCTTAAAATTCTCAAAAGCCTGAAAGATTGGAAGCCTAAAATTCTCAAAAGCCTGAAAGATTGGAAAAAGCCTTAAAATTCTCAAAAGCCTGAAAGATTGGAAAGCCTTAAAATTCTCAAAAGCCTGAAAGATTGGAAGCCTAAAATTCTCAAAAGCCTGAAAGATTGGAAAAGCCTTAAAATTCTCAAAAGCCTGAAAGATTGGAAAAAGCCTTAAAATTCTCAAAAGCCTGAAAGATTGGAAAAGCCTTAAAATTCTCAAAAGCCTGAAATATTGGAAAAAGCCTTAAAATTCTTAAACGCCTGAAAGATTGGAAGCCTAAAATTCTCAAAAGCCTGAAAGATTGGAAGCCTAAAATTCTCAAAAGCCTGAAAGATTGGAAAAAGCCTTAAAATTCTCAAAAGCCTGAAAGATTGGAAAGCCTAAAATTCTCAAAAGCCTGAAAGATTGGAAAAGCCTTAAAATTCTCAAAAGCCTGAAAGATTGGAAAAGCCTTAAAATTCTCAAAAGCCTGAAAGATTGGAAGCCTAAAATTCTCAAAAGCCTGAAAGATTGGAAGCCTAAAATTCTCAAAAGCCTGAAAGATTGGAAAAGCCTTAAAATTCTCAAAAGCCTGAAAGATTGGAAAAGCCTTAAAATTCTCAAAAGCCTGAAATATTGGAAAAAGCCTTAAAATTCTTAAACGCCTGAAAGATTGGAAAAGCCTTAAAATTCTCAAAAGCCTGAAAGATTGGAAGCCTAAAATTCTCAAAAGCCTGAAAGATTGGAAAAGCCTTAAAATTCTCAAAAGCCTGAAATATTGGAAAAGCCTTAAAATTCTCAAAAGCCTGAAATATTGGAAAAGCCTTAAAATTCTCAAAAGCCTGAAAGATTGGAAAAAGCCTTAAAATTCTCAAAAGCCTGAAAGATTGGAAGCCTAAAATTCTCAAAAGCCTGAAAGATTGGAAAGCCTTAAAATTCTCAAAAGCCTGAAATATTGGAAAAAGCCTTAAAATTCTCAAAAGCCTGAAAGATTGGAAGCCTAAAATTCTCAAAAGCCTGAAAGATTGGAAGCCTAAAATTCTCAAAAGCCTGAAAGATTGGAAAAGCCTTAAAATTCTCAAAAGCCTGAAAGATTGGAAGCCTAAAATTCTCAAAAGCCTGAAAGATTGGAAAAAGCCTTAAAATTCTCAAAAGCCTGAAAGATTGGAAAAGCCTTAAAATTCTCAAAAGCCTGAAATATTGGAAAAAGCCTTAAAATTCTCAAAAGCCTGAAATATTGGAAAAAGCCTTAAAATTCTCAAAAGCCTGAAAGATTGGAAAAGCCTTAAAATTCTCAAAAGCCTGAAAGATTGGAAAAGCCTTAAAATTCTCAAAAGCCTGAAAGATTGGAAGCCTAAAATTCTCAAAAGCCTGAAAGATTGGAAGCCTAAAATTCTCAAAAGCCTGAAAGATTGGAAGCCTAAAATTCTCAAAAGCCTGAAAGATTGGAAGCCTAAAATTCTCAAAAGCCTGAAAGATTGGAAGCCTTAAAATTCTCAAAAGCCTGAAAGATTGGAAAAAGCCTTAAAATTCTCAAAAGCCTGAAAGATTGGAAAGCCTAAAATTCTCAAAAGCCTGAAAGATTGGAAAGCCTAAAATTCTCAAAAGCCTGAAAGATTGGAAAAGCCTTAAAATTCTCAAAAGCCTGAAAGATTGGAAAGCCTAAAATTCTCAAAAGCCTGAAAGATTGGAAAAGCCTTAAAATTCTCAAAAGCCTGAAAGATTGGAAAAGCCTAAAATTCTCAAAAGCCTGAAAGATTGGAAAGCCTAAAATTCTCAAAAGCCTGAAAGATTGGAAAAGCCTAAAATTCTCAAAAGCCTGAAAGATTGGAAAAGCCTTAAAATTCTCAAAAGCCTGAAAGATTGGAAGCCTAAAATTCTCAAAAGCCTGAAAGATTGGAAAGCCTAAAATTCTCAAAAGCCTGAAAGATTGGAAGCCTAAAATTCTCAAAAGCCTGAAAGATTGGAAGCCTAAAATTCTCAAAAGCCTGAAAGATTGGAAAAAGCCTTAAAATTCTCAAAAGCCTGAAAGATTGGAAAAGCCTTAAAATTCTCAAAAGCCTGAAATATTGGAAAAAGCCTTAAAATTCTCAAAAGCCTGAAATATTGGAAAAAGCCTTAAAATTCTCAAAAGCCTGAAATATTGGAAAAAGCCTTAAAATTCTCAAAAGCCTGAAAGATTGGAAAAAGCCTTAAAATTCTCAAAAGCCTGAAATATTGGAAAAAGCCTTAAAATTCTCAAAAGCCTGAAATATTGGAAAAAGCCTTAAAATTCTCAAAAGCCTGAAATATTGGAAAAAGCCTTAAAATTCTCAAAAGCCTGAAAGATTGGAAGCCTAAAATTCTCAAAAGCCTGAAAGATTGGAAGCCTAAAATTCTCAAAAGCCTGAAATATTGGAAAAAGCCTTAAAATTCTCAAACGCCTGAAAGATTGGAAGCCTAAAATTCTCAAAAGCCTGAAAGATTGGAAAGCCTAAAATTCTCAAAAGCCTGAAAGATTGGAAAAAGCCTTAAAATTCTTAAACGCCTGAAAGATTGGAAGCCTAAAATTCTCAAAAGCCTGAAAGATTGGAAAAGCCTTAAAATTCTTAAACGCCTGAAAGATTGGAAGCCTAAAATTCTCAAAAGCCTGAAAGATTGGAAAAAGCCTTAAAATTCTCAAAAGCCTGAAATATTGGAAAAAGCCTTAAAATTCTCAAAAGCCTGAAATATTGGAAAAAGCCTTAAAATTCTCAAAAGCCTGAAACATTGGAAAAAGCCTTAAAATTCTTAAACGCCTGAAAGATTGGAAGCCTAAAATTCTCAAAAGCCTGAAAGATTGGAAGCCTAAAATTCTCAAAAGCCTGAAAGATTGGAAGCCTAAAATTCTCAAAAGCCTGAAAGATTGGAAGCCTAAAATTCTCAAAAGCCTGAAAGATTGGAAGCCTAAAATTCTCAAAAGCCTGAAAGATTGGAAAGAGCCTTAAAATTCTCAAAAGCCTGAAATATTGGAAAAAGCCTTAAAATTCTTAAACGCCTGAAACATTGGAAAAAGCCTTAAAATTCTCAAAAGCCTGAAAGATTGGAAGCCTAAAATTCTCAAAAGCCTGAAAGATTGGAAGCCTAAAATTCTCAAAACCCTGAAAGATTGGAAGCCTAAAATTCTCAAAAGCCTGAAAGATTGGAAGCCTAAAATTCTCAAAAGCCTGAAAGATTGGAAAAAGCCTTAAAATTCTCAAAAGCCTGAAAGATTGGAAGCCTAAAATTCTCAAAAGCCTGAAAGATTCGAAGCCTAAAATTCTCAAAAGCCTGAAAGATTGGAAGCCTAAAATTCTCAAAAGCTTGAAAGATTGGAAGCCTAAAATTCTCAAAACCCTGAAAGATTGGAAGCCTAAAATTCTCAAAAGCCTGAAAGATTGGAAAAAGCCTTAAAATTCTCAAAAGCCTGAAAGATTGGAAGCCTAAAATTCTCAAAAGCCTGAAAGATTGGAAGCCTAAAATTCTCAAAAGCCTGAAAGATTGGAAGCCTAAAATTCTCAAAAGCTTGAAAGATTGGAAGCCTAAAATTCTCAAAAGCCTGAAAGATTGGAAGCCTAAAATTCTCAAAAGCTTGAAAGATTGGAAGCCTAAAATTCTCAAAAGCCTGAAAGATTGGAAGCCTAAAATTCTCAAAAGCCTGAAAGATTGGAAGCCTAAAATTCTCAAAAGCCTGAAAGATTGGAAGCCTAAAATTCTCAAAAGCCTGAAAGATTGGAAAAAGCCTTAAAATTCTCAAAAGCCTGAAAGATTGGAAGCCTAAAATTCTCAAAAGCCTGAAAGATTGGAAAAAGCCTTAAAATTATCAAAAGCCTGAAATATTGGAAAAAGCCTTAAAATTCTCAAAAGCCTGAAATATTGGAAAAAGCCTTAAAATTCTCAAAAGCCTGAAATATTGGAAAAAGCCTTAAAATTCTCAAAAGCCTGAAATATTGGAAAAAGCCTTAAAATTCTCAAAAGCCTGAAAGATTGGAAGCCTAAAATTCTCAAAAGCCTGAAAGATTGGAAGCCTAAAATTCTCAAAAGCCTGAAAGATTGGAAGCCTAAAATTCTCAAAAGCCTGAAAGATTGGAAGCCTAAAATTCTCAAAAGCCTGAAAGATTGGAAAAAGCCTTAAAATTCTCAAAAGCCTGAAAGATTGGAAGCCTAAAATTCTCAAAAGCCTGAAAGATTGGAAAAAGCCTTAAAATTCTCAAAAGCCTGAAATATTGGAAAAAGCCTTAAAATTCTCAAAAGCCTGAAATATTGGAAAAAGCCTTAAAATTCTTAAACGCCTGAAATATTGGAAACAGCCTTAAAATTCTCAAAAGCCTGAAAGATTGGAAGCCTAAAATTCTCAAAAGCCTGAAAGATTGGAAAAAGCCTTAAAATTCTCAAAAGCCTGAAATATTGGAAAAAGCCTTAAAATTCTTAAACGCCTGAAATATTGGAAAAAGCCTTAAAATTCTCAAAAGCCTGAAAGATTGGAAGCCTAAAATTCTCAAAAGCCCTGAAAGATTGGAAGCCTAAAATTCTCAAAAGCCTGAAAGATTGGAAGCCTAAAATTCTCAAAAGCCTGAAAGATTGGAAGCCTAAAATTCTCAAAAGCCTGAAAGATTGGAAGCCTAAAATTCTCAAAAGCCTGAAAGATTGGAAGCCTAAAATTCTCAAAAGCCTGAAAGATTGGAAGCCTAAAATTCTCAAAAGCCTGAAAGATTGGAAGCCTAAAATTCTCAAAAGCCTGAAAGATTGGAAGCCTAAAATTCTCAAAAGCCTGAAAGATTGGAAGCCTAAAATTCTCAAAAGCCTGAAAGATTGGAAGCCTAAAATTCTCAAAAGCCTGAAAGATTGGAAGCCTAAAATTCTCAAAAGCCTGAAAGATTGGAAGCCTAAAATTCTCAAAAGCCTGAAAGATTGTAAGCCTAAAATTCTCAAAAGCCTGAAAGATTGGAAGCCTAAAATTCTCAAAAGCCTGAAAATTGGAAGCCTTAAATTCTCAAAAGCCTGAAATATTGGAAGAAGCCTTAAAATTCTTAAATTTCCACGCACCCGGCCCCGCTGCGTCACCCGATCTCATCCTTCCCAGGCGGAAAATCACCTAAAAAATCGGGGGAAAAGCCAAAATTACGATCAAATAAATGGCCACGCACCGCTCGCTCATATTGCTGGACAATCTGTGAAAATGAAAGGGAGGCGCCGATAATTTCAGAAAAAAAAGAAGCAAAATCTCCGATTCCCTTGCCTTGATGCAAAAGAAGACAGAGATCGGGAAGGTAACGATGACGACAAGGTAACTCAGATAGATCAGGATCGATGAGCAGAAGCTAAAATTAGGGGGAAAAAAGCTCAATTTTAACTGAACTTTCGACCGCTTACCCTTGCGACTCCTGGTAATGTTGTTCAGTCGTTGATGAAGACATTTCGAATGGATGAGAGGAATATTTTAGCCTAAAAGGATTGGGGATTCTGTCGGATCAAAACGAATACACGGGAAGAGCAAATGAAATGGAAATGAATGAATGAAATTGTTTTTAGAACGGAGCCTTTTATAGAAATTCATTTATGTTGAAGCATTTTCTATTTTAGACACTTTGTCATTTAGACATTTTTACCTCTTGCTACTTTTTCCTTTTGACCCTTTTTCTCTTTTGTCACTTTATCCCTTTTGGCACTTTGACGGTAAGCCGAGCAGGAGTTTAACTAATTTGTAAGGAGCCTATGGAAAGTTCCTAACGGAAAAGCCCAACGGAAAAAATGCCAAAAAAAAGTATGTGTGAAAAAGAAAATCGGACTAAAATGAGGAAAAGTTCACCACCAATCAGTAGGGATCGGATTTTTAGATTTTTTTTAAAACTGGTTCAAAAACCGCTTTAAATGCTCAATTTTGATTTTCTATCGACGAATTCGTAATCAGTGCGGTAATTATTTAGATGGTACCAGGGATGGGCGTTTATTTTGAAAAAACGGAAAACGGAAAAAAACGGAAATATTTTTTTTAACGGAAAAAGGGCCAAAAACAACGGAAAAACGGAAAACGGAAAAATTTTTAAACAAAATAAAATAAGTATTTTTTTTTAAAATAATTTATTTTAATAAATTTTTTTTGAAATATTAAAACAAAAATTTTAAAAATTAGCACTTTTTTTTTGGCAACAACAGTTCAATATACAAATGTGTGACATTGCAATTGAAATTTTATTTATTGAAATAATATATTTTAGAAACAAATAGCCAATTCCCTCTTTCTCCAGGACATCCAATCGGCACAAAAGCGTTGGGAAGCGACTCGTCAGGAGGCCACTTTAAATATGGCTGCTGGCTAATTACCAATCGACTATCGCATCTCGACGCCCGACGCAGCGGCCATCCACAAAGACTTTTCCGTCTTTTATAGACAACACTACCACACTGCCATGGAACATTTTGATTTATTGCCTGAGCATATGGTGAGTAGAATTAAAGCCTAAATAAACAGTGAATAAATATTTAATTTTTAAAGTTCAAATTAAACTTTTAACAATTAATTTTGTGCAGCTTGCTGAAAACGACTCAGACGTCGACGATGAGAAGCTGATCATCTTGCTGAAGAAGATTTACCAACGGAACGCGAAGGCTACCACGGTTTTGCTGAATGAAACGGAGCAAGTCAAACGATCGCTGCCGTTTTCAAACGAGAATTGCGGTTGATGAGCCACCGTGGGCAAATTCGAAAAAAAACAAAAATCACATATTTAAACAAACTTTTGATTGGTTATGCTATTTTGATCAATTATTTAGGGGTTTGTCTCTTCCGCTTGATGGCCAATCTCAGAAATAAAGCGGCACATACTTTCTATTTCATACCCGGCTTTATTGGCTCAATGAAGTGAATAATAAAATAGGAAGCGGATGATATCAATTCTGCGTACTTTAGTGCAATTAAATTTTAATAAAATTAGCTCAAAAAAGTGATGACTCCCATTTCGATTTTCTATTTGAAAACCCCTATTTTTGAATATTTAAAGTGGGCTTTTTTAGTATAAAAGTCTATAAAAACAATAAATAATTTCGCATATTTTGAGGACTTTTTGCATATTTTGATAAATAAAATTATAAAAATTAATCGTTTAAAGGATTTGCCAAAAACATGATTGACCTGTACAAAGACATGAAGAACCAAACGCTGATTGATGCCGTTATTGTGCAAGTGTGGTTTGCACAGGGCCTTTCGGTCCGCCGAAGTGCGGTTCAAAGTCGGGCCGGTGGACGGGACTGGGGAAAAAGGGGTTTGGGGACGGTCCCTCCCTTAAAACCGTTCAAAATAATTATCTATCAATAAAGAAAAATCTGTTAAAAAATTGTCCTTGAACTTCTGTAGGACTTCTTTGTCAACGTCCGCTGCCGACTTCTCATCGGAGGTGCCGAAGGATTGGGCCTCAAAGTACCGTGCCGCTCTGTCGTTCTGCATTCCAAGCAGTGCGTCCGGTTTGGACACGCGCGTGAGCACGTCGAATGGATTTGAGTCCAACTCGTCCGCGTCGGCCTGCGTCAACGGGACGGGGACCATTGGCGGCAAGTGCTCCGGCGGATTCATTCGCCTGGACCAGCAGCCCTCCCTCCTGCATGTGCAGCGTGAAGAGGAGCTTGGCGGACGTGTACTCATTGATTTGCGGACCGACGCCGCGCACGCGCAGGGTTTCGGAACCGTGCTTGCTGAGTTTGAGGGCTGTGATCACACGTCTCGAGACGAGCGTTGGCTGGCTCCCCCGGTCAATGAAGACGGTCAGTCCATTCCAAGTTCCGGCTTTTCCGGATTGGAAATGTGCGCGACGGTGGTCAACAAAAGAGTGTGAGCGTTTCCGGTGGCTGTGGCACCGCTGATGTGTCCTACCGGCCTTCAGCTGTTCAGCCCGCTGTTTCCGATCGGCGACGGTTGGGTACTGCGTGCAGTTGCCGCCCAATGAGCGTTGACACAGAACGGACAGGGCGACCACGGCTTGGTCGGGTCGCGAGTGCTGGGCACGTGCCCTGCGGTGGCTGTTCCCGCTTGAACAGTCCGGGCTTCGGCTCCGTCCGGGCCTTGGCACCTCGCAGTTGATCACTTTTCGGGGTTTAGTTCATCGCCGCGAACGCAATGGACGGCAGCCGGGCCTCGTACGGCATCCGCCTCTCTTTCACCGCCGGCTTGTCCGCCTTTCTTTCGCGTCCATGTACCTGCCGGGACACCTCCTGCACTTCCACCTCCTCCTCAATAACAGGCAGGCGCGGAACTGCGTGGTGTTCCATGCGAGGCCCTTCTCCTTTCTCGCTTTCGTGATATCGCGCACGAGCGAGATCGGCAGCTTGCCTTCGAGCTGGTTGTGGACACTGGAACCTTCAACGTTCTGCCCCATGGCCTCCAGCTGGCGCGCAATTTTCTTCAGGGACGCGCTGAACTTCTGCGCGTCCTTCAGGTTTTCGCAGTTTGGCAGATTGCGGAGCTGATCCTGCAGTCTTTGGGGATTTATCTTGTCCTGCACGATTTCGGCCGTCGATGTGCCGACGAGGTTGGCACAAAAGTTTTTTTTTGTGCTCATTTTATTTTTTCGAATTCAGTCTACTGTTTTTAATATTTTCAAAATTTGGCACATTCAGCGCCACTGGTGAATATGCGTAATTGTTAAAGCTGGAGGGAGTGGCCAAGCAGTTCGCTGAACAAATCGGACTTTGCCAGTTCACCTTCGGACCGCTACCGTTCAACAGCCCAGGGTGTCTTTTTGTTTTTTTAATTTTAAATTGATCGTTTTATTTTGAGCTTTTAAATTCCAAAACTAAGCCCAACCCACGAGTGCGTGCCAGGGATGTAACCGGGATGCCTAATTCCGGTGACGTATTTGGGTCCGGCATGCCGGATTTCGTTTCGGACTTTTTTTTGGCATCCGGCTACGTCCCTGGTGCGGTGCAATAAGCAAAACACTCAAACTGGGCTATTCATGGGCAACAGAATGTTTTATCAATTTGGCAACAAAACAGTTCAAATAAACAAATGTGTGCCCATGGCAATTGAAATTTTATTTATTTAAATAATATATGATTTTACAAAAACAAACAAATAAACAATTAATTCCCTCTTCTCCAGCACATCCAATCAGCGCAAAAGCGTTGGGAAGCGACTCGTCAGGTGGCCACTTTAACTATGGCCGCTGGCGAAGTGCCGATCGACTATCGCATCTCGACGCCCGACGCGGCGGCCAACCACAAAGACTTTGCCGTCTATTATATGGACAACACTACCACATTGCCATGGAACATTTTTGATTTATTGCCTGAGCATATGGTGATTAGATGCTGCATAAATTAAAGCCTAAATCAACAGTGAATACATAAATATTTAATTTTTAAAGATCAAAAATAAATTTTTAACAATTAATTTTGTGCAGCTTGCTGCAAACGACCCCGACGTCGACGACGAGACGCTGATCATTTTGCTGAAGAAGATTTACCAACGGAACGCGAAGGCTACCACGGGTTTGCTGAATGAAACGGAGCAAGTCAAACGATCGCTGCCGTTTTTCAAACGAGAATTGCGGTTGATGAATCACCGTGGGCAAATTTGAAAAAAAAACAACAAAAATCACATATTTAAACAAACTTTTGATTAGGTTATGCTATTTTGATCAATTATTTAGGGGTTTGTCTCTTCCGCTTGATGGCCAATCTCAGAGATAAAGCGGCACATACTTTCTACTTCATGCCCGGCTTTATTGGCTACAATGAAGTGAATAATAAAATAGGAAGCGGATGATATCAATTCTGCGTACTTTAGTGCAATTAAATTTTAATAAAATTAGCTCAAAAAAGTGATGACTCCCATTTCGATTTTCTATTTGAAAACCCCTATTACAAGTCGAGGAGCTCTCAACGAGGCAAATCGATCGCGTTGGGGAAAGTTAATCTGCCGCCATTTGCGCTCTGGCCAACGAAATTCCGGTGTAAGAGTGACACTTCAGTACCGTTTTCTACTTTCCCTGCATATCATTATGGATGAATTTGAATTGCTTGGCTTGTCACTACTATCATAGGACCTTCATCAGAGTCCACACCAGGGTTGCAGCGGATCATCCGAAATCCGTTATCAGAAATCCGGTGTTTTTCCCAATCCGAAATCCGATCCGAGAAATTTTGGGCAATCCGATCCGAAATCCGTATCCGACTTTTTTCCCAATCCGCTGCAACCCTGGTCCACACAGAGTTTTCCGCTGCTTCATCCAATTTAATAGAATATTTAATTCACATACATAAAAAATCATAAAATTATTTGTCCAGTGATGTTTTTGATTTCATCTGCTGGTGTGTGTAAATTGATCGCGTCATCAGATTTATCAATGGGCATAAACTACCCATCAGCAGAGGATGACAAAAAGTCGACGGCGGATGACTCATTTCCATGACTTTTAAGCGATCGCCCATACCTTTTAAACACACCTTTCAATCACACTCTTCCATTTTTATTCAATTTATTTGAATTTTAGGCACACAACTCAAAAGTATCGTATGCTTTTGCTTAAACTTGGGCTTCTTCTTATTGCCCTGAAGGCATGCGGCGTCTTTGGAGAGTAATTTATGTTATTTAAAATATGTTTTATTAAATTCTCAATGTTCTAGCGAACCACCTGACAAAATATGGAAAATGTGCGAAAACGAATTGGTCACTCTGGCCGAAAAATGCCCATCGTATTTATAATCTTGATTAATTAATAATAAGTATAAATATTTTTATTAATTTTTCAATTTAGTGTTCTCATCTGCTATCAAAGCAAATTGGCCAAGGATTTGAGGAATTGGAAAGCCGGAAATCGTTTCAGAGTGAACAGTTCGAATGCGAGCATTGCCTATGAATGTGCCGGAAATGACGGGACCAAAGGATGGCACGCCGTACGGATCAGCAAAGACAACATCGGCATGGTGACTTCCTTTGGCAGGTTAATGCCATTTGTAAGCTTAACAATTTATTTGGCCAAATTTAAGCAAGAGTTTGATTGTCAACGCATTGAACTATTCGATAATCAACATTACCAAAGGTTTATCAATTATAAAAATGAGTTTTGATTTTTTAAGAATTGACATCGGACGGCCAATCAGTTGAAGTGGACTTTTGGAAGGCACTTCCTTTCGGTGCATTAATGATCGACTTTGATGGAATGGCATTTAAAATTGCCGCATTGGAAATCCGTCAATCCATTGGGGAAAAGTACACAAAACTGTGCAAGAAAAAGGTGAAAATTTGTTATTTAATATTAAATTTATTTTTAAAGTGTTCGGCTAAATGGGCACAATCAACGGGAACACCAATGGACTTTTCAACCGTGAAAATTTCAACAACGGAAACTTCAAAAACAGAAATTTCAACAACGGAAACTTCAAAAACAGAAATTTCAACAACGGAAACTTCAAAAACAGAAATTTCAACAACGGAAACTTCAAAAACAGAAATTTCAACAACGGAAACTTCAAAAACAGAAATTTCAACAACGGAAACTTCAAAAACAGAAATTTCAACAACGGAAACTTCAAAAACAGAAATTTCAACAACGGAAACTTCAAAAACAGAAATTTCAACAACGGAAACTTCAAAAACAGAAATTTCAACAACGGAAACTTCAAAAACAGAAATTTCAACAACGGAAACTTCAAAAACAGAAATTTCACAACGGAAACTTCAAAAACAGAAATTTCAACAACGGAAACTTCAAAAACAGAAATTTCAACAACGGAAACTTCAAAAACAGAAATTTCAACAACGGAAACTTCAAAAACAGAAATTTCAACAACGGAAACTTCAAAAACAGAAATTTCAACAACGGAAACTTCAAAAACAGAAATTTCAACAACGGAAACTTCAAAAACAGAAATTTCAACAACGGAAACTTCAAAAACAGAAATTTCAACAACGGAAACTTCAAAAACAGAAATTTCAACAACGGAAACTTCAAAAACAGAAATTTCAACAACGGAAACTTCAAAAACAGAAATTTCAACAACGGAAACTTCAAAAACAGAAATTTCACAACGGAAACTTCAAAAACAGAAATTTCAACAACGGAAACTTCAAAAACAGAAATTTCAACAACGGAAACTTCAAAAACAGAAATTTCAACAACGGAAACTTCAACAGCGGCCACGGTAAAATTTTATTTCAGGAATTCCAGCTTAAAAACCAGACCAAAAAGCTTTACGGAATTTCTTTGTATTGATAACAATTTGGAGATGTTTTATATTAAATAAATAAATTTGGGGTTCCAGACCATTTCCGTAATGCCATAAAGTTAAAGGTTATCCGCAGGGGTGCCAGATTACCTACGAGAAAAAATATGGCAACTGGCTTTAAAATAGTGGCATTTTTATGGCATACGCAAAACCCCAAAATTAATTGAATTTAAGGCTTAGCTACATAACGTAAATAAAATTTTTTTATTGAATTTTAAAAAGATGCCGATAGGCGCCTGCAAAACAAAAATAAAATTTTAAAGAATTAAATAGAAAAATGTATCCAAATTTGCCATTTTAAACTTCTTTTTTTTCTGAGAGTTTTTGCATAGTTCAAATTAGAGTTGGCCACTTTTCCCGGTTCCGGGACTAAGGTACTGAAAAAAAGTACAAACGAGTACCTCAGTCCCGGGTCTCACCGGGACCGGGAAAAAAGCCGGGAATTCCCGGTTTTATCCCCTATTAAATTCCCGGTTTTAAATTTTCTGAAATCCCGGTCCCGGTTTTTCCCCAAAATCCCGGTCCCGGCAAACTCTAGTTCAAATATTACGAAACAAAATTATTAAATTTTTATAAGTACAGTAAGTGGTCCCCTTCTAAACATTTAAAATGACTTAAAGGGGACGCAGAATGCTTTTAGGACTCCCAAAAAAGCGTAACATGAATTAAGGAAAAAGCTTTTTGTTTATTAACAAAGTTTAGGACACCAAAGCGCCAATTGTCATTATGTGGAACAATAAATGGCTTGATGACACGATGATTTCGTTGTTGGAGCGTGGATTCCCAACATATCTTCCGCTAACCGTCCAAAACCAATGCCCGTTTAAATGCCAATACACCGCCAACCGGAGTTTGTAAGCAGCAAAACTTTAATTTTCATATTGTTTAAAGGGCTACTACTTATATTTTTAGGAAAAACGCAAAAAAAAAACGCTTAGATAAAAAAGCACGCAATTTTTCCAAAATATGCACAAGCCCGCTCAAATAGACACAAACCTGCTAGAATTAAGCACTAAAAGTTTCCTTTTTTACGGTAAACATTAGGGTAGAGCAAAAGCGGTTTTAAACCGGGGATACCGGTTTTACGACCCCCGGTTTTCGGTTTCGGTTTTTGCCCGACACCCGGTTAACCGAAACCGGGTTTCGGCAAACCATAGGAGACCTTTTTGATCGGGCCATTCTTAATAAATTCCATCAAAAATTCAAAAAATTTACCGAAAATCGAAATTTGAAAAAAATTGCTTAAGAAAAATGTAATAAACCCCCAAAAATACAGCCCCCCCCCCTATTTATTAACATCTCTCGAAAATGTGTCTAAGGTGTTTTCAAAAGACTCTCGACAACGAATTCAGCTGTATTGCATCCAAGGCTGCCTTAGGCTTAGGCCTAAGCTTAGGCTCGCTTAGATGTAGGCTACACGCGAGCGAAGCGAGCCGTTATAAGCTATCATTGTAAGAGAGTTGATCTGAACCAGGATTTTGTTTTCGACCACCTTATACCACAAAATCCGTAAAAATGTCTATTAACACCTTCAAATCATCAGTTTTTAATTTTCCCAATATTTTGAACTCCTTTCACGAATTGTTTATGTGAAAAATGTTTGGGAACAAATCGTACCCGGGAACAAAACGGCGGGAACCCACTCGATAGGCGCCGCCGAGAAAATTTTGAATTTTTGGTTCAATTTGTTAAGAGATTTGAAACCAAAAATGTAAAAATATGGCATTTATGAATTTGTCCAATCAAAAAATGAAATGAAAAACTTGAGAGCATTGTAACTAAGGCTACCGGTCCGAGTGTCGAATGGTCCGAGTGTCGAAAGTCCGAGTGTCGAATGGTCCGAGTGTCGAATGGTCCGAGTGTCGAATAAACCAAATACAGTCCGAGTGTCGAAACTAAGTCTGAGTGTCGAAAGTCCCAGTGTCGAATAGTGCAAATACTATCCGAGTGTCGAACAGTACCAAAAATGTCCGAGTGCCGAATAAACCAGAGAAGGTGCCAGTGCCGAATTTTTATAATGAATTAACTTTTTTGGATACATATTCAACTCGCTTTTTTCCTTAATTTTTAAAAGAGCCTAGGGATCATCAGGTTTAGGCCTAAACAACCCTGAGCTTAGGGATTTGTTAGGTTTAGGCCTAAGCTTTTGCGCGATTTTGATCATTAATGCCTTTTGTTACTAAAAAGCCAGTTGAATTTTTGATTCAACTCGTTGCAAAAAAAGCGAGTTGATTAAAAAGCGAGTTGGTGAAAAGTAGAGACCGGCGGGAACGGAATTCCCGGTCCCATCTTTTTTGCCGGGCGAGATTTTTAACGGGAACGGGAAAAAGATGGGATTCCCGTCCCGTACTTTTTGAAAACCCCGTTCCCGGAATTTTTTTTACCGGTCTTTAGTGAACAGCGAGTTGATGTTTTACCGTAAACGATCAGATTATTTTATTTGATCACAAAAAAAAGCGGCTTCTTCCTGTTATGAAAATTGATCAGATTTTGCTTTTTGCAGTAGAATTCGAAGCTCGGACTGAATTTGTTCTGTTCGACACTCGGATAGTATTTGCACTATTCGACACTCAGACTTTTCGACACTGGGACTTTCGACACTCGGACATTTTTTCCACTATTCGACACTCGGACCATTCGACACTCGGATCGGAAGCGTGTAACTAATTAAAAAACTAGGAAATTTCAAAAACTGCTGGAATTGTTTACTCTCTGTAAATACTAGTGCTCGGAACGATACGATATTTCGATATAAATATCGCGATATTCATATTGAAATATCGTATCGAATATCGATCGAAGCCATTTGCCGAGCATTAGTAAATACTAGTATGTTGGGAAAGTTGGAAAAATTTTCGGTGTTGGTTTTTGGGCCAAAAAAGCCGGGTTTCGGTTCGGTTAACCGACCGCCATCTACCCTAGTAAACATCAATAAAATTTATTCAAATTTAAAAAGAAATCAATTTGGCAATTTCGCTATTGTATACTAATTTTAAAATGGAATTTTATCGTAAGTTATTTTTTGGTCTAGAAAGGCTGCTTTAACACAAAAAGGCAAGTTCGCAGAAAAATGTCATGCCTAGAATAGCATTTAATTAGTGTTGGAAAATGTCGGTAATCGGTAATTTTTGAACATTTTTAATTTCAATTTAAAATGAACAAAATAAACTGGGTTTTAAAATTTAAATTAAATTATTTTTTCAATACTTTTAAAAAGAGAGGATGATTCGTCAATGTTGGTTTTCCATCTCAACCTCGTTTGTCCAATTGGCCATTGGCCAAAAAAGCGACGTCACACTCAAAACTACGTGATGTTCACTGTGGAATCGCCTGTGCACTCGTTGGTGCACTACAACCGAAGCATTATGACGGATACTTTCTTTAACACTACAGTAACCTACCGGACGGACAGTACCGTATTCATGCCCTACGATTCGTTGGTTCGAATCACACCTGACACTCCCATTGAAGACAGATGGACTGAGGAGGAGGTAGGAGGATACATAATTTTTACAGAAATCGGAGCCTTCCAACCTCCTGAAAAAAATGTCTAAAAATCCAGAGTTCAGTTACAAGTTAGTAGAGCACGGAACAACCGAGATTCTCAATTGAAATCCGGCGTAAATTGATCGAGATTTTTTTTGAGATTTTCAGTGATTCGAACGAATCTCGATCGTTAAATCTTTTATTGAGATCTTCGAGATTCTCGATCGAAATCTCAATCGCTATCACACACATATATATATATATACACACATACACATTTATCGCTTAAGGTCCGACAAACTGTGAGGAATAAAATGAAGCTTGCTTTTCAAGCGGTCTCCAATTGTGGAGCACCCTCGGGCCGTGATTTTTTAACGAAAGCGCTGCAGGGCATGTTAAATTTGGATTTGTATGGCGCTTGCGGAGGCCGTAGCTGTAATACGAATTGTTATAACAGTGAAATGGGTACAAAAAATATATATATTTTTTGTCATTTTTTAAATGGAGTTTTAATTTAATTAATTTTTTATTAAAATATTGTACTTAAGAGAATCATTTGTTCTATTTTGCTTTTGAAAATTCGGTGTGCCACCAATATATAACAGAGAAATTTTGGCGCTCACTGCGCAGGCTGACCGTTCCAGTTGTGTTACGCCGTGCCATATTTTCAGGTGTTTTTTTTGGTGAATTAAAAAAATAAAAAGTTAAAATATTCAATAAAATATTTTTGGTTATTTTTAAAAATAAAGCGTTTAAAATATTCAATAAAAATATTTTGGTAATTTTAAGAACTTTTCGAAAAGGTTCGGCCGGCACTTTTCGGTAAAGTACCAAACTTACCGGTACCGAAATAAAATTGCCGGCACTTTTTCGGTTTTCACCAAAATTTTTTAGAGCATCTTTTTAACAAACTCGTTTATTTTGGAAATCTAGGCTTTATCAATATTTATAATTGAGTTTTGGGAGATTGAGGTTCAAAAAAGTGACGGAACAGCCACGCGATAGTCGTATGATGGATGTGTCACGTGGGGTTGAAATAAAATTTCTATATATAAGGAAATTCTGTTTTGAGTGCTGGGGGGAATCCATTGATGTCGGAGATGTGTGGTTCGATTTGGCTGAAAATTTGCACCAAGATAAAGTTCCGAGGTTTTGACAATTCTATGGTTTTTTTTTTCCTCTAACTTGCTCGACAAGGATCGAAAAGTCTAACGCCCCAAAAAGAAGCGCCCCTTTTTGGGTACCATGTTGCAGTTGGAGGGGCAAAAGTGGTTTAAAGCATGCTTTTGGTGGGTTGGGTTTGGAGAAAGGGCACAACTAGACAAAATTTCGGTTTGAATGATATATTATGTGTGGGGGTAGGTCTAACTGCGTAAGAGTTATTCGAGGCACAAAATGTCGAAAAATCGGACTTTTTTTTGACTGTTTTGGGAGAAATTCACAAAAACGATGGGGTTTGCTCGGATCGGGCCGGGAGTGGTTAATTATAAGTTGGGGTCATAATAAGCTACAAAAAATGTTTCTTGGTCGGGTATGTAAGAGTTCGACTTGAGGTCGAAATTGGTTGTCAAAGTTGGAAAAATTTATTTTTTTTTGCGCCAACTTTTATGGTGAAAATTTTTGGGTTGAGGAATGGGCTGATTTTGTGGTAGGAGATGCACCATGGTGTGGCTTCAAAATGACATATAATTTGCCCGATTTGGTTCGGGTTAGAGGTCGATATGGGAGGTCGAACCAATTTATGTATATATTTGCTGGGGTCAAAAACTGAAAAGTTCGAATTTTGCTTTTGGCAGTTATTTTTTATATAATAAGACTCAGCTCGAATATCTGAGTCGAACAAAAAAAAGTTTGTTCGTTTCTGATCGAAACTCATCAAGTTACGGTGTGATCAATTTTGAGCAAAAATTCAAAAAATTAAATTTTGAAATTTGAAATTTTTTAAAATAAATTTTATATAACTTAATTCAGCTTAAAAAACTAAGCTAAACAAAAAAAAATTTGTTTAGTTCTGATCAGAATTGACCAAGTTACAGTATGATCAATTTAGAGCAAAAATTCAAAAAATTAAATTTTGAAATTTGAAATTTTTTAAAATAAATTTTATATAATTTAATTCAGCTTAAAAAGTTGAGCTAAACAAAAAAAAGTTTGTTTAGTTCTGATCAGAATTGACCAAGTTACAGTATGATCAATTTTGAAGACGAAATAGGGTGGAAAGGTGAGAGAAATTGGTAGAGATGCGAGCGTAACGAGAGAGATAAGGGCTTTGCCCTTGCAGTAGTTTACACCCCATAGAACAATTGTTTAGAAAAAATATTAAAAAAAGAGCAAATTAATAAAAAATTAAATAAAAAAATAAATTGAAATTGAAATGAAAATAAATAAAATTGAAAAACCCTAGAAACAGCTCATAAGCGAAGCCACCCCTCACCCAACCACAACCCCCTTGCGTCCACAGGCGTCTAGTTTCTCCCATAGTATCCTAAAATAAAAGGGGGTTTCGTCTCAAAAACTAATTTGAGCTTTCGGCGCGCCGGAGGCGCGCCGACACTCGCACATTGGTTGAGCAACTTTTTGAGGCGCATTCAGGAAAACTATAGACTTTTCAGTACGGTGGACAGGTGAGGCCCAGGAGCCGAGTTGCGGGTACAAAGCGCAGTTTTACTGTTAGGAAATTTTTCTTTTTATTGCAATCGCTTAACGCTTGCTGGGAGGATGGTAAGTTGGAATGTTTCCGACAAGTTCGCAACAGATCACTTTTTGATCAGAGCAAAACTGCGGTCTGCAGAAAAAGCCAAAAATTGCTGGGTCGAAGTGCCAAATTTCGTTTTTTGTCATTAACTTTTTTTGGTTTGCCCGCAGCTCTTAGCCATCTTCTCTATTATTGTAGAGCTTTTCAAGCTGCGTCGAATGGTGTTTAGTATGCGCCGAACCGGTTTTGGGGTGTTTTGCACTAGGCGGGTTTGAAATTTTGGCGAATTTTGGCCATAACTTTGCGGGGATTCAATTTAGCGGAAAACAAAATGCGCTTTCAAAACTCAACTTTTCAAGAGCTTTCGAATGGTGTAAACTTGCCCAGACAAAAGTCTTCATATGCACTTTGGCTGGGGATTTGGCGGTGGGGTGGCCGAGTGGTGAGTGGTGGGGCCTGGGTGGCGGGTGGCTGGGGGTTCGATTCCGCGCGCCTGAAATCATTTTTTCTGACTTTCCCTGCATCTCTATTGTGCGGGAAAAAATTTCTAAAATCATTTTAAATTATTCCCGACTTTTTAAAAATATTTTTATGTGCTAATTGTGAAATTTTTCATTTTTCATTTTTTTGGTCGGCAAAATTGGTTGAATAATTGAAAAATTCATAACTTTGTTCAAACTTGAGTGATGTACATTATTTTTATATCATAAAATGCAGAAAAATAAGCTGTATTTTTTGTTTAAAGAAATGTTCAGTTATTTTTTAAATTCAAAAAGTTGTAGTCAATTTTGTGCAAAAAATGAATTTTTCACAAAAAAATTCATAATAATTTTTAAAGTGAATCTTTTCAAATTCCGTTTCATTACAAAAATAGCTAATTTTTTGCTCTACCAATAGCACGTGAGTTCATTCCAATAACTTTACTCTGAACAAAGTTGCAAGAGTATAAGTGGTTTTGGATCTCAAAACCAAAGGGGGGACCCTTTTGGTGTGGAATCCAAAAATAAATGTTTTTTTCTGGATTCCTATAGATTTTTACTGTAGTAGAAATAATTCCTAAATATGTTTTAAAGTATTCCCGATTTTTTAAAAACATTTTTGCGTGTTATTTACAAAGTTTTGGAATTTTTATTTTTCCGGTTATACAAATTCACTGCATTTTTAAAAACTTCAAAACTTTGTTCAACTTTGCTTTATATTCTGGAGATCAGAATTAGGTTTTCCGGAAAGACAGCAGAACCAGAATTTGTTATTTGATGTTCTGAAATCCAGAATTCACCAGAATAGGTTTCCGGAAAATCAGCTGGAGATCAGAATTACTTTTCCGGAAAGACAGCAAGAACCAGAATCTGTTAATTGATGCTCTGAAATCCAGAATACATAAGATTTAGGCTTCCGGAAACTCAGCTGGATATCAGAATTAGGTTTTCCGAAAAGACAGCAAGAACCAGAATTAGGTTTTCCGGAAAGAAAGCAAGAACCAGAAGTGTTATTTGATGTTCTGAATGCATTAGAGTTATGCTTCCGGAAAATTAGCTGGAGATCAGAATTAGTTTTCCGGAAAGACAGTAAGAACCAGAGTTTGTTATTTGATGTTCTGGAAACCCAGAATGCACCAGAATTTGGTGTTTCGGAAAGCCAGTTGGCCCAGAATTTGGTTTTCCGGAAAAATAGTAAGAACCACAATTGTTATTTGGTGTTCTGAAATCCAGAATGCATTAGAGTTATGCTTCCGGAAAATTAGCTGGAGATCAGAATTAGGTTTTCCGGAAAGACAGTAAGAACCAGAGTTTGTTATTTGATGTTCTAAAATCCAGAATGCACCAGCATTTGGTGTTACAGAAAATCAACTGGAGATCAGAATTAGGTTTCCGGTAAGGCAGTAGAGACGAGAATTAGTTTTCCGGAAAGACAGCAAGAACCAGAATTTGTTAGTTGATGTTCTGGAAAACCAGAATGCACCAGAATTTGCTGTTCCGGAAAGCCAGCTGCACCAGAATTAGGCTTTCCGGAAAGAATATGAACCAGAATTGTTATTTGATGTTCTGGAAATCCAGAATACACCAGAATTAGGCTTTCCGGAAATATATGAACCAGAATTTGTTATTTGATGTTCTGGAAACCCTGCTGGACCAGAATTTGGCTTTCCGGAAAGAATATGAACCAGAATTTGTTATTTGATGTTCTGAAATCCTGATGCACCAGAATTAGGTTTCCGGAAAATCAGCTGGAGATCAGAATTAGGTTTTCCGGAAAGACAGTAGAAACCAGAATAAGTTATTTGATGTTCTGAAATCCAGAATGCATCAGAATTATGCTTCCGGAAAATCAGCTGGAGATCAGAATTAGGTTTTCCGGAAAGACAGAAGAACCAGGATTTGTTATTTGATGTTCTAAAAGCCAGAATGCATTAGAATTAGGCTTCCGGAAAGCCAGCTGGAGATCAGAATTAAGTTTTCCAGAAAGAAAGCAAGAACCAGAATTTGTTATTTGATGTTCTGAAATCCAGAATGCCACCAGAATTTGGTGTTACATAAAAACAGCTGAAGATCAGAATTAGGTTTTCCGGAAAGAAAGCAAGAACCAGAGTTTGTTATTTGATGTTCTGTAATCCAGAATGCACCAGAATTTGATGTTCAGGAAAATCAACTGGAGATCAGAATTAGGTCTCCGGAAAGACAGCAAGAACCAGAGTTTGTTATTTGATGTTCTGTAATACAGAATACACCAGTATTTGGTTTCAGGAAAATCAGCCGGATATCAGAATTAGGCTTTCCGGTAAGACAGTAAGAACCAGAATTTGTTATTTGATGTTCTGAAATCCTGATGCACCAGAATTAGGTTTCCGGAAAATCGCTGGAGATCAGAATTAGGTTTTCAGGAAAGAAAGCAAGAACCAGAATTTTATTTGATGTTCTGGAATCAGAATGCACCAGAATTTGGTGTTACAGAAGATCAACTGGAGATCAGAATTAGGTCTCCGGAAAGACAGCAAGAACCAGAGTTTGTTATTTGATGTTCTGAAATACAGAATGCACCAGTATTTGGTTTCAGGAAAATCAGCCGGAGATCAGAATTAGGCTTTCCGGTAAGACAGTAAGAACCAGAATTTGTTATTTGATGTTCTGAAATCCAGAATGCACCAGAATTTGGTGTTACATAAAAACAACTGGAGATCAGAATTAGGTTTTCCGGAAAGAAAGCAAGAACCAGAGTTTGTTATTTGATGTTCTGAAATCCAGAATGCACCAGAATTAGGTTGCCGGAAAATCAACCGGAGATCAGAATTAGGTCTCCGGAAAGACAGTAGAGACAAAAATTTGGTGTTTCGGAAAGCCAGTTGGCCCAGAATTTGGTTTTCCGGAAAAATAGTAAGAACCACAATTGTTATTTGGTGTTCTGAAATCCAGAATGCATTAGAATTAGGCTTCCGGAAATCAGCTGTAGATCAGAATTAGGTTTTCAGGAAAGAAAGCAAGAACCAGAATTTTATTTGATGTTCTGGAATCAGAATGCACCAGAATTTGGTGTTACAGAAATCAACTGGAGATCAGAATTAGGTCTCCGGAAAGACAGCAAGAACCAGAGTTTGTTATTTGATGTTCTGTAATACAGAATGCACCAGTATTTGGTTTCAGGAAAATCAGCCGGATATCAGAATTAGGCTTTCCGGTAAGACAGTAAGAACCAGAATTTGTTATTTGATGTTCTGAAATCCTGATGCACCAGAATTAGGTTTCCGGAAAATCAGCTGGAGATCAGAATTAGGTTTTCCGGAAAGACAGTAGAAACCAGAATAAGTTATTTGATGTTCTGAAATCCAGAATGCATCAGAATTATGCTTCCGGAAAATCAGCTGGAGATCAGAATTAGGTTTTCCGGAAAGACAGAAGAACCAGGATTTGTTATTTGATGTTCTAAAAGCCAGAATGCATTAGAATTAGGCTTCCGGAAATCAGCTGGAGATCAGAATTAGGTTTTCCTGAAAGAAAGCAAGAACCAGAATTTTATTTGATGTTCTGGAATCAGAATGCACCAGAATTTGGTGTTACAGAAAATCAACTGGCGCTCAGAATTAGGTCTCCGGAAAGAAAGCAAGAACCAGAATTGTTATTTGATGTTCTGAAATCCAGAAATCACCAGAATTTGGTGTTACATAAAAACAACTGGAGATCAGAATTAGGCTTCCGGAAATCAGCTGGAGATCAGAATTAGGTTTTCCTGAAAGAAAGCAAGAGCCAGAATTTTATTTGATGTTCTGGAATCAGAATGCACCAGAATTTGGTGTTACAGAAAATCAACTGGAGATCAGAATTAGGTCTCCGGAAAGACAGCAAGAACCAGAGTTTGTTATTTGATGTTCTGAAATACAGAATGCACCAGTATTTGGTTTCAGGAAAATCAGCCGGAGATCAGAATTAGGCTTTCCGGTAAGACAGTAAGAACCAGAATGGCTATTTGATGTTCTGAAACCCAGAATGCACCAGAATTTGCTGTTCCGGAAAGCCAGCTGGAGATCAGAATTAAGTTTTCCAGAAAGAAAGCAAGAACCAGAATTTGTTATTTGATGTTCTGAAATCCAGAATGCACCAGAATTTGATGTTACATAAAAACAACTGGAGATCAGAATTAGGTCTCCGGAAAGACAGTAGAGACAAAAATTTGGTGTTTCGGAAAGCCAGTTGGTCCAGAATTTGGTTTTCCGGAAAAATAGTAAGAACCACAATTGTTATTTGGTGTTCTGAAATCCAGAATGCATTAGAATTAGGCTTCCGGAAATCAGCTGGAGATCAGAATTAGGTTTTCAGGAAAGAAAGCAAGAACCAGAATTTTATTTGATGTTCTGGAATCAGAATGCACCAGAATTTGGTGTTACAGAAAATCAACTGGAGATCAGAATTAGGTCTCCGGAAAGACAGTAAGAACCAGAGTTTGTTATTTGATGTTCTGAAATCCAGAATGCACCAGAATTTGTTGTTCCGGAAAGCCAGCTGGAGATCAGAATTAAGTTTTCCGGAAAGAAAGCAAGAACCAGAATTGTTATTTGATGTTCTGAAATCCAGAAATCACCAGAATTTGGTGTTACATAAAAACAACTGGAGATCAGAATTAGGTTTCCGGAAATCAGCTGAAGATCAGAATTAGGTTTTCCGGAAAGAAAGCAAGAACCAGAGTTTGTTATTTGATGTTCTGTAATCCAGAATGCACCAGAATTTGCTGTTCCGGAAAGCCAGCTGGAGATCAGAATTAAGTTTTCCGGAAAGAAAGCAAGAACCAGAGTTTGTTATTTGATGTTTTAAAATCCAGAATGCACCAGAATTTGATGTTCAGGAAAATCAACTGGAGATCAGAATTAGGTCTCCGGAAAGACAGCAAGAACCAGAGTTTGTTATTTGATGTTCTGTAATACAGAATACACCAGTATTTGGTTTCAGGAAAATCAGCCGGATATCAGAATTAGGCTTTCCGGTAAGACAGTAAGAACCAGAATTTGTTATTTGATGTTCTGAAATCCTGATGCACCAGAATTAGGTTTCCGGAAAATCGCTGGAGATCAGAATTAGGTTTTCAGGAAAGAAAGCAAGAACCAGAATTTTATTTGATGTTCTGGAATCAGAATGCACCAGAATTTGGTGTTACAGAAGATCAACTGGAGATCAGAATTAGGTCTCCGGAAAGACAGCAAGAACCAGAGTTTGTTATTTGATGTTCTGAAATACAGAATGCACCAGTATTTGGTTTCAGGAAAATCAGCCGGAGATCAGAATTAGGCTTTCCGGTAAGACAGTAAGAACCAGAATTTGTTATTTGATGTTCTGAAATCCAGAATGCACCAGAATTTGGTGTTACATAAAAACAACTGGAGATCAGAATTAGGTTTTCCGGAAAGAAAGCAAGAACCAGAGTTTGTTATTTGATGTTCTGAAATCCAGAATGCACCAGAATTAGGTTGCCGGAAAATCAACCGGAGATCAGAATTAGGTCTCCGGAAAGACAGTAGAGACAAAAATTTGGTGTTTCGGAAAGCCAGTTGGCCCAGAATTTGGTTTTCCGGAAAAATAGTAAGAACCACAATTGTTATTTGGTGTTCTGAAATCCAGAATGCATTAGAATTAGGCTTCCGGAAATCAGCTGTAGATCAGAATTAGGTTTTCAGGAAAGAAAGCAAGAACCAGAATTTTATTTGATGTTCTGGAATCAGAATGCACCAGAATTTGGTGTTACAGAAATCAACTGGAGATCAGAATTAGGTCTCCGGAAAGACAGCAAGAACCAGAGTTTGTTATTTGATGTTCTGTAATACAGAATGCACCAGTATTTGGTTTCAGGAAAATCAGCCGGATATCAGAATTAGGCTTTCCGGTAAGACAGTAAGAACCAGAATTTGTTATTTGATGTTCTGAAATCCTGATGCACCAGAATTAGGTTTCCGGAAAATCAGCTGGAGATCAGAATTAGGTTTTCCGGAAAGACAGTAGAAACCAGAATAAGTTATTTGATGTTCTGAAATCCAGAATGCATCAGAATTATGCTTCCGGAAAATCAGCTGGAGATCAGAATTAGGTTTTCCGGAAAGACAGAAGAACCAGGATTTGTTATTTGATGTTCTAAAAGCCAGAATGCATTAGAATTAGGCTTCCGGAAATCAGCTGGAGATCAGAATTAGGTTTTCCTGAAAGAAAGCAAGAACCAGAATTTTATTTGATGTTCTGGAATCAGAATGCACCAGAATTTGGTGTTACAGAAAATCAACTGGCGCTCAGAATTAGGTCTCCGGAAAGAAAGCAAGAACCAGAATTGTTATTTGATGTTCTGAAATCCAGAAATCACCAGAATTTGGTGTTACATAAAAACAACTGGAGATCAGAATTAGGTTTCCGGAAATCAGCTGAAGATCAGAATTAGGTTTTCCGGAAAGAAAGCAAGAACCAGAGTTTGTTATTTGATGTTCTGTAATCCAGAATGCACCAGAATTTGATGTTCAGGAAAATCAACTGGAGATCAGAATTAGGTCTCCGGAAAGACAGTAAGAACCAGAGTTTGTTATTTGATGTTCTGAAATCCAGAATGCACCAGAATTAGGTTTCCGGAAAATCAGCTTCCACTAAACCGGACCTGCTGATCACGAATATGGACTCTGTTTTTGATTTCATTTAGTGTAAACTTCGCAAAAAGTACACAAAAATAAATTTTTTCTTCAGTATATCAATTCTTTGGGACGAACACTTTTTGGTTTTTCATAATAGCATTTTTAACGCTAAAATAGCCGGAAAAAGTGTTTTCCTACTAAACCGAACCTGCTGATCACGAATATGGACTCTGTTTTTGATTACATTTAGTGTAAACATCACAAAAATGACACAAAAATACACATTTTACTAGCAACGAAGTCCTTGAGCGCGAAGCGCTTTTTTAAATCAACATTCCCCATCAATCATACAGCATGCCCTTCTTCTATATATCCCCATGGATTCACACCTAGTTACTACTATAAGGAAATTCTGTTTCGGGTGCCGGGGGGAAATCATTGATGTCGGAGATGTGTGGTTCGATTTGTCTGAAAATTTGCA
>JAIXHY010000053.1:417915-422915 GCA_020449905.1 Globodera pallida
TCACTATTGATCAAGTTACGGTATTTTTAATTTCAAGGAAAAATTTTAAAAATTAAATTTTGAAATTTTAACGTTTTTAAAATTAATTTTATATGATAAAATTCAGCTTAAAAAACTGAGCAAAACAAAAAAAATTCGGCTTGATCTGATCAAAATTGATCAAGTTACGGTATTTTCAATTTTAACCAAAAATCGAAAAAATTGGATTTTGAAATTTTAAGTTTTTTAAAATTATTTTTATAAAATTAAATTCAGCATAAAAAGCTGAGCTAAACAAAAAAAATTTTAAGTTTTTCTGACCAAAACGGATTAAGTTACGGTATTTTCAATTTTGAAGGCGAAATAGAGTGAAAAAGTGAGAGAAAGTGGTAGAGATGCGAGCGTAGCGAGAGCTTTTATTCTCAAATTCTAAAATCGCAACTTTTTTACTTTTGACATCGAAAATCACTGAATATTTTAGAACTCTTACTTTTCTTAAGGTTTACTAATCCGAATCTTTTTAGCGGCATTCTATTTAAAAATCAGTACAATTTTTATTTCTCCAAGTTTTTCTAAAAACGGAACTTTTTACTTTTGGTCAAGGCTAACCATTTTATTTTAGGGAATGTGAATTCAAAAAGAAATAGCCAGTTATGTGGAAAAATCATTTAATTAAAATCGAAATGTGACAAAAATGCTTTTAAGATCATACTTGTTTTAAGAATTTTAAAATGGTAATTTTCAGAAAATGGTAGTGGTGAGTTTCAAGCTGATTTTTTGTTATTTAAAGCTTTTATTCATGTTGCTATGTTGTAAAATTCATAAAATCTGTTTCTTGTTTAAACCTATCTTAATTTCGTGCTAATTTTGAAATTTCAAAATGGTATAGTTTGTGTCTATGAAATAATTTTTAAATTTTAAAATCTTTAACTTTTGACTGGCTTTCTAAACAAAACTTGTTTCAATTTTCAAAAATCGCCAAACCCCTTTAAAATTTATATTTTCGTAAGCTAACACACCGTACTTTACGTAATCGTTGCCAGTATCTATAGTTGCGAGCATCCCTACATTCCGCATTAATGCCACCTCATTGTTAAGTGCGGCTTGGGGTAAAGGAAAATGCAAAAAAGACCTGAATGAAGTATTTTTGGTCAATTTAATCCATACTATTCTTAAATAGTAAAATTACAGAATTTTCTGAATAATTTGAACCATTTCCTGCCCATAATAATGGCTTAAATGCTCTAATAAATTAATACCTAATAGGGTAAGTTTCAGAAATATTCTATACCATTTACTGCCGGTAATAAGGCACCAAATGTACTAATATATTAGTACAAATAGATTACTAAATTTACGGAATACTTCGAACTCTTTTCTAATCAGAAAAGCTGTTTAATTTTAATACTTTTTACTTAAATGATAGTATATTGATCTGCCCATAATGATGCATTAACTGTTCTATTACCCATTATTCTGAATAATTAAGCCTTTTTGGACAATATTCTAATCAATTAGTACAAATAAAGTAAAAATTCTAACTTTGTTTATTTTTGTCATTATTCATATGCTGGCTCTCAATAAATGCTTTTTTTGGAACACATTCATATGCGTACTCTCGATAAAGCTTAATCTGACTTCTTTCATATAGATTTTAATAATTATAATAAAACGTTGGCTGGCAACTTTGAGCACACAGAGACGTAAATGGAATATTAGCTGACAAATCTGAGTGCAAATACAAAAAGGGTTCAAGTTACCATTTTTTCAATTTTAGCATAAATTATAAAAATTATATTTTGAAATCTGAAATTTCTAAAGGAAATTATATCCTTGAAATGGTGAGCTAAACAATGCCCCCTTCTGATCAGAACTGGAAAATGATATTTACCGCATGATAAATTATTGTCTTTTTAAAATTATCGTCCTTGGCATTATTTATAACAAAGTTTTCAGTTCTTAAATAAACAATGAATTCTCTGAAGAAGCCAATGAATTACATTGCGCATTTTTACTTTTGAAAAAATAATCACAAAAAACGGGGGAAAGTGCCAAAATAATGGTTTAAATATATAGAAGTGCCGGGGGAAAACCATTGATGTCGGAGATGTGTGGTTCGATTTGTCTGAAAATTTGCATGGTGGTAAGGTAACAGGGTTAGCAAAAAAGTATGTTGAAAGAATTTTTGAATTTTGCCTAACAAGGGTCGAACGGTCTAACCGCGCTCAAATCGCAGCCCTTTTTTGCCTACCATGTTGCAGTTGGAGGGGCATAAGTGGTTTAAAGCATGCTTTTGGTGGGTTGGGTTTGGATAAAGAGCACAACTAGACAAAATTTGCTTTCGAATGGTATATCTTTTGTGGGGGTAGGTCTAAACCGTGATAGACTTATGCTGCGGACAAAAAGTCGAAAAATCGCACTTTTTTTTGGGATTTTTGGGAGAAATTCACAAAAACGATGGGGTTTGCTCGGATCGGGTGGGGGTTGGTTAATTATAAGTTGGGTTGGTATTTAGCTACAAAAAATGTCTTTTGGCCGGCTCTGTAAAAGTTCGACTTGAGGTCGAACTGGGGTGTCAAAGTTGGAAATTTTTATTTTTTTTGGCGCCAACTTTTATGGTGAAAATTTTTGGGTTGGGGAACGGGCTGATTTTGTGGTAGGGCATGCCCCAAGTCGTGAGCTTCAAAACGATATATAACTTGCCTGGTTTGGTTCGGGTTGGGGGTCGATATGGGGGGTCTAACCATTTTTACCCATAAATTTGCTTGGGGTAAAAAAAGAAAAAGTTCGAATTTTGCCTTAGGCAATGATTTCATAGTGCTTTAGACTCAGCTTGATGAGCTGAGTCGAACAAAAAAAAGTTTATTCTTTTCTGATCACTATTGATCAAGTTACGGTATTTTTAATTTCAAGGAAAAATTTTAAAAATTAAATTTTGAAATTTTAACGTTTTTAAAATTAATTTTATATGATAAAATTCAGCTTAAAAAACTGAGCAAAACAAAAAAAATTCGGCTTGATCTGATCAAAATTGATCAAGTTACGGTATTTTCAATTTTAACCAAAAATCGAAAAAATTGGATTTTGAAATTTTAAGTTTTTTAAAATTATTTTTATAAAATTAAATTCAGCATAAAAAGCTGAGCTAAACAAAAAAAATTTTAAGTTTTTCTGACCAAAACGGATTAAGTTACGGTATTTTCAATTTTGAAGGCGAAATAGAGTGAAAAAGTGAGAGAAAGTGGTAGAGATGCGAGCGTAGCGAGAGCTTTTATTCTCAAATTCTAAAATCGCAACTTTTTTACTTTTGACATCGAAAATCACTGAATATTTTAGAACTCTTACTTTTCTTAAGGTTTACTAATCCGAATCTTTTTAGCGGCATTCTATTTAAAAAATCAGTACAATTTTTATTTCTCCAAGTTTTTCTAAAAACGGAACTTTTTACTTTTGGTCAAGGCTAACCATTTTATTTTAGGGAATGTGAATTCAAAAAGAAATAGCCAGTTATGTGGAAAAATCATTTAATTAAAATCGAAATGTGACAAAAATGCTTTTAAGATCATACTTGTTTTAAGAATTTTAAAATGGTAATTTTCAGAAAATGGTAGTGGTGAGTTTCAAGCTGATTTTTTGTTATTTAAAGCTTTTATTCATGTTGCTATGTTGTAAAATTCATAAAATCTGTTTCTTGTTTAAACCTATCTTAATTTCGTGCTAATTTTGAAATTTCAAAATGGTATAGTTTGTGTCTATGAAATAATTTTTAAATTTTAAAATCTTTAACTTTTGACTGGCTTTCTAAACAAAACTTGTTTCAATTTTCAAAAATCGCCAAACCCCTTTAAAATTTATATTTTCGTAAGCTAACACACCGTACTTTACGTAATCGTTGCCAGTATCTATAGTTGCGAGCATCCCTACATTCCGCATTAATGCCACCTCATTGTTAAGTGCGGCTTGGGGTAAAGGAAAATGCAAAAAAGACCTGAATGAAGTATTTTTGGTCAATTTAATCCATACTATTCTTAAATAGTAAAATTACAGAATTTTCTGAATAATTTGAACCATTTCCTGCCCATAATAATGGCTTAAATGCTCTAATAAATTAATACCTAATAGGGTAAGTTTCAGAAATATTCTATACCATTTACTGCCGGTAATAAGGCACCAAATGTACTAATATATTAGTACAAATAGATTACTAAATTTACGGAATACTTCGAACTCTTTTCTAATCAGAAAAGCTGTTTAATTTTAATACTTTTTACTTAAATGATAGTATATTGATCTGCCCATAATGATGCATTAACTGTTCTATTACCCATTATTCTGAATAATTAAGCCTTTTTGGACAATATTCTAATCAATTAGTACAAATAAAGTAAAAATTCTAACTTTGTTTATTTTTGTCATTATTCATATGCTGGCTCTCAATAAATGCTTTTTTTGGAACACATTCATATGCGTACTCTCGATAAAGCTTAATCTGACTTCTTTCATATAGATTTTAATAATTATAATAAAACGTTGGCTGGCAACTTTGAGCACACAGAGACGTAAATGGAATATTAGCTGACAAATCTGAGTGCAAATACAAAAAGGGTTCAAGTTACCATTTTTTCAATTTTAGCATAAATTATAAAAATTATATTTTGAAATCTGAAATTTCTAAAGGAAATTATATCCTTGAAATGGTGAGCTAAACAATGCCCCCTTCTGATCAGAACTGGAAAATGATATTTACCGCATGATAAATTATTGTCTTTTTAAAATTATCGTCCTTGGCATTATTTATAACAAAGTTTTCAGTTCTTAAATAAACAATGAATTCTCTGAAGAAGCCAATGAATTACATTGCGCATTTTTACTTTTGAAAAAATAATCACAAAAAACGGGGGAAAGTGCCAAAATAATGGTTTAAATATATAGAATTTCTTCAAGAAATTTTAAAAATGCCAAAAAGATGAATTTTTTAAAGAAAAGGGGAGTTATTGCGGGTTTTCAGAAGATGACCGAAT
>JAIXHY010000053.1:430415-435257 GCA_020449905.1 Globodera pallida
CTACAACTTATTAATACGTTTAAAATCTAAGACCATTTTTTATAAATATTACAAAATGGGTTATAAACGCTTTGACAACTTTTGAAATTATTCGGCAAATTTTTAACCTATTATACAAATTATTAATACGTTTAAAAGCTAAGACCTTTTTTTATAAATATTACAAATTAATCTAAGTTTTAAACGCTTTGACAATTTTTTAAATTATTCGGCAATTTTTTAACGCCTTTTTAAACGTTTTGCGCGTTTTTTGAAACCTATTCTACAAATTATTAATACGTTTAAAAACTAAGAACATTTTTAAAAAATATTACAAAAATTACCAGTGGGGTTTAAACGCTTTGAACAATTTAGAAATTATTCGGCACGGGTTTCAAACCTTATAAAAAAGCTGGTTTAATTGATACTAATGTTTGTTTTAAATGTTTTTTTGAAGAAGTTGGTGCATAGAAGGCCGTCTTTACATACTTAAAAGCTTGGTAGATATGCAAAGTGCACCGATTGCAATAACATCTATTTGCTTATAATTATTTAAATAAATTTCTCATTTTTTTATTGTCCTTTGAATATCACTGTCACCTCTGGTAAAGAGGAGCCAATATTATTTAGTTTAATCCTCTTTTGAGGTCCTTTTAATTAAATATAAATTCTACAATTTTAAATTTTAAAATATATTTTTTTAAATGGTTCATACCGTACTTTGAGCTGTTCTGATCAGACTTTTGTTAAGTCATTTTATGCCAAATCTAATTATTTATTAATCTTTTAATATATTTTTTCTATTTTGCCAAATATTGATCAGTCGTCTCGCTCAATTCTAATTACAATGGTACATCTTTTCCTATCTTTATGTGCTGGTCTTCTAAAATTCATATATCTTATTAACTTACCTTTTCTTTTCTGGTTGTTGTTTTTCTATATGTTCGTATTAACAATTCCTACCATTATATCTTAAGCTTATACGCTAAAGGTTCGCAAATGCAAGCTTCTTTCCTGGAAGAAATTGTCGCTCTTGATGCTGCCATTGAAAGAAAACTTAAATATGGGCGTGCAATAAAGGTCGACGCTGGGCAGACATCTAAACATATAAAAGCTGCGGAACACTTACACCTCGAGCTTGCTGACGCTCGTAAACATATAGAAGCTGGAACAACGCACAAGGCAGCAAACATTCTTCAGACCTTACGCTCAAAATTGAGCAGTGGGCCAATCAATTTTTTGTCGCCCGATTCTCTAGACACCGAGCGCTCTGTGCTCTTCAATGGTACTAAAAAATACCTTTCATCTTTATCCTGCTTTTTTCAGACGTGTTAGACCGACTTGTGGGCTCCCATATTCATGAGTTTTCTCGTCTGTACAATGCTAATTGTGAGCGGTGTCAAATCTCTAAGTGGCTTAACTCGGCCTCTTATGATGCAAAAAAATGCCGCGCTGTTATTGAGGAGCATCTCGTAACTATTATTCAAATTCGTCTATCTAGGAATTTTTTGGATGCTATGTATATTGTTGAATTTTAAATTTTTTTGGGTTCACTATTTTAGTTACTCTGACTTTTTTATATTCCCTCAATTATCTTTTGCAGGATGCGCACCTGGAATTTCAGAAGTCTCGCATTAATTGTGAGCGGTATAAAGAGAGGAAATGCGCCCTACAGAGATCAGAGAAAAGACTGTCTGATGAATTAATGAGTCTGAAACGCCGAGGCAAACATTTCCTTTTGTGTTTGCAATATTTGTTATCTTTAGTTTCTTTGGCGTCGTTTAATAATCAAAAACTAACTGCTCATCATGAGGCTCTTGTAGAACAAAACAATGAGTTGGAACAAAAAATTTTATCAGGTATATTTTGTTTTTTGGGTATTTCTTGCTTCATTTCTTCTTAATCACTAAATGCTTTTAAGCCCCTATCAATCAGGGCTGTGTTAAAAGAAAAAAAACGTCGTAAATCGAAAGCAAATTGGGTGGGGGAGGTGTCGGCGGTGCCAAAAGGCGGCGCCGAGAAAATTTTTGTAATTTTTACTCAATTTTGTTAAAAATTCATCAAAATTTTAGCAAAATTAAGCATTTTGCTTCTGTATAAATTTTTTAAGAAAAATTACGCAAGAGTGGAGGAGTTTGGCGGGCCGGGGATATTTTTTTGAACATTTCAATGATATTTGCTAAGAAAATGAAAGCAAAAATTCAAGAAGATGTGATTAATTGCTTTCAAAAATTATTTTTTTTGCGCATTTTAGTTTAAAAATATTTGAAAATCATTAAAAATGTTCAGTTATTAAGAACAAAAAAGAAGAAATCATCTGCTTTGGCATCGAACTGAGCAAATTTCTTCAATGGTTGCCCAATGTATTTCATTTCTTCGCACCCTTTCATATCGCTTTCAATTTTAGCCTCTTCGTCCTCTTTTGACCGTCCCAGCAATATGCCTGCGGAGGAATGCGCATCTGAGCGTGAACTTGCAAATTGGAGAGAGGAATGCGCCTATATGGTGAACCGTCAGGCGGGTTTGTTTTTCTAAATATCTTAAGCAGCCTTCCTATTAACGTTTAAAATTAAAAAATGATAATAATAAGTACGAAATAAATAGATATAAGTAATTTGCCACATTTTAAAGCACCTTCTCTTTGTGACCACTCAAGCTTGGATGATGGAGAGATTTGTGAAAATTGCGGCCAGTGCGATTTTGAAAATTAATCCATCTATCTTTGTCATATTTTCTTTAAAAAAAAAAAAAAAATGTGGAAGCATGGCACAGACGTCCGGGCTAAGTTACAACGGGGTCATCTTTTTCTGATGATCACGTTCCCACGTCTTCCACGGATAACGCTAACGTGTGCCATTAAATATTAAACGTAAATGTTTTTTATTTACAATTGTTAAACTTTATTTTTATAACAAATTTGGTTACAAATCTCTTAACGAAGGAAGCCAAAAATTAAAATTCGCCCTACCAGAATACTAAAAACCAAACATACTTTTAAAATTTAACAAAACCGCAAAAGCTCCAAATTCTTTACATTATATTCAACTTTTTTCTGCTTTCTCCCTTTCTAGCTATTTAAAAATAATAATTTTTTGAATCTATTAAATTATGAGAAGCGGACACATTAAAATTACAATAAAATTCAAATATAAATTTACAATTAATTACAAAGCAAAAAATGTTATAACTTTCTAAGTATTAAAAAAACAACAAGTTTTAACAATGTGGAAGCATGGCACAGACGTCCGGGCTAAGTGACAACGGGGGCAACTTTTTCTGTTGCTCACGTTCCCACGTCTTCCACGGGTAACGCCAACGTGTGCCACCAAAACTCTTAAAATTCCAAACCTTTTTTCAAGAAAGCATTTTATAATAAAATTTAACCTTTAAAAAATTAAAATTTCAAGTTGTTAAACCTTTTTCATCCTTTTTCAGTATTCCTTAACCTTTTTTAATCCTTCCCATTTTAGATTTACATTTTATATAAAATTTATTTTATTATGTCTGCCGGAAACCAAAATGCTGGTTTGTTATAGAAAAATTTCTTTGATCCATTTCCATATTTAAAGGCGCGCATCAGCCTGCTGATGAGTTTTCATCGCAGCAGCTCCTTCCAAAAGAAATGCCGGGGCTTGAGTTTGTGGACCCGGATGAAATGTAAATTTTTTATTGTCTTACCATCCGGGTAGCTATGTGCAAGACTAATGCTTCCCTTTTTTAAACCCTTTTTGTTTATAGCCCGTTGGAAGTTTACCGCTGGATGCCAGCGCGCCAGCCCGCGCCGCGCCCGCCCGGGATGACCCAGTGGGAAGAAAATTCCCAGCCCGCTCCAAAACCTTGGAGCAAAGCTGCAAGAGGGGAGCGAGTAAGCTTTTACTATTGTGTTCTGTACCCCGTGGTGTAGGATAGTTACGATGAGGGTGACGACTCTGCCTTTTTTCCGCCCTCTACAAGCAGAGCCTCTCAGCCGCAAGAAGAAGACGTCGTCTTCGTCGGAGAATTCCGAAAAGAAGAGAAGGTGTGTCGAAGTGAATAAATTTTATACTTCTTTCCTTACCTTCTCAGTGTTAATTATTCCCTTTCAAGAACTCCTTGGACGACCCCGAATTTTTTAAAGCGCTTCAGCAAATGGAGGAGGAAGAGAAAGCCAGGGAGAGTCGTCAGAAATAAAGATCTTTTAAAAAGAATAAATTTTAGTACCTTTTTATATGCGTGGCAATTTAATTTGTATTAGTTCTTTCCATATTTATGAACTTTTCGCGCACATTAACATTGGCCCGATGATCCAGGACTTTTGTTCTGGGGAGGGTTGCCCCGCAAAAGAGACTGCCTCCACGTGGCGCGGGGCGTGAGTACTTCCTTGATGTTTATTCAAGGAAGGAAACAAAAGTCTCAAAAAACTTAAAATTTAAGCACAACTTTAAGGGTACGCCAACACAAACAGCTCAACAAAACATTAAATATTTTATTTTCTTTGCCCAAGGGATAAATATAAAAAAAATAAATAAACTAAATTTTTGAATTTTAAATCCTATAAAAAATACATTATAATTTGCTCCCACATAAAGGGAGCTATAGATAACAAAGGAAATTTGGGCAACGCTGATCAAAAACAGATCGAACAGTGAACTGCTCAATTTCAGCAAAATTTCATAAAAATTTTAATGTTTTCCCATAATTTTATCATTTACATAGAATCTACATCAGATTAATACTAGAATAAAACAAAAAAAAATAGTCTTACGCTGCTAAATTTGTCAAAATAATGCAGGTTTGAAATATCAAGTTATATAAAAAATTATTTTTCCAAATAAGATCGCATAAAATTACAAAACAGTACAAAAATCCATAAGGTTTACAGAT